>OY748312.1:13851006-14349054 GCA_963556515.1 Nudaria mundana
CGCAAAATACAGGCGTGTGCATTTACAGCGAAGAAATCCCCTTTCCTTCCCCTACCCTCTCTTCAGAATGCATTATTACCAATGAAGGACAACCTTGACATCCTTGGCATAGACGTTCGGCGAAAGCTCAATAATAAAAACTACATCGAAAGATGTATAGGGCTAGCTTCGCGGAAACTAGGAATACTGAATAAGGTAAAGAGATTCTTTACACCGGACCAGAGGTGTCTGCTGTACAAGACGCAGATTAGACCCTGCGTCGAATACTGCTCTCACCTCTGGGACGGCTCCGCGAAGTATCTGCTGGACGCTCTCGACGCTATGCAGCGACGGGCTATCCGTATTATAGGTTGTCCGGAGGTAACGGGAAACCTTGAGCCGCTAGCTCAGCGCCGAACAATAGCTTCCTTGGCCGCATTCTACCGTATTTACCACGGCGAGTGTTCTGAAGAGCTCTTCAATCTGATCCCGCCCTCTTCCTTCCGATCCCGAACAACGCGTGCCGGGCAGAGATGCCACTCCCACACAGTGGATAGAATGTTCGCGAGAACCGAGCGTTTTAAACGTTCGTTTCTCTGCCGAACGATAGTGGCCTGGAACGCCTTGCCTTTGCACGTGTTTCCTCCCACATATAATCCTGGGTTCTTTAAGCGGAGTGTGAAGAGGCACATCAGTAGGTCGTCAAGTTGAGGGCCACTCTCTATAGTATTGTATGCTGTGAGAGTGGCCCACAATCGCTAGACGTCGTCACTACTTACCACCAGGCGGGCAGCGTCAATTTGGCGAGCCCAATATAAAAAAAAAAAAAAAAAAAAAAAAAAAAAAAAAAAAAAAAAAAAAATTACCGACGGCTCCATACCCGACTCCATACTCCATAAGGCGATCACTGCGATCCTATTTTCTTTTACACCCCATTCCATATTGTAATTCCATATTGTAATGAACACGAAAAAGTATGTGAAATGGCGCGAAATCGAAAGAAGTTTTTAAAATAATATACGTGTACCAAATCCAAAATAATTAAAAAGTTTGAAAAAAGATAAGTTTTAATGTAGGTAACAGTATTTATGGCGTCTTTATTCTAGAAGGGGCAGATGGAGCCCAGTGGTGCTCTCAGGTGCTCTGTATAAGTGTACCTCGCCCGTCGGTCAGCAGGTGCACCACGTGTAGGCGATGATTTACTTGGACCTTAGATATATTAGGTTATTTTTTTTTTTTTTATTTATTTATTTATGTACACAAGAAGGAAGAGCGAGAGTTATATGTATAGTATAGTCCGAGACGCCCAGGACTTTTATTGGCTGTGCCATAGCGGCTGGCACGTAAGATTTTGTTGCCTTTCATCAACATATCATCGCAAGGCAACGAGTTTCAAATATATTTCAAAATTACAATACAGCTGCTACTTTTTTATAAATTCATTCGGCCATTTTGGACATAGCCCATTATATGTGTGCCCGGTGACGGCGATAGGCTTGCCCCCTATTACGTGGGACTAAAAATACTGGCAAATTGTGGGTGTGTTATGCACCTCTGCCTACCCGTTCGGCGTGATATGTGTGTGTGTGTGTGTGTGTATGTATTCACATATCATTATCACTTTATACAGGGTTACCTGGTAAGTCGTGCGAACCCCGTTCAGGGGTGGTAGTTCCCACCATTTCTGACATATTTCACCTTGGACCCCTTTTATATTTTTTTATTTTTTTTATTTTTTTAATTCGCGGCTTGTGGCTGCGGCCGCATCTACCTCCATTGCCGAATGCCTCCGGTAGACACTGAGAGAATTCCCAGTGGGACTCGGCGGACCTTGGCCACTTGTGTGGCCACTGCGTGGTGGTCGGGTGTTACCCCGCATCCTTAGGGTCGGGTTTTATCCCGCGTCGGTGAGTGAAGGCGTGCATGGGGTGAAGCCCCACATCACGCAGCCCTTCTAGCCTGCTTCTGTAAGGACGGTGGGTTGCTAATCCATCGTCCTCAGGCCCCGATCATGGAGGTCGATGGTCCTGGGCGTAGTCACGTATGCGGCGCCCTCGCCGCAGACTTCGGAACTCAGCGGGGAGGATACGTTCCCTCGCCCTTCCGGCCGCCTCCTTCACGAGCATAACCTGCTCGCAGAAGGAAACGGCCGCGTTCCACTGGCTCTCGCTAGAGACCATGGCTCGTAGCATGGTCTCCAGTGAGAGAGTATCCACGCCCAGGCCCACAACGAGGTCCCGGCGCTGACTTGCCCACGCTGAGCATTCCACCAACGTGTGAAATACCGTATCTTCGCCGGAAGCCTCGCAGTGTTGACACGCTGGTGTGACCTCACGATGCATGCGAAACAGATACTCACCAAAGTTTCCGTGCCCGGTGATGATCTGTGTCGCACGGTACGTGAGGCCACCGTGCTGCCTCTGCAGCCAGTCCTCTATGATCGGTCTCACCGCCGCGATGGTGGTGGTTCCCCACTTAAGAATCAAGAATCAAGAATCAAGAATCAATTTCATTTATTCAGTTTAGGCACATAAAGAGCACATATGAATGTCAAAATTTTACAATTTTGTCAAGTAATATTATAAAAATACTAAATTAAGTAAGTACATAAATAACCATTAGAAAATGATTCTTTCGCTGGTTCGGTAATTTGGTTCTCCTGAGAAGAGACCAGCAAGAAACTCAGGTAGATTATCCATTTTCTTTTTTAATATTGTTTTGTTTACATTGTTACAATTAGTTTCTATTGTATTATACGAGTGGCCAACAACAGAAGATTAGGGTGACCATGCATTTTTATCATTAAGATATTCGTCTACATTATAGTAGCCTTTCATCATCAAACATTTTTTAACTACTATTTTAAACTTATTAAGAGGCATGTCAACCAAATCCTGAGGAATTTTATTATAAATTTTTATACATTTGCCAACAAACGAATTACCAACTTTATGAAGTCTAATTTTTGTCATTGCCAATTTATTTTTATTTCTTGTATTAAAATTATGGTTATCGGAATTTTTTTTGAATAGATCTATGTTCTTCCGTACATATAAGATGTTGTCGTAAACATATTGAGAAGCAACTGTTAAAATATTAATTTCTTTAAATAATTCTTTCAGCGAGTCACGGGGTCCGAGTCTATAGATTGCTCGTATAGCTCGTTTCTGTAATATGAATATTGTCTCAATATCGGCAGCTGAGCCCCACAGCAGCAGACCATATGACATAACGCTATGAAAGTAGCTAAAATAAACTAATCGTGCCGTTTTTTCGTCAGTCAGAGACCTTATCTTTCTAACCGCATAGGCAGCTGAGCTAAGTCTTCCTGCCAAGGCTGTGATATGAAGACCCCATTGTAGTTTACTATCTAGAGTTATCCCAAGAAAAACTGTGGTATTGACTATTTGAACTAATTCATTATTCATAGTAATATGAGTATCCACCTGTCTAACATTGGGCATAGTAAATTTTACACATTTTGTTTTCTTCGCATTGAGCAGCAAGTTGTTACTTGTGAACCAATGCAATATTTCCGAAAGGGTATTATTTACATCGTCAAGTGCTACTTTTTGTCTATCACTTTTAAAAATTAATGATGTGTCATCAGCAAATAATACTATCTCACAAAGATTTTTAGTGAAATAAGGAAGATCGTTTACGTATATTAAGAATAAAAGGGGTCCTAATATAGAGCCCTGGGGTACTCCCATGACTAATGAGGCGCCAGAAGAGTCGGTGCCATTAATGTTTACTTTTTGTACTCTACCAGTGAGGTAAGACTCGAGTAAGCCAAGTGAGCTGTTCGAAACACCATAATAACCTAATTTTAGTAGCAAAGTCCCATGATCAACACAATCAAAAGCTTTTGATAGATCACAAAATATACCAATAGCATCCTGCTTTTCCTCCCAAGCATCAAATATATGTTTCACAAGTGCAACTCCTGCATCCGTTGTGTTCCTGCCTTTAGTGAAACCAAACTGTTTGTTATGAAGTAACTTATTGTCTGTAAAATGTGAAAGCAATTGATTAAATATTATTTTTTCAAAAATTTTACTGAGGGATGGGAGTATGGAAATAGGTCGAAAATTTGAAGGATCACTTTTGTCTCCTGCTTTAAATAAAGGATTGATTTTACTGTACTTCATAAGATGAGGAAACTGATTTTCATCTATACATTTATTGAATATGAATGCAAGGTGAGGTGCTATAGCGGGCACTATTGATTTTATTATATTAGTTGAAATGCCCCAAAGATCCTCGGTATTTTTTATATTTAGTTGTTTAAAAGTTTTAAGTATAGTGACAGAGTCAATATACTGAAAATCAAAGTTAATTCTACATTTATCAACACTAGATTTAAGAAGAGAATTGGCTACGTTTTTTGACGAATTTAACTTATTTGTAGTGGTGATTGGAACATTTGTGAAGAAAGATTCAAATGCATTGGCCACTTCAGAATCAGTTTTAATATGTTTATCATCTATTTTTAACTCGAAGGATCGATCACGTGACTTTGCTTTACAAGTTTCTTTGTTAATAACATTCCATATTGCCTTCGTTTTATTATCAGATTTTTCAATTTTAGCCCGTATATAATTAGATTTAGCTGTTGAACATACTTTTTTGAATAGTTTGGAGTACTTTTTAATCTGTTCAATTACTTGTGGCTCATTAGTAGATGCCTTTGTCTCGTATAATTCATATAATTTCCTTCTACTTTTATAGATTCCAGGCGTAGCCCAATCACTAAATTTTATTTTAAATTGATTTACATTTATTGTTTTTTTAGTGAAAATGTTATCACATTCGTATTTGATTACTCCGAACAAATCTCCGTAATGATCATTCGGGTGTTTATCATTATTCAACTCCAAAAGAGGTACTTTATTCTTAATGTTTTTTTTAAATTTTTCTAATCTATAAGTTGTGATTGGTCTACAAACAATATTTTTTGATAATGGAACATGTTGGAACTTAAATCTAGCTAACTGACCTGCATGATCTGAATTTACAAAATGTATTATAGATTTCTCATCTACATCGCTGTTAGAAAAAATATTATCTAAGCAGGTAGCTGATGTGGCTGTGGTGCGTGTTGGTTCACAAAAAAGATTTTGTAAGTTAAAAGATTTAAAAAGGTTGAGGAACCTTAGCGCATTCTGAGAGTTTTCTAAAATATTAATATTAAAATCGCCACATACAACTATAGTCTTCTTACATTTACATACCTTTTTTAAGGCTTCCTCCATAATGGACTCAAACAGGTAGTAATCTCCAGAAGGAGGTCTATAGACGCTAATAATAATATATTGTTCTAGCTCTGCACATGATAGTTCAATATTTCGCTCACTTGTGAGTGCTACTACGTCTTTTCGGTCTTTTGATTTTAATTTGTCATTAATTAAAATGAGAGACCCACCTCTTATAGCGGAATCTCTAGTAAACGCACTAATGATTTTATAATTATCAATATTAACTAAGAGTTCATGTTTTTTTAACCAGTGTTCAGTTAAACAAAGTACATGGATACGTTTTTCATTTAAAAATAATTCTAGTTCTAACTCTTTGCCAGAAAAGCCTTCAATATTTTGATGAATTATATTCATGAACATAGACTTTTCCTTTGTCCTTAAATTTAATTTGCTAGGGATTTCCTCTATTGTCCTACAACTAAGTTTAAATTATTGTCTCCCTTTTCAGGAACAGATTCCAAGGTCACAAGACAAACATTGTCACTTTTCTGCTCAATAAAAGCAGATTGTTTAGCCAAGTTTTTGGCTGAATAACTAATAAAATATGATAGCGAAGATGCTATCTGTCTCCTAAAATATCTATTCAAATAGAATTTATCTTCCGTCAATAACAATTTATTTTCTAAATACATGTTAATGTCAATCAGATGGAATTTATTTGGATTATGAAATGTCAATGTATGTATTGTTTGATTTAGCTTATATCTAAGATTGTTTTCGGCCTGTGACAAGCCACGGCTATAAGGAAGTGTGAATAAAATAATGTTTTTAACATCTAATAAGCTCAGTAATTCTAAACAGTTTACAATTGCATTTCTGTCTGCATTTCCCCTATCTCCCACCAAAATTAAAAGTGTACAGTTGCTGTTTAAATTACAATTTTTAATTTTTTTTATAATGTTACAGTAAGTTAATCCCGGCATACAATAGTTAGTAACATTTTGTTCTAAATATGAACTAAGTAACTGGCCCATTGATTTCCCTAATTCATCACAAAACATCACTATTTCAGATTTAATCATATTTCGTTTGGTGAAGGAACTACTGGGTTTCTTGTTTGACTCAAGTGAAGGGCTTATGTTTGAAGTCAGCGAGGACTTACAGACCGGCTCAGGACTAATTAAATGGTTGTTTGATGTCAATGTGGAATTTGGACTCATAAGCTTCTTCATGGCCAGAATGTATTCCTGATACTCACTTTTAACATTACAATACCTGTCAGTCTTTACTTAGGTTGCTCAAGTCGCACCTTCCATGTCTCCATGAGATCCTGGCGGAGATGGGACCGCTGGGCCTCGATTTCTCGAGACGCAGGCCTGTGGTCCCGCTCCAGCGCCTCCTTGTGCCATTGAAACAATGACGCAAGAGCTCTCGCTTCCAGGTCCCATGGAGGGGTCGCGGGTAGGAGACATGCAGCCTCTAGAGAGATCGTGCGGTACCCTCTTATTGTCCTGACGGCCAAGGTCCTCAACGATCTGTGCAATATAGCAGCGTTGTTGGCCGTCAGTCTCGCCGCCCATACGGGAGCCCCGTATACGGCCATACTCCGCACGATCCCCAGGTACAGTCTCCTGCAGGAAGCGTTGGGTCCCTTTAAGTTGGGCATCAGTCGCGAAAGCGCGGCTGCTGCCCCCGTCACTTTGGGGACCAAACTTCGGAAATGTGGTCCGAAGTTCCACAGGCCATCGAGTACGAGCCCCAAATACTTCATGGAGGGCTCGATGCCGATGCTAACGCTCCCTACATTTATGCTGGATCCTGGAGGTGGCCCGCGCCGAGGTCCGTGAAAACACAGAGCCTCGGACTTATTCAGTGCCACGTCCAGTCCCAGCCGCCGTATCCGACCCACACCTTGGACCCCTGCCCCCAACCTAACCCTTTTCAAGTTATAAGGATTTGAAGATTTTTTTGATAAAATGCTGATTTCTTGTCTATTGGCCTATCTTTTTCGTTAATTTTTATTAAATTTTTTATTTTTATACGATTTTTGTGTAGCAGATTAGTTTCTTCATCATTATGACAAATAAAATTAGAGTTACCTCAACTAAATGGGTCGTAGATAGAAGATTGATAGTTATAGCATCAATAAAAAATCAGTACAAATCAAACTTCAACCAGCAATAGTAAAAAAAAAATCTACGACACCTAGGCTGCAGACACGATTCAAAATACGATCGTGTCGTATCGTATCTACGTTTCATTAGATATTCAAGGTACCTATAACAAGCTACGCTGCTATTGGAAGTCTTGGAATAATCTTTGATATATATATAACTTGAAAAGGGTTAGGTTGGGGGGCTGGGGTCCAAGGTGAAATTTGTCAGAAATGGTGGGAACTACCAGGTAACCCTGTATTATAAACCAAAGTTCTCCGCCGCATCTGTCTTAAAATTCGAAAACCACTGCATTGATTTGAATGTTGTTTTAATCAATGGATAGAGTGGTTTTCGAAGAAGCTTTTGAGCTTTAATGCTATTTGACACGGGCAAAGCCGCGGCCGTTCGCTAGTTATAAATAAAACACTGTATTAGGGCGCCTCTCCACCAGAGATGTGCTACTCGTATGTAGCTATACTGCGAGGATGTGCTTGTGGACCAATGACAATGATTGTGCTATGACGTGATGTGTGGACAAAAATTAATATGTATTTTTGTATTACGGCCTTTCCCTAACAGGGGGAATGCTCTGACCAACTGAGCTACGATTACCAATACCGACAACATCGAATTTTTGCTTCATTTCATATTCATAATTTCTAGATCGCGCTATAAAGGTTGGATTCACCTACCGTAGTTCTGCCGAACTAACGGTACCTAATATGGTAATTAATATGATTGGTGGATATTAAACGCATCCATGGCAACGTAACAAAGCACAACTTTGGTCGAAAGGCAGCTTTAATATAGATATCGAAACTAATTCCAACACAAAATAATAAGAACAGTAACGAAATAGAGACACAAAGCATGTACCTTACATTATCTCAACGTAACAAGCTGACCACGCAGCATCGCTCCGTCCAGATAAAGACCTCCATTAACTAACATAATACCCTCACTAACTAATTAGAAAAACCACCATAATTATCTACCATCTCTTTTTTACTTGCACATCCCCGGGTCATTTTCTGAGAGGTATATTATTTTCTCAGTTACCCACTAAATATATGAAATATTTTCTATATATTTTCGTACTAAATTAATGTACAGATCATAAGATATTGACGTTTGAAGCTTATGAAAGTACGAACAAAAATGTTTCCTTATTTAGCAAATAATTTGTGGCAAAAACGAGGTTTACTTAATGTTCAACAAAATGCCCAGCAGACGTTTTTTGAGCCTGACGATTTCTTGGGTTATGTCAGTGACCCGGATCCTCCTTAAGATCTCGTCATTATGGATCCAACCCCGAATAAACATACACAAAGACACACACAAAACACGACTCTACTCACCAAAAGGGCAGACATAGGCTTTCATTGCGCCTGTATTTCGCCACTTACTTAAGAGCCATTTCACAAAATGATTGCGCTTGAGTTTAGGTAAAATACTGTATAATTGTTTATGTGTGCGTAACTACTCACTCAAACGTAACATAAACAGTGTAACGCGAGAGACGAGACGGACGAAGCAATCTTGAGCCGTAATGTGATTTTATATCAGATTTATGAAAGTTATATATTTAAATCGATTTAAAAGTTGAATTGGTCTAGGCGGGAACGATGTTTTATTTAGTCTAATGAAATTTTCAGGTTAGGTAAATAGAAAAACAAAAAGTTAGGTGTGTAAAATAATATAATAACAATTAGGATAAAAACAATCACATATTATTGTCGATTAACAATAAAATATTAATGCTTTATGAATAATTGGCGTAAAGGCATTGAATTTGCCTTTCTTGGGTCTATGATTTCCGGTACTAGCAGTCTTGGTAAAATCGAGTCAATTTGGGTAGCATTTTCTCCTGCCAAAAAACGTCGTCTTTCTGTACTCTTACTACTTTCAAGGAAAAATCAGGCCCAGTCCATACAGCAAATACACATATGTTGATGTCTGTGATGTTCCTTACGGAGACACAGATACGCCGCCCTGACTACACGTCTTACCTCAGTTACCCCGGGTTATGTCATTGAGGAACAATTCCGCGACAAAGCCGGAGTGTGCGTGTTCGTTAGGGCGGATGTCTGCTTCCGCCAGTTGCGCTGTCTAGAGAACCCCTCCTACTCTGTCCTTTGGCTGCACGTGGATCATGGCTCTATGAGCCAGATCTACGTGTGCGTCTACCGCTCCCACACAGGGGACACTGGGACAACAAGGCTTTTCGAATACCTCAGCGAAATGGCTGACGATGCGCAGGTGTGGTTCCCGAACGCTGACGTGGTTTTCCTGGGGGACTTTAACGGTCATCACGTTGAGTGGCTGGGGTCCCTTAGGACCGATCATGCGGGACGATCCGCCCATGCATTCGCTCTCTCCCACGGGCTGACCCAGATGGTACAGGGGATCACCCGGATACCTGACAGGTCAGACCACACGCCCGCCTTGCTGGATCTACTGCTGACGAGTCGCCCAGCCGAGTACAGTTGTCGGTACGCGCCCCACTGGGCACTTCCGACCACTGTGTGGTGCACTCCAGCTTCCAAGTGCCATAGTCATAGTCATAGTCATAGTAGTAGTATTTGCTAAGCACGAGCTTAGCAAATGACTCGACGACTATGGCACTACTCGTCGGCAGACTGGGACGGTCTCCGCGATTACTTTGCGTCCGTCCCGTGGAGCCAACGCTGCTTTGTAGGGAAGGCGCCTTCGGATAGCGCTGCTGCCGTTGCTGGCGAGATCAGTCTAGGGATAGAATATTATATCCCTTTCACTGATGTCGCCAGCATCCGCAAAGCTCGCCCCTGGTTCGGGCGTGAATGTGCCGAGGCTGTCCAGAAAAAACAGTCGGCGTATCGCGCCTGGGTCAGGGCTCGGGCGGCACGTGACCCGAATGTGAACCGCCTCAAAGCAGCGTACAATAGGGCCACTAGGTCCAGCAAGAGGGCCTTCAAGAGAGCGGATGCCCAGCGCGTCGCGCGGCTTGGTCAGGAGCTCACATCCCACCCCACGGACAGCCGTGGATACTGGCAACTGGCCAAAGCCGTACAGTCTAATTTTTGCCAACCCTCGCTGCCACCACAGCGTTTTCCTGATGGATCACTGGCTCACAAAGCCCAAGAGAAGGCGGACATGCTCGCAGACCTCTTTGCGGCTAATTCCCGCGTCGATGACCGTGGCCTGCAGCCCCCTGCCATCGCCAACTGTTGCCACACTATGCCTGATTTTGTTATCAGGCAATGTGATGTACGGGCAGTGCTGCGGTCGCTCGACACGCGGAAAGCCAGTGGCCCTGACGGCATTCCGGCGGTGGTGTTACGAAAATGTGCTGCTGAGTTGTCTCCAGTATTAACGCGTCTGTACCACCTGTCATACTCTACAGGGCTCGTGCCGGAGGTCTGGAAAGAGGCGAACGTACAACCGATCCCCAAGAAAGGGGATCGCTCCGATCCAGGCAACTATCGACCCATAGCTGTCACCTCAGTCATTTGCAAGGTGCTTGAGCTCCTTATCAATAAGCAGCTCATGCGATACCTGGAGGATCACTCGCTAATCAATGATCGGCAATATGGCTTCAGGCCAAAACGATCAACGGGTGACCTCCTGGCATTCGTCACGCATGTATGGGGTGGGGCTATGGAAAAGTAAGGCGAGTCCTTGGCTATTAGCCTGGACATCGCCAAAGCCTTCGATAGGGTCTGGCATGCTTCGCTCTTTTCCAAGCTTCCGGCATATGGTCTACCTCCTCAACTTGAGAACAGGGGTTGTGGCAACACTACGGCTAACATCTGTTCGCATTTCGTCTTGTATTTATTTTAATTTATTATTAATATTTTCGATAATTAGGGCTAAAATTCATCAAAAAACACAATCTTACCATTATCAAAGTGTATCTAGGTAAAAATCAGTGTAAAATAAATAAGAAATTAGTGATATTTGCGTACTGCTGATTTTGTTTTTTTTTTTTTTTTTTTTTTAGTTCCGCGACCAAGGCCGCGGCCGCTGTAACGTCCGTTGCCGGGCGTCTCTGGTTACAGGCAGAACGTATTTCCAGTGGCGCCCGGCGGACTTTGACCACCTCTGTGGTCTCTGCGGGGGTTGGGTCGGGATGAGAATCCCGCGTCGTTGGGGTAGGGTTTTATCCCGCGTCAATGAGTGAATCTGGTTGCGTGCTATGGGGCAAAGGCCCCGTAGCACGTTTTACCGGCTAAAAGTCAATGACTGTTTGAAAATTTTAAAAGTGAAACTTTATCAACTCAGATTTAATGTGATTTGAGTGATTTTTATACAGGTAATCGTACTAATAAATAACTACTTATTATCGTACCTGTTAGTTTTTGAAGTTGTAGTGTATTCAATCAGATTCTTTTTGACATTACTTACGTATTTATTTGTGTACTTAGTGTATTCATCAGGTAGCTTTTTAGTATCTAAGTCAGTATAAATTTATAATATCGTAATGCCAGTCACACGTAGCATGTATTCTGCTCGCCGTGATGAGGTTAAACAAGAAGATATCTTGAGAAAACTTGACCTGACATTGAAGGAATTAGAGGTATCCAAAACGTTGATTAAACAGTTGCATAGGGAAAGAGATGAAAATGAAAAGGAACTCTTAGATAGCCTAAATAAATACGACTTCATAAAAAAGCAGATGGCTGAGATGCACACAGAGAATAGGTTAGTGTTAGATGAGCGGGACAGATTACAAAATATTGTGACTGGGTTCAGAGAGTGTAGTGACGAGTATGAACAGGGTCTCAAGCGCATGTCAGTCTTGGAACAGGAACTGCACGAAGCCCACCACCTCATTTCCCACCTTGAGGCTGAGAAACGTGACACCATAGTATCCCATACCCATAACTTGTTTGAGGAGTTAGTTGATAGTGTGCCCAGCCTTGTTGCTACTGAACCCAGCTTAGAACCCACAATTACTATAGATTTAACAGGCCAGGCTTCTCGCTTCTTGCAAGTGAATGCCGGGGTACCGCAGGGGTCCATACTATCACCAACTCTCTTTCTTCTGCATATTAATGATATGCTATCCCTCGGGAACACGGCGACGGCGGCGGCGGCGGGGCGATCTGAGATTGAGGAGGAGAGATGACGACTCGTGGCTGATCTCGACCGTAACCTCGACAGTATCTCCCAATGGGGTGCCGAGAACTTGGTCGAGTTCAATGCCCGCAAAACACAGGCGTGTGCATTTACAGCGAAAAAATCCCTTTCCTTCCCCTACCCACTCTTCAGAATGCAACATTACCAATGAAGGATAATCTAGACATCCTTGGCATAGACGTACGTCGAGAGCTCAATAACACTAAATACATTGAGAGATGTATTGGGCTAGCTTCGCGGAAACTAGGAATACTGAACAAGGTAAAGCGATTCTTTACACCGCACCAGAGGTGTCTGCTGTACAAAACGCAGATTAGACCCTGCGTCGAATACTGCTCTCACCTATGGGACGGCTCCGCGAAGTATTTGCTGGACGCACTCGACGCTATGCAGCGACGCGCTGTTCGCATTATAGATTGTCCGGAGGTAACGGGAAGCCTTGAGCCGCTAGCCCAGCGCCGAACAATTGCTTCCTTGGCCGCGTTCTACCGTATTTATCACGGTGAGTGTTATGAAGAGCTCTTCAATCTGATCCCACCCTCTCCCTTCCGATCCCGAACAACGCGTGCCGGGCAGAGATGTCACTCTCGTACCGTGGAAACCGTCTTCGCGAGAAGTGAGCGTTTTAAACGTTCGTTTCTCTGCCGAACGATGGTGGCTTGGAACGCCCTGCCCGCGCACGTGTTTCCTACAACATATAACCCTGGGTTCTTTAAGCGAAGCGTGAAGAGGCACATTACTGGGTCGTCAAGTTGAGGGTCACTCTCTATAGTATTCCTGTGTACTGTGAGAGTTGCCCACAATCGCCAGACGTCGCCACAGCTTACCATCAGGCGGGTGGCGTCAATTTGTCGACCTAAATATAAAAAAAAAATTTTGTATGTTTAATCAATAAATAATCAGTTACTATGTAAATAAATATTGTAAATAAAAATAAATAGATATTTACCTCACTTCTGTTGCTTTCTCTAAGGCTGCAGAATTATCACGTTTCCTTTTTTTAACACAACGGTATACACAATCCTTGCGCCCCATTGCTAAAACTAATAAAACAAAAATATATATTTTTTCTACAAACAATGAGAATCATACAGTATACTTGATAATAAACCAAAATTTACCTTGTGAAAAAATACAAAGCAGATCAAAGCTATGTGGTCGCAGTACAATAATGGTTTCATTCTACGAATGCTCGATAATCGGGACGCGGGAAAAAATGACACAGGTCCTTCTCCAATGGGCGCTCGCGCCGTACTAAGCGGTGCCCACTTGTGTATCGTAATTTATTGTAATTTCGATTGAAGTTATATCAATATTTTGACAAAGTATATGCAAGAATTTCCTATATTACTGCAGAAATAGGTTCTCTAATGAATGTAGTTTCTTTTGGAATAATTTTATTTTTGTAATTACTGTGTATTTAAGCCAAAAATCACGATCAAATTGCGATGTTAAACTCAAAAATTGGCCGAATGGTTTATTTTTTTACTAAATTATTGTAATATAATTCAATCATCTGTTACATTAAATGACGATTAAAATATATATCCAATGCTTTATGTATTTTTTTAAACTCAATTTATATGTATTTTTGATTGAAATACGACTCTGAAATCAACTCTGCGCCCGTTTTTCAATAAAATGCTTGTGGGAAATTGATTACTATAGATCAAATAAGTTATTTTTAGTAAATGTGTTACATTAAACGTCAACACGAAAGCTTGGCTCATTTTTTGCGCATATTCAATAACTTCTAGTTTTTACAGACTATGGTAATTTAGGAGCTCAAAATATTAGAAATTCGTGCGATGGCTCTGAGCGAGTTTAGGGTCTCATCCGTCTGCCACCAAGAGTAAATGTGTAAATGATTTGGGCCTTCAAAAAATCGATAAAGCCCCTTACCATTGAACCCCCGGAATCGCCATTAGAGTGTAACGACGTAACTTAATAATTATGTAACAAAAGATAAGCAAAATCAAAACGATTTTTTTCTGAAGAAATGTCTTGAATGGTAGTGAGTTATTAGTAGGGGTCCGTTGAGAGGCAGTTAGATGCAAACGTTGTGCTTGATGGGCCACTGACGATCATTCACAGACGTTTTGTATTAAGTGTATTGGTTACCACTTAAGAACATTCCTAATAATACAATGTCGAAAGAATGGTTAGTGGTTAAATTAGTGGTGAAGATATTTAATTGCACGATTTTTTAACTTTTTGTGGGTACCTATAGGAATATTCATGATACGCAAAAAAAAAACTAACTAAAAGCATCCAAATAAGGGGTTTAAAGTATAAAATACTCAACTATACTTCAGGCCAAGAACCTAACCTGTAAAATGCGCTTTTTTGGAAACGAAATAATAAGCAAACAAGGAAAATATTAAAAGAACGACCTCACTTTCTAAATTCACGTTATTAGGTAACTGTGGAACTCTAATCTATTCAGGCTTGACACGTAGTAAGTAAATTTTAAAGGTTCTCTTTGTATGGAAATAATCATAGCAGTCTAACAATCAATGTATCAAAAATGTATTTCAAAACTCACACGAGTATAAAAGTTTATATCTAGTTGCGACATCTGGCGCCACCTACCGGTTTTAGTTCGAGAACAGCAGTAAGTTTCACAAGCGCAGGGAGTGCAACAATTTAGTGAATTTCAGCAATAAATGGTCAAAAGTGAAACTGAAATGGTTGTGAGTTTCTGAAACTACAGACTTAAAATATTCGTTGTGCAAATATTTGGGAGTACAAACGAGAATACATGGGGCACACTAAAAGTTTGGCACTTCTAGCTAATCGGAACTACTTATTTGAATTTCGAATGTCATATTTTTTTAAACGTTGCGACCTTCTTAGTTATAAAAAAAAACAATTGGCGGGAAATCATTTGTCAATTTGTTTTTTATCACACATCAAAGTATGCAACGAAAATGGAATTAAGTCGAAAAGATTTTAGAGCGATGATTTTTTATGATTTTAAAAGTTCTCTCTCTCCGCAAGACTGTGCCGCTCGTCTTCTAAATGCTTTTGGGAGAGAAGCACCTTGTTTGAGCACCGTGAGGCGATGGTTTGCTGAATTTGAGAGCGGTCGAGTTTTTTTACATGACGAATTTCGTGAAGGGCGGCCTTCAACTGCCGTCAACAAAAATAATGTGGCTACTGTTAAGCGGTTAATTGAAGAAAACCCGCGGATTACCTATGAGACAATTCGAGGACTATTGGGGATTGGCATGAGTCAAATCCAGAAAATTTTACACGAAGAATTGAAAGTTCGGAAACTTTGTTGTCGTTGGATCCCTCTTGAACTGAAAGCGGAGCAGAAGCGGGCTCGCGTGGAATGGTGCTCACAGATGCTACTGAAGTACGACCGGCTTCGGTGGCGTGGTCGGTAGTGTATCCGCTTTCGACGCCGGAGTCTCGGGTTCGATTCCCGGTCGGGACAAACTTTGTGTGATGACACATACGTTTGTACCGAAGTCTGGATGTATCCTATGTATAATATGTATGTATTTACAGAAAAAAATGTATATAAGTATTTATATCAGTTTATCTAGTACTCATATCACAAGCTCTGCTTAGTTTGAGACTAGATGGCGTTGTGTGTCTAACATATTTATTTATTTATTTTTTAAAGTGAGGCAGTAGAGAAACGTTGGTAAAAAAAGGAACTCGTTTTTTTTCTCAGCTACGGGTCCCATCTGTACAATTCCACTTGGAGATCAAAAGAGTCTTAATGCCGAGTGGTATTCTACCATTTGTTTACCCAGGGTGTTAAAAAAGTTCGCGAAAGACGACCCAAAAGCCGCGTTCTCCTACGTCATGACAACGCTTCTTCACACACGGCCAATAAAACAAAGTCATTTTTAGCTTCCGAAAAAGTACAACTCGTCACCTATCCTGCGCATAGCCCCGACCTAGCACCCTGTGATTTCTGTATTTTTCCCCAAAATCAAAGATTTGATGAGAGGTTTGACTTTTACCAACTCCGAAGAGGCAGCGATAGCGTTCAATCAGCACGTAGAAAACATGCCTTCAGATCTGTGGTCCTCCTGTTTTAAAAAATGGTTCGATCGCATGCAAAAATGTTTAAAATGTAAAGGAGAGTATTTTTAAAAGCAATAAACATAATATTTTGGTTTTAACATGTTGTTTTTTTAAGTTACGCAAAACTTATAGTGTGACCTACGTATACTAGCTCGGATTATGAAGACTGTTTAGAACTGCAACGTATTTCTGCATGTCTACCTCTTGAGGGAAATAAGCGTGATTGTATAACTGAATGCCTCTCATATCCTTGGTGAGCCGATTTTTACAAAATCAATATCACAAAATATAATCTTAGACCGGCCTCAGAGCTGCGTAAGATTCCTCTAAGAAGGAATTCTCTGACGATGTACCGATGTTTTAGAGGGCGTCAGGAAAATTACGTCTTCGCGGAGCTCATTATATTTTTTAAGGAATAAGTTAACAAACTCATTGCTTTTATAAATGTATCCATTATAGATACCATTGCGATTGCATTCCAATAACTTACATAAATATGTACAATAAATCCCGACCAGCCTATCCCTGTCCCCGCCGGGGTGTAATTCAGTTCCGTATTGTGAGAGGGCGCTCACAGACATTACTCGCGCCAGTTTCCTCCTTGTATATTAATATATGAGTCGTGTTTCCTTCCAAACGCGTCGAGAAGCAATTTAACGGTGATTTGATGTGATTATTTTCATTAATTTACTTCCTTGCTTGTGTGGGATCCTGTTGGAGCAAAATTTTTTCTTTATTTATAAGCGTACAGTTCACATCAAGATCTTAAAGCTCTTCAAAAAGTGCACGCTCGGACAAACATACACCTACCTAGGAAAGTGATAAATACACGATTGCAATCGCGGTTTTTAAATGTGGTATTAAAAGGAGCGTTTTGCTGGCTACACGGTTTAAAACCAACAGTGTTCAATAGAGCATCGTTGGATTAAAACAGCCGTTTTAAACCCTTTATGATAATACGTGCATCAGATATGAGGAGATCCGTAGAAAAACCAAGGTAGCTGACATAGTCCGAAAGATTAGCAAACTGAAGTGGCATTGGGCAAGCCTCATAGCACAAAGATAGGACGGTCGATGACAGGCAAAAAGATTGTCAAGTGGAGGCCGTTTAGCAGATGGACTTATGACCTGTAGTCAAAAGTGCCGGGTCCGATCATAATAGAAACTAATTGAAGAGGCCTATGTTTAGCAGGCCTGCCACAAGGTGGACTGACGACATCGTAATGGTTGCAGAAAGCCACTAGATACGGTAAGCTAAATGTTGTGACATTCGTTGGGGGAGGCTTATACCCAGCAGTTGGCGTCAATTGGCTGAAATGATGATGTTCAGCAGTGCTGCAGCGGTAGGCGGATGATGATGAAAATAATGCTAAAATCATGTAAACTGTGGTTTTATCGCTAAAAAGCTTAGAGGTTTAGTATAACTAGTGTTCACCTTCAACCTTAATTAATAATACGAGTATGTAGAAGACATTGCAATATACCTAATCTGTCAAATTCTAATTCATTTGTCAGTGTACAAGTACGTACGTACAAGTTCAAGCAAAATTCGACATTGTATAGATAGACTGTCAGATATATGAAGGTAATCCAATATGTCTATAACATCACAAACTCGATTGTGAAGCTGATTAATGGTTGCCAGATGCAGTTTCGATTAGATTAGCATTGTCAGGTTGTAAGATGCTTTTATTGTTATCTAAATCATCAAACCATCAAAAATATGTTTGGAATTTAGTTCTTCAACAATAATAATTGTTTGTAAAGTTACACACAAAAAATCACGTCTTTCTTCCCTATGGGATAGAGGCGTGTAATACGCCCAAATCTCGGCAGTCACTTCATTGATCCCGCGTAATATAGGGCGAGCCTTTTAGGTGAGGATGACTGGAATCACTGAGATGTTCTACTTCTTCTTCTTTCATGTTCTTCTTCGTTCATCGATGATTTTGCCTATGAAACTAGTTACTGCGAACTAGTTTCCGGTGTGGGACGAATCGTTATTCGGTATTGCAAGTGAGCGTCTGGAGTCTGGACACCGGTTTTTGCTGAGCGCCAGAGGTAACCTAAAAAGCTACCAACCATGCGCTCGTCAAAAACCCAGGTCACAGAGATGTTGGTAAAATATCGATCTACCCACATTCCCTTAAATGTCACTAAGCCAGTCTTTAGCTCTCAATACTTAAACACTCTTCTGTCATAATTACATTAAGGTTCAGTATTATCATTATTGACAGCACTTTAACTTATAAAAGTTTAAATCAGTTCAAATTACATCATCTTAGATACTCCTGTCAAATTTCTTCAAGGTCACTCTATTAGACCCTTTGAAACACGAGTTCATTCAATCTAAGGATTTGAGTCAGTATTTAAGTTCGACATTAATGGGAATACGTCAGTTTTAAATTTGTTTAGAAACATCGCACGGCCTAACCAACGACACCTATTTATACTTATATTATTATTGTAAAGCGGAAAAGATTGTTTGAATGCGTAAAACTCAGAAGTTCCTGTTATCTGTTTTTGCATTGATTAGTACATTTGTCTGGGAAGTATAGGCAGTATAACATCACGCTACGACTTAGACGAGAAGCCGCAATGAAGACGAAACTTAGCGAATTCTATGTCACTAAATTACCGCGTTTTAGGAGGTTTTCCACAGATATATACACGCTGATTTTATCACCGTCAGCAGTACGCAAGGGTTCGCTTTCCGAATAATTTTTGAACCAACTGGCAGCATTACTTTGAAAAACAAACGCATTTTTTTTAGAAATCTAAAAAAAAAATTTAGTTCTAGACATCAAATGAGAACCCGTTGTAGGGGACTCACTCTCTTAAATACTTAAGTTTTACAACGATAGTTACGGTACAGTTCGTTTTCATTCAACAATGCGCTGGCACAGAGCAAGCATGCGCCACCCCGGCCCAATGGTACAATTGTATGCCATTGCTAACCACAACCTACAAGAGGCTACGCGATTGTACTCCCAGCCGGAGCACTTAAATGCCAGAGAGTATCAAACCCGCGAAGAACTACGCAGTGCGATAGTAGACGATTTTGATATTGTGAAAAGTGATAGAGACACATTGAACAAGTTGAAAGACAATCAATTAAAACGTGCACGTTTGTGTATCGAAAGGAATGGACTCCATATCGAGCAGTTACTTCGGTACAGAGAACTGTAAATTAGTGTAAATAAACTGTAAATAGGTATGTAAGTTTGATTTTATTTGTAAATAGCTCCAATTTTTTAAATACGCCTGAAATACAGTTACAAACAAAAATACAGTAATTTAGATGTTAAAAAAGGAATCCAAATATTATTCCGAGAGCGAACCCTTTCGACTGCTGACGGTGATAAAATCAGCGTGTATAATTCCCCCTCCATGGGACCTGGAAGCGAGAGCCCTTGGGTCATTGTTTCAATGGCACAAGGAGGCGCTGGAGCGAGACCACAGGCCCGCGTCTCGAGAAATCGAGGCTCAGCGATCCCAACTCCGCCAGGATCTCATGGAGACATGGAAGGTGCGACTTCAGTGACCAAAGTGGGGAACCACCACCATCGTGGTGGTGAGACCGATCATGGAGGAGTAGCTGCAGAGGCAGCACGGTGGCCTCACGTATCGTGCGACACAGATCATCACCGGGCACGGATACTTCGGTGAGTATCTGTTTCGCATGCATCGTGAGGTCACACCCGCGTGTCAACACTGCGAGGCTTCCGGCGTAGACATGGCATTCCACACGTTGGTGGAATGCTCATCCTGGGCGAGTCAGCGCCGGGACCTCGTTGTGGGCCTGGGCGTAGATACTCTCTCACTGGAGACCATGCTACGAGCCATGGTCTCTAGCGAGAGCCAGTGGAACGCGGCCGTTTCCTTCTGCGAGCAGGTTATGCTCGTGAAGGAGGCGGCCGGTAGGGTGAGGGAGCGTATCCTCCCCGCTGAGTTCTGAAGTCTGCGGCGAGGGCGCCGCAAACGTGACTACGCCCAGGACCATCGACCTCCATGATCGGGGCCTGAGGACGATGGATTAGCAACCCACCTTTATCCATCCCATCCTTACAGAAGCAGGCTAGAGGGGCTGCGTGATGTGGGGCTGCACCCCACGCACGCCTTCATTCACCGATGCGGGATAAAACCCAACCCCAAAGATGCGGGGTAACACCCGACGCAGTGGCCACCCAGGTGGTCAAGGTCCGCCGGGCGCCACTGGGAATTCTCTCAGTCTCTACCAGAGGTACTCGGCAATGGACGTAGGTGCGGCCGCGACACGCGGAATTAAAAAAAAAAAAAAAACTTGTATAATTCATATCAACAAACCAATGATATGACTTTGATAGTTTCTCTCTTTAGCTTAAGTTTTAAGCATTTGTTCAACATAATACTAGAGTGGTTTTTTCATTCCTTTAATTCGGACCCACCACGTTTAATTAGAATTACAAATCGAACTCCTCACTAGACTACGGCAGATCAAAGACTTCAATATTAACCATTAATTCGATGTAAATATTAAATTGTAATTTATATCAGTTTAAAGCTGTATCGTGTAACCCTCGGGCGACTGAGGCGGTGTTGTCAACCTTTTGCAAAGAATCATAGCCGCCGACATTGTGGTAACTCGATTACCGATGTCTTTAAACGATGTTCTCGATTTAACATAAGTAAGTAGACTATTATTGTTGAAATGGGAAACCATTGCTTTGCTTTTCCATTTCTATTGCCCCCAACAAAAACTATCGCAACAAACATCATCAACATCGGTGAAGCCGTTTTTATACCCGAACAAACGAACAAAACAAATTTGAAAATCTCTCGTTCAATTTTACTTACTTAGGTCTACTCCCCACTCAGTTTGAGTAATTGGTAAACACCATCAAAGAGCTCTCGCGTTTAAATAATTCATTCAATATTGTTCAATAAAATGCTCTCACAATCTCATTCTATTCCATTAAATTATTTTTTTCGCAACCGACAACAAAACATGGAAAATTAAATAAACAGACAAAATAGACCGAAAATTATTCTAAAAACGCGTATAAAGGCAAACAAAATACTAATTTCCGTATCTTCGATGTAATGGGGGGGGGGGGTGAAGGTAGGCTGAGGGGGGAGGGGGTACAGGGGTGAGGAACAATTTGATTGTTCAGTCATTTTATTGTCAATCGACAATCGCACCGGAACATTGGAAATTGAGTAATAGCTCGCAGACAAGTGTGTTTACTGACTACTGTGACTGTGGACTTGGACCCTTTTGTTTAGAATTGCAAAATGTGTATTATGTTGGTCACAAAGTCAAGGCTAGATAATTAATTATTGTAGCTTTAGGGCCATATTGTGCGATAACTCGGTCCGTTACGCCATATGCGGTTGCTAACAACCAATGAAAATGAGGAGACCTCAGCCCATGTTAAGGTGCTCTGCCCGAACATGTATTGAGCTTGTGGTTATATTATTTGGGTGATTTATCAATATTTCTTGAGTCCAAGTCATCTTCGCCACGCCACGCCACGCAAGTACAAATAATGGGCGCCTGTGAAAAGCCTTCCGTCTCACTAGTGGAACATTTTGTCGTATGATGCGCTCGGTCGGCGTCGGTCGCCGTTTGAAGTTTCCTAGAATTTTATTCAAAATTATTTAGCAAGGTCACAGGTCAGTTCAGTTGCATTCTTTGCTTTGTGCAGTGAGATAGGTAAATAGTTGTTTAGTGTGTTAATTTGTAAGTTGTGTCAAGTTGTGTGTGTGTGTGTGTAGTAATGGCTCTAAGTAACGAAGAGTATTACGAGATGATGCTTTGTGTAGGAGCATCAGAAGGCAATTTGAGCGCTGGCCGGAAGTTGTACCGTGAGCGTTGATACCGAAAAATACTGTGTACGCAGTCGAGTGCGAAACAGAGCAAGAAATGAAATTACGGATTGAAGCCGCATTTAGCACTGTTACACAAGAAATGCTACGAGCTGTGCGGAGCAATATGCGCCAGCGAGTATCTTTGTGCATCGGGTGGGAAGGCGGCCATTTTGAACCTTTCCTGTAAACAAGTAAGATTTTTCTAAAATTGGGGTGAATGAAACACCTGTCGAACCACAGACGAGGATCTGGGGAAACATAACTATGTGTTGGTCAAAATTTTATTTACATAAACAAAAATAATCCTTTAAAGACGCCCACACCGCCGCGACGCCCGCGTCCGCGCCACCGCCACCCTACATACGTACAACGCGCTCATTGTCTAGTAGTAGCTACGTCAGTACGTCGTAGCTACTTCAAGCCACGTTGGGACACGTTTGTTTTGATTTGAAATATCTTTCTAAATTTTTTGATGAACTTTTTTTTTCTTCTTTGGCGGTCGCCACATATCGAAAGGGGTTATGGTCGACCAGCTGATGGGGCTGGCTTCGGGTTGATATAACCCTTACGTAACACCCTGTATAGTTCACCCTTATTACGTACCAATGTGTACTTAATAGACATGTCTGTCTACCCCTTCTGAGATACAGTCGTGAGTTTGTATGAATGTTAAAACAGCCTAAATAATAATGAATTGATCTCTAGTCCAAAGTTTTCTAAGTCACCAAGTGTTAGGAGACACAATGGTTGACGCACAGTCGCGGGTTGTCAGGAAATGAGAACTTTACCACATTGTGCCTTCAGACGACATCAGCACTACTGCACTGTCTGTATTATACTCGTAGCTAACACATACACACACAGGGTCGACAGAAGCATTTGTTACGCCTATATTTTGCCAGATATTTTGGTGCCTACGTTACAAGGGGCGGGTATTGCCATTACCGGGTACTTAGGGTACCTACTAGTTTAGGTATAAACATTAGGTAGACTTAAGTTTCTCCTTATAACATTAGCTATCTGTCAATTAAAGGTTAGTTGAAATCGGTTCAGCTATTTCAGTGATTAGCACAGACAACGAACACAGTAACAAACTGGACAGCATTTTTTTTTGAAAATGGTTTTTATGTAGATACCGTTAATAAGTAAAGCATAAGTAGCCAAGTACTACTTTTTAGTGAATAGTTTAAAATTACAAGCAGAGGCTTATATATTTTACTAGCGTACAAATTATATACTTAAAACCTTCTTTGAGAACCACTCTATCCATTGGTGAAAACTGCATCAAAATCCGTTACGTAGTTTTAAAGATCTACGCATACATACAGAACGGTCGACTTTGTTTTATAGTATGTAGTGATAGTGATGTATGTGTAGACAAGCTTAGCTTTTTACCTTTTCAATTCCCACGGGAACATATTTTCTGGATAAAAAGTAGCTCTGTGATATTTCTGAGTAAAACATATTTCTTATGGTGAAATAATTATTAAAATTGAATCATCAGTTTTAGCAAGTATCGATTACAAACAATCAATTCCCCTCCTCTCAAATCTGTTCCGCTTTATAATTAGTATAGAAGAAAAACGGTGATTAGGAAAATCTAAAATGAGTGTTTTTGACCGTTCAAGTTAAATATAAAAATAATATTTTTACATCCCACAAAAGGGTTTTTAATCGCGTAACATGGCGTCGAAATGATTGTACCTCAAAACATTATTTAAAAATCCAATTATACAAAACAATAAAATAAAATCCCAACAATATTTCTCCATTTTAGAATTTATAGGCTTATATCCCACACGTTATACATCCTTGTGTACATGTATGGTATGTATGGTACCATCAAAGGGGAGTTTAATGGGCCCTTCGGCTACGTAACAGTTATTTCATTTACTGAAAATTTCACGATAGGCTGATAAATCTTTTTCAAGTATCCATAAAATGATTAAAATTTTCTAAATGCAATGAAACCAGATAAATACCTACTAAAGGTACAAATGCCTATTTTTATTTCGACACTTAATTCGTATAATTAAGTTTTTGTTGGTTTTAAAAAGATCTATACGTCAAATGACGTCGTAGTTTATGCTTTGTTTTTTTATTCGTGTTGTTCTTTATTCTTTGTAATTTTGTTTTTTATTCTTTGGTTTTTGTGCATCATTCTGTACCCTACTATGACCTTCAATTAATAGTTTTTTTTATCTTTTTGAAACGATAACAGGCTTGTAACTTAGGTACCTACTACTAAATTACTATCAAAATTCCCCTGACCAACCCGTGCGATTCAAGATTGATTACACGCACAAAACCCCATACATTATTGTAATAAATACAATAGAAGTTAACATTAAACTAACCGAACCCATCAATTGTGTGACACAAACATATGGCTGAGCTCAATCCTATCTTATCTGTGGTTTGCTCCACAGCATCCAACCAATTCAACGTCCTCTACAAAATATCCGCCATTTTTATTCTGATAATCTATTATTTATTACCAGGGCACATTCATATCATATATCGATATATTTATATTATTAAATCAATCCATATGCTAATAATTACCCAGATAATTATCCCAGAGTCTGGAACTTGTGCCCGGTAAATGGCAATAGGCTCGCCCCCTATTACATGGGACCTAACATAGCTGGCGAGATGTGGGTGTGTTTGCACACCTCTGCCTACCCCTTCGGGGAAAAAGGCGTGATGCTATGTATGTATACGTATGTATATGTATGTATATGCTAATCGTATTCAAATCGCAAAAATATAAGTCTTTAGTGGAAGTCGAACCTGCGGATGCGGGTGTTTTTAGAGTTTCCATTCAGCCTTTCAGGGAAAACTCTTGGGGCAATTGACCAACCAATACATCAGCAGAAGACCAAGTCTTCTACCGCGAATCTTTCGAATTACTTCGATAAATAACTTTCTAATTGTGCAGAGAATTTGTATCGCTATCCAACGTTGTGATACATCCAGCATTCTGAAAACCCAGTCAGTCCCAATGATGAGGAGGGTTTTTTCAACGAATATCTGTAATTGTTATTTTATTTCTCTAAGTAAATAATATACATAAATCAGCACAGTGTCTTCAGCTCTATGTTACAGTTCACTGGGTCGTCGATGGTGAACGTGGAAGTTTCAAGAATGTCCATTTTAAACTTTCCTCATGTAACAGTGTCCATTTTGTAAAACTATGTGAAGTTCCGTTTGGCAGTGTTGGAGTTTAGAACAGTAAAACGAACAGACGGAACAGTGGCATTTCATTTCACTTAAGCTGAATGAAGAGCTTATTGGTTTTCACTATTTTCTGACAATTGTGATAACAAATGCCTCACTAGGATGTCTCACTAAGATCTTAGAGGCCCTAGTCGAACTTATCTGTACGAATGACATCCGTGATCATACACATGTTTTTATAAAATTCTTGATGTAGTTTTATTTTTAATTCCGCGGCCCGAGGCCACTGCGGCCTACGTCTTTACCGAGCGTCTCTAGATAGCACTAGAAGGCTTTTTTAAGGCAGTGAGCTACCACGACTACTCATTTGATGCCTAGAGACTACATCAATTTTAAGATTTTTGTAAGAAAAATGTGTTTCTTTTTAAAAGTAATACTTCCAGTATTTTCTGTTATAGAAACTGAGTCCAAAATATTTATTTTGCAAACGGTGAATAATATTATGAAACAAACAGAGTTTTAAGCGAACTCGTTGCTTTCAAACACTATCAATATGATCATAATGGCCAAAAATAACAGGGGAATTAGATGATTTTTTAAATTCCACCTCGGTTTAGTGTTCAGTTCCCTAGATGTTATATTAAAAACTCCTTGCTTATCTGAGGGTCGGGTTTCCTCAGTTGAAGCCTTCCCTTCCCCTTCCTTATCTTGGGCTCGGTAACGTATTGGCAGATTGAGAGAAATATTTGTATGTGTGCTCACGATCCGCCGCTTGAAGGGACGCATGGAGCTTCGCAAGATAACAAATATATTTGACGGCTGGAAACATTATTATGGTTTTGGTTACTAAGTAGCCAAGAACAAGGACGTTTTATATAGTACTTAACTTAGTTTATAATCTAACACTAGGTTAAAAATATTACACGTCTACAGGGTTACTGGCTACTACTGTGTTTATATCCAGAATTTAATCTCCTCAAATAATGAACTTGAACAGTATTCCTTGAGAGCGCCTATAGTTCGAGGCAGAATAGTCACTGCTATGTCTATATCAAGCAAACAATCTCCTCAAATATAACACCTATAATAGTATTCCTCTTCAACATTAAAAGTATAAAACAAACAGTTACCTGCAAAGATTCCTGTGTTAGTTACACTTCAATTTGCAACTCAATTTAAGTATTAATCGAAATCTTTAGACCTAGGGCACACCAAGCTAAATATAGTTTTTGAAGAATATTCTAAGCTGACATTCTTACCAACTATGAACTCCTTGCTTTGATCTTACCCGCAAACTATGGTTTATTTTTAAAAGAAGCTCGAAGCTGCATGTTATTCTTGATAACACTTGAATCCCGAACAACGCGTGCCGGGCAGAGATGCCACTCCCACACAGTGGTCGCATGTTCGCGAGAACCGAGCATTTTAAACGTTCGTTTTTCTGCCTAACAATAGTGGCCTGGAACGCCCTGCCTGTGCACGTGTTTCCTCCCACATATAATCCTGGGTTCTTTAAGCGGAGCGTGAAGAGGCACATCAGTAGGTCTTCAAGTTGAGGGCCACTCTCTATAGTATTGTGTGCTGTGAGAGTGGCCCACAATCGCTAGACGTCGTCACGACTTACCACCAGGCGGGCGGCATCAATTTGGAGAACCCAATATAAATAAAAAAAAAATAAAAAAATTTATGCCGAGTTAATAAGTAAACAGTGAAACTTGTGAAGAATCTGTTACTTTCATGTTTGTATGTCGGGTTTACTTTTTTATAGCGCGCACGTCAGCGGCTTTGATTGCAAAAGCTTTCCTCGATAACCACGGAATTTGATGCGGTTGCAGGACCCACTTCTACGATTTTGATGCGGTTTTAAAGATCTAAGCATACGTGGGTAACGGACTAGGTTTTATACTATGTTATGATAATTACAAATTATTTTATGAGGTGGTAAGGGGCCGTACGAAGTCTCCGGGTCAAGTCATCCTCACCGCTGCAGATTTGACGGCTCTTGTAACGCATTAGCTAGTACCTACATGTGAACGTAATAAACACTCCTGTCTACTACCTCGTTAGTAAGAAATTCATGATTTTGTGGGTAAGAGTAAGAGTTTGCCAGGTTCTTTCTCTCAGGCTCTATCTATTGTTCTGCGAATCCGGCAGTAAATGTAACTTAAGAAACAACTTTGACATTAATTATAACTTCTTTAACTGACTGGCTTTCAAAAGTGTTACCTTGTTACCTAATAAAATTGAATAAACGTATTTTCAATTTCATTTTTAGTATGTAAAATAAACACTTTCCACTAGGACAGGAATAGAAGAATAAAGGTTAATTAAACAGTAAATAGTATATAAAGTTGACTGCCCACACCCGGTGTGCACCCCACCTAAGACGGCATAGTTGTTGAACTAGCACCAAGAGCGAGTTGTTTGTACTTAGGACTTCAGTTTATCGAATCCATCCGATCCCGACCCCGACACTGCTCAGCACTTGCTCTACACTGACTTACACCAATTGACTTAACAATGAGGCGCGAAACACTAAGCGCGGTCAAAACCTAATGTTTTTGCCTCGCTTAGTATTCGCGCGCCTCATAGTGTCGTTTGTCAGTACGGGTGTATAGAATCACGTTTTTAGCCCTTAAGAGGTAGACAGATATGTTTATAGCATCTACATTTGGCCAGTCACTTAGTCGTGTAAATATAGAATTTCAGATAGTATTCAATAAACTCAGTAAACTATGCAGCTCACCTAGCACCTAATATTAAGTTACGGTTGGAATGCGTTCCAAATACCTGGTACCACCGGTAACTCAGACCATTATACGAGTACTCGTTAGTATTCATACTCGTAAAGTCTGTGCAGTAGAAATATTGCATAATTAAAAGGCGGGGGCTATGTAATATATACAATTAAAAGTTTTACGCACAAGCATAATATAATTAATCTCGCCTGTTCCGATTAGGCGTCGTATACGACGACTGCCGCAGCGTATACGACGACCGCGTTGGTCTATGGATTAGGCACCCCGTTATGTTTGTTGTACTAAACAATCAAATTATTAAAGTTGTCTAGATACTCGTAATAAAACATCCATGCTATAAAAAACACTAGTAATCTTATGTCTAAAAAATTTAATAAAATCATTGTATACGAACAGTATTTTAGTATGTACCTTTAATTAATAAAATTAACAAAGAAATATGACTGTGCAATATACTTACCTCTATCTCTTTGATTTGTATTTTTTTATAAATATGGGTGAGTGTATGATAAATGAAATAAATAAGGTTTATTTATCTGTCTGTGCACGCTAATCTCTAAAATTACTCAACGTAGACGTATGCCCCAGGTTGAGCTTAGTTCTTACTAAGCTCAACCTGGGGCTACATACTCGTAATAATATGGGGTAGTAATCAAAATTGGATGACAGGAAAAACGATATCGTCGACGTGGGCGGCACTTCGGGCATCAGCTTGTGTGGAAATAAAAAACCGGCCACGTGTGAGTCGGACTCACGCATGCTGGGCTCCGTGCCATTATCTCAATATTAGACATTAAAACTTTTTTAACATGTCGATCAAGAAATCAAGAATCACATTGTTGTATTGGATCCTCTCTTAATAATGTATTTCATTGTGTTTTTAGTATTTGCGTACATTGAAAACATTGTATACTCGTATATATCACAATTAATGAAATACATCCTGATGACAGGCAGCCAGGGTAGTGTTACTCGTAGTAATAGCACAGAAAATAACAGGTAATAGTCCCGTTTTTATCATTTTGGTACGTATCTCTAAGCAAAACTTGTATTAGTTCGTTAGTTGGAAACTGCAACAATACAATAGGCCGTAGTGGAACCAATTTGCAGTCGTGATGGATTGGGACCAATTAAATCTACGTTGAACAATCTCACGATGGGCACAGCGCAGTGTACGGGTGTCGGTGTAACGTGGTACAAATGATGGGGACACTCTTTAGAGGTTAAAAGTTTCATGGAATTTTTAAAATACTTGCTGTGCCATCCATTAATTCCCGTTTGCTCTGGGTACGCGCTCAAGTTTAGTTTTCCTTGTAGATATATATATTTGAATCTAAAGAGATGCAAGTAAAAATATATAATTAAATACTGAATGGAGTCAGGCGATACCTGGCGAAAGTCCATGATAAAACAATGGAAATTTCCATTGTGTTATATAATTAAATGTTAAAAAGAACCCGATTGTACTTAACCAATTATTTAACTATAAGTAGGCGGGGGCTTACATCAATAATATAAGTTCAAATAGTATCTACTAATTTGAAATGAGTCCCGAATGCTTATTGTTTAATATTCGGTATTAGCGGTCCCGGCGAACTTCATACCGCAATGTTAAACCTTCCTGTTTCAAGACCAAAATCAACCAAATCTGTCCAGCAGTTCTCGAGTTTTAGCGAGACAAACGAACGGCGATTCATTTTTATTTATATAGATTATTAAGTTGTTATTTTTTTAGGAGTAAAATCGAAAATTAAAAAAAATATTGCAGTTGAATACAAATGTATTCCACATTTTTGTGCCCCATAACCCTTTAGGCTAGGTAGGCTCGTTGTCGAGACAAGAGCACAGTCGAGTGTCGCGAAGTAATTGACAGACTGTTGCATGTCCATCCTTCTCTGGCTCGCTACGAGTGACAGAGATAACCATGTGTATTAACAAAAAATATTTCTATATGTCAATTTATGGATTTTTAATATTGGTCTTTACTATTGTATGACACCTCTCCTCTGCCTCTTTTATTATCAGTTGCAAACTACTACAGACTAAGGGGCTTACACGACAGCTATTGGGAACGTATAAAAGTAACTAAGTAAATAGTAGGTACACTCGAGAGCAATGAATCTGGGGTCACTTATAGAATCCTAAAACCCTCGCAAATTAAAAATGCTAGCTTATTTAATAAATTGTGTAAATTTACTATTGTTACTTAATTAGATATTGGTATACTCCTTAAATAAAAGTATTCCATCTTCAAAAGTCTCTTGATTTTATGACATAAATCCAAAATAACTAAGAACTTTTATTATCTTCGTTTATAAGGAGTACTTTATTATCTTTTAAACATAATTTATTTCATTAAGCTAACGTTCCTAGTCTGTTAGATTTTTAGAATTCTTTAAGTGCCGTGGATTCATTGTTCTCGAGTGTAGATAAGACATTAATTACTAAGTAGTATAGTGTTCTTTTATCTAAACCTTTGGAACATCCACTCTCTTCTGGATAGCAATAAAATATTATCAGTCCTCGTAAAGCCGTTTACCAGAACCGCTCATCTAACTCGTGTAACAGCGTGCCAATGGAGCCCTAAAACAATCCCTAATTTGATCACAATCTCAATAAATTAACTTTGACTCCATCCACCGTGAATGAGGCTGTTAAATTCTAATGTTTCCTCCGCTAGATGGCGTGTCTGAGCGGTTTATGACCCTTTTCATTGCCAGAAGACAATTAAAATTTCAATGAGAATAGAAAATTTTATTATGGTAAAGATGTTCCGGGGAAACCGCGCGGCGCCTACTCGTACGAGTTGATCGAATGTTTTAATGGTGTATAAATAAGTGCATAAGTAATATAAGTATAGTGCTTTGATGAATATAATTATGAACATTTTGACAGTTTCGGTGGCGTGGTCGCCGGTAGTGCATCCGCTTTCGACGTCGGAGTCTCGGGTTCGATTCCCGGTCGGGGACAAACTTTGTGTGATGACATATTATACGTTTGTACTGAAGTCTGGATATTTCCTATGTATAATAATTATTAGTTCCTATGTATAATATGTATTTACTTAGGTATTTATATCAGTTTATCTAGTACTCATATCACAAGCTCGTTTGAGACTTTATGTGAATTGTCCTAAAATATTTATTTATTTGGGGTAATTTTGTACATAGCGCCGTCTAACCCCAACTCGTCTGTCTCGAGATATAAATAGCTAGCAGTTATAATATTGTTATCGAATGTCCACGCAACTGTGCACGATGCGTTGCTTGATTTATAACATTTTTAACCAACTTCAAAAAGGAGGAGGTTTGCATTCATTCAATTGCAAAAAGGAGGAGGTTTGCATTCATTCAATTGCAAAAAGGAGGAGGTATGCATTCATTAAATTGCAAAAAGGAGGAGGTTTGCATTCATTCAATTGCAAAAAAAAATGGTTTAAGTATAATCTAATAAAATCAGTTCTAAATCTGCTACTGGAGAATTCCAATGTTCGCATAACAAACAAACAGAAAGATCCTCTTCAGTTTATAATATTAGTTACAACAAGCGATTGCGAGTGCACTCTTTGAAACTTGAAGGATATTGTCATCTGTCTCCTTTGAATAAAAATGTATTGGAGCGTAAATATAACGAGGTACACTTATTACAACCGTAAGTTTGTCTGTTTGTCCCTTTAAGCGCTCTACCAAACTGTTCAGGCAATCGTACACGACCTATACACACACGATTAAATAGTCGGAACAAAGATTCGAAACGTTCATTCATTTAGGTTATAAAACACTTATGAATGTCAAAATTTTAATTTAGTTATTTTTAATTATTTATTTATTTATTCGTACGTTACGTACACCTAATGCGATAAAGTAACTTATACGCATTAAAATCAATCATTCTTCCTACATAACACAATAATCATACTTAAAATAACTTAAAATGTAACTTAAAAGCCTATAAGCGACTATTGCGAATTCGTTCAATGTGCACGAAAATAAATCAAATTGATTTTTAGATCGATTGATTTTTTGATAGGTTACTCACCGCATTGAACGCCCGCAACCCTCGCGTCAAAGGTGCCAACTGCAGCAGATTAGTGCGAGCTGTAGGCCCTCTCAGCAGCGGTGGCCTCCGCCCCTTTCAGTTGTAACCATCAGGGAGCACCAATTGTATTTCCTGTAGGAGAGTTGGATGGTGCAGTTTGCCACGTAAAAATCTTGAACAAGTAGGTTGTGAGGGCAGCTTCTCCTCGTACCTCACGCTTGTTATATCAGAGCATACCCAGAACAAATAATGTCTGAATTTCTGAACGTCTTAATGTTTTGTTTGAAGGTGAATGAAAATGAATGCTTCTAGACGTATATTTACCTATTTTCTTCTAAACCTACTACTGCAAACTGCCAAAACGGATATGGAAAAAACCTTACCAAAGAAAGTCATGTTAGGACCAAACACAAAAATAATAAGCTACGGTCGCAGAACAACTTTCTGCCGTTCACACTCCGATCTCTGAAGGATAGTGCCGGTACCTACACTTCCTGTGACTAAAAAAATTCAAAAACTTGACCCGGAGATGCCCCACCAAGACAGTAAATTAACTAAACGCACCTATGTAATGTATCTTGCCCTATATAGGGTGTATAAATGCCGGTTGTATACAAAAATCCGCGTGGATAATCAAGTATCATATAAATAATTAGTGAAGCACTAATATAAAGGTGTCTATTACCCACGTAAGTATTCGCTCAGCGGTTGCCTCTTGAATACCGATGCGTGAGCGTGTCGAGTTTTGTCGAGTAATCTCACGGTTGGTTACCTCTATGGGGGCGGGAGATGGCCCCTACTACGAGTCCACTTATTAAGAATCGGGAGGTAAATGGGGGCAAAATGCCCAAGTAATGTTTTTAATGTTCGCGGGGTCTACTAAAGTTTGGGTGTTTGTCTATGTGCATATTTTGCAAGTAGACATTATTAAGCTATGTAGCCACTAGAGGCAACCTTGAGGAGAGCGGTTGATTTTTTACTTTTACTTTCTCCCTATTTATATGTTTAGTTATGTAAGATGCTTATAATCGCCATATCTGTGTTTGCGAATTAAACATATTTTTTTTCTTTCTTTCGTCTTTCTGATTCAGCCAGAAGCAGCGCATAACAGAGGCGCGATCCTTAGCTTGAGGCACTCCTCACGATATTTATATAGGCTGCTCAAATGGATACATTACCTTATGTATACCTTTAGTAGCATTACAATACTTTCTGAAGCGCGATTCACACTAGAATGTCGATAGCGTTGACTACAGCAACGTGTGGTAGGGGCGTCGATAGTTGCATGGGCAATCGGGTGATTGTCTGCAGAATTATAATGAAGAGGGGGTCAGCAGGGGAGTGTGTGAAGATGTTACGTGCAGGAAATTAAGAATGGTCGGTTGATTTATTTTTATGTTGTGTGTTTCTTTTATATTAGATACATGAGTTACATAACTTTGGTGTTTGATTTAACTAACTTCCTGACTTCACAATAAAAAGGTTATCTCTTGTAACAATGTGTAAGTTAGGATTATAATACATCACTGAAGGGATAGGCAGAGGAGCATAACATGACCACATTTTACCAGCTTTGATGGTTCAAATAGATTTATAATGTAAGTACTCCTATTAGTTGCTTGGACTGCAGATGATCATTCATCAAGCCTTTTCCCAACTCAGTTGGGGTCGGATTTCCAGTCTAACTGCGATTCGGCTGAACTTTGATATTTTCCGTGAAGCGACTGCTATCTGACCTTCACAACTCATGGGCGATATCGAAGTTCTGCAGTTAGACCGGTTGAATTTTTGATTTAGGGCTCCAACTACCCCTAACGACTGCCATAGATGTTAGTATGACAACCGGGACCGACGGCTTAACGTGCTCTCCGAGGCACGGAGGGGTCTCAATGTCTTAAGAAATGGTCACCCATCCTAAGACCGGCCTGAGTCGATGTGGCTTAACCTTTGCAATGTGTTAACATTGTCGGTTACCACTAGACCACGAGCCCCTCCTGGACTGCAGATATTGTAGCGATTTTCTATTGTTTGTGGTGATTGGTCAAATCAAATCAAATACAATCAAAATATCTTTATTAAATATCGGAGCTAACTGATCAACTTTTTGAAGGGGATTTGATTACCACACGTCCAAGAAGAAGGTCAAGTAACTCGGCACAACTCGGCCCGGTTAAGGCATTATCCTTTCTCGGGGATATAGGCGTGATAGTAACCTAAACATGGCAGTCGAGAACCTTCTCTTTCTAAAATTAGTTAACACTATCTTGTCAAGCTTGCCACCAATACGCAATATACTCGTATGTCCCATTCATAGTTCCAATCGAATAGTCACAATGTGACCAATTACCTACAAAATATCCTCAATTAAAGAACAATAGGTGCGTTACTCCAACACGTGATAGTAGAATTAGCTCTTACAGTATAAATTATAATGCTATTAAACTGGCTTTATCGATGTTGTCATGTAACAGTGAATTACTGAATTGTTATGTTATGTTATACTACAGAAAAAGACCCTAAGATGGTAATGTTTACACTAGTGGTCGCCCATAGTCTCCCCCTAACAAAAAAAAACACTAAAAATATTGTTACAAATAAAGGAATACTTGAGCCAAGTTCAATGGAGATCTAATTGAGAGGGCGAGCAAAGCGTCTACATTTCGAGATTCGACAATTTTGCTTTCGTCCGTCTGTCTGTCTGTGTGTCGGTATGTGTGTTCCAGGCTAGCAGCCACAGTTTTTATCCGATCTTCATTAAACTTGTCACGGGCCGCTAGCCCCATTTTCTCTCCCAATCCAAAAAAACTCGGGTTGAAAAAATTGTATTAACGCAAAGAACACTTGTAATGGGAAGTAAAATATTTAAAAAAAAATGTTTTAAACTTTTTTAAATTTGTAATAGCATTGTTTTCCGCAGAATTAAAAAAGACAACAAAACGTCGACAATTGTTTCGCCTCTAAACGAGGCATTATCAAGACTGTCTCAGAGAGAACAGCAAAATGTGTGGTTAGAACATATTTGCTTATAAGTAAACGTGTGCACCGCCGGGCGCCACTGGACATACCCTCTGCTAGTAACCAGGGACGCCCGGCAACGGACGTTAGAGCGGCCGCGGCCTTGGGCCGCGGAATTAAAAAAAAAAAAAAAAAAAAAAGTAAACGTGTGCAAATTTCATTATCGCGATATAGGATTTTTCACAATAGCTAACGTGGGTAGAAACCTCAGATCTTCCATCACAACTAAACAAATAAACATTATGGATGTGATATGAAGTATGTGGGGCAGACTGGCAGGTCCTTTGAGATCAGATACAAGGAGCATATGGCGGCGTTCCGCAACGGTTGTCCCGTGAAGTCCCTCTTCGCGAAGCACCTCCTTGACACTGGTCATCCCTTGAACAATAGTAACACCTTTAAAGTTTTACGCTTATGTGAGAAAGGGTTCAAGCTGAGTGTTTGGGAAAGGCTAGAAATAGTTAGAAGAGATGCGGACACCTTACTCAATGAACAAATAGATTTTCACACGTCTCCCTTACTTAATCTGTTTGTGGACAGACAGACACATTAGTTGGTTGTTAGTTTGTATGTGTCATTTGGCATTTCTACACAATTTATTAAAAATTAAGAAGATAAAGTCTTGTATTGGTGAATACCTATTTTTTGGAACTTAGTTAGCATGATCTGAGGTTTCTACCCACGTTAGCTATTGTGAAAAATCCTACATCGCGATAATGAAATTTGCACACGTTTACTTATAAGCAAATATGTTCTAACCACAAATTTTGCTGTTCTCTCAGAGACAGTCTTGATAATGCCTCGTTTAGAGACGAAACAATTGTCGAAGTTTTGTTGTCTTTTTTAATTCTGCGGAAAACAATGCTATTACAAATTTAAAAAAGATTAAAACATTTTTTTTTTTAATATTTTACTTTCCATTGCTTTGTCATGGATTTTCGCCAAGTAACGCCTGTTTCCATCCAATATTTAAGAGCACTTGTGTCAAGTTTTGTGAAGATCGGACACAAACTGCGGCTGCTAGCCCGGAACACACATACAGACAAAGCAAAATTGCCCAATCTCAAAATGTAGTCGCTTCGCTCGCTCGCTCAATAATATCAATGATCGCCAATAGTAACAGGGACGAGGGAACACCCCATTCATACTTGTACCCAATGACGGTTTTATAATACATAAAATATCATTGCTTGTACCACGAGTTTCCGCCATCACCTCGCAACGCGTATAAATGATACACAGTAAAACAATAGAATACTGGAAATTCTAGAACAATAAAACAAATTCGGTCGGAGTGCGGATATTCTAATCAGTGGTATGTCTGTGTGTGTCGGCGACTGGGCTATCGAGTTCTTGTAATCTGCTCTCAATATCAAGATTGGTCGACTCGTAGACTGGACTCTGCTTCTATGTACGGGGGTATTTTGTACTTTAAGTTTAGTTATTTAAAGTTAATGTCTACGTTCATGGTGTCAAAATTACTAATTGAAGACCCATTTAGCTTTAAACATATTTTATTAAACCAATTCCTTTATTTTGCAGAAACAATCATACAAAAATACAAATCTTTCCTCTACATGTGTCATATTATGTCACAAAATGCATTCCCTCAAGTAAACATTATCTATTTACATAATTAAGTACCTACACATAATATTACGGCGGCGGCGGCGGAATCATTTTAGTACCTCATTAGTGCAATCAGAGTTCCATCTCTGGTAAAGTCCCATGGGACATGACATACCACATACATTATAAATACGAATTTATTTTCTTGTTTCACATAATTAGTATTTAATTAAGGACCCGCAAAGTAATTTTAAATAAATGAACAGATGAAGCAGCGAGTACGTTCTGTTTCATTTCGCTATATTTGCGTTACATTCGTTGTGTTGCTTTAGGGGGAAATGTTTCACTGGGGTTTGAACCTTTGCTCCCATTTTGTGTTTTCTTTATAATGTTAATTGTTAATTTAATGAAAGTTTGCAAATACATAAATTGATAATTGAACCGATAAGTTTTTATAAACTTTAAAAAAAATAACAACTGAACGATAAAAAAAAATTTTTTTAATTTTATTTTATTACAATAGGTGTGTACTTATGTCCTGCGGTACCGGCCCGTCCTATCAAAAACCTATAAAATCAAAGACAGTTCCGGGCACGTTTGAGTACCTACCTATGCTATGATAATGTTCTACGGGAATTATGACGAATCATACCGATAGATATATACACATACCTTTTGTGCCTGACGTTCTGACCAGGTTAAAAAGGGTGGTCAAAGGCTGAGTGTTTGAGCGATTACTGCTCTCTGTCTTCCACACCGTGAACAGCTTCCTCTGCGGTGTATTCCCGTTAGTCCCACAGAATTAAATGTCAGCAGGTGCACCGCTTGCAATTGACGATGACTGGCCCCAGATCTGATAAGGCCCTTTAACATCCTTTTTAAGGCCGCAGCCTACGACATTCCTCAAAAGGGCGCCAGAAGGAATGCCGTAGGCCGCAGCCCTTAACATTCTCATATAACTTTGGCAATGAATAAGGTAGGTACTTTCTTTAACAGTAAATACCGTATTTACTTAATCTATTTTATATGTTATTTAATTACAGTGTTAACGGACAGAAGACATGATGAAGGATTTGATTTAATTTTTTTTTTATAATTGTAACATCCATGAGATGCAACGTATCAGATAATCTCAAAATAATGAATCTATTAAAATTAAAATGAGTGTCGACGAGCTTGTCAATATTTGTCTCTCTGTAAAAACACGTTCGCGAATCAAGTTGTACAAATATACATAATTGTATTGTTAAAGAATTCCTTTGCAATACGAGTACGATGACATTTTGTATTTGAACACTGGAGGATTATCTATTATACATAAATACATTGACCTTCGTCTCGGACGATCATATCAATGTTATCAACAGACTTCCAAAAAGGAGGAAGTTCTCAATTCGACTGATGTTTTTTTATGTCTGTTACGGTGAACCGAATTAGATTATTTTTTTTAATTGGAAGCTACTATTTCCCAAGTGGTCCCATTTCAATTTGGTCCCATTTAAACAACTATTTGGTCCCATTTAGACAACTGTTTGGTCCCATTTAGACAACCATTTGGTCCCATTTAGACAACTATTTGGTCCCATTTAGACAACTATTTGGTCCCATTTTGGTAGTTTGAAGTCAGTTGCTGTGTCAATTTATGACGTGTATTTTTTTTTAAATCACGTGTATCATCTACGACTACGAGTACCTATATACGCTTGGGTGTTGAAATTATCGACAATATTGTGGCAGACACTACAAGACGGTATGTACGAATTTTCTCTAACTGCACCAAGATGATTTAAAAATGTTATTTTATGATACAGATTTGTTTTAAAAAGTTACTTTTCGGTACAGATTTCCAGTTAATCTCGTAGAAAAACTGTTTCGAAAACTAACTTCTAACTTTTTGTAGTTTACTGATGTCTAGTGCTGCTCCGCCAAGCCCTCCTATGTCCTATTATTGTCAATATAATTAATTATTTACAGTGATTTTATTCATTTCAAACCTTCTGTTACAGTGTGAGCAACATTATAAACAATAATGTAAAGAATGCAGAATGAATATAATCTTCATTATGTTGGGGATATAATACTGGTATAACTTATTGTGAAGACCAGGGGTCTTCACAATAAGTTATATATTCTATGTAAATAGTAATTTGCTGTTAATATGGAAGTTGGTGTGGATAATTGATTAGATGTTTGTGCTTTCTTCACACTTAAACACCTGTGCGCTGTGTTCAGTTTCAATAACATATTTGTTGAAACAAACCTACGTTAGGTTAATTTCTAACTTCGTAACTTTTGAGGAGGTAAGTACGAGTCAATCAATAGTATTATTATGCAAGTGATAAGAACAAGTCAAACTACCGGGATGGGACCAAATTAAAATGGGACCACTCAGGAATCAGTAGCTTACAAATATAAAAAAAATAAAATCGGTTCCCCTAGTCGAAAGGTTCGAGTTCACAAACATAAAAATTACATTTAGTCTAATTGAGAACCTCCTTTTTTTGAAGTCGATACGGCCTGGGATTGTAGAAGATAAAAGTTTGGCGATGTGTGTGACGTCATTACAGAGCGTTTTTTTTTATTTATATTATTTATTTATATTTAGGCTCGTTAGTGTCAACGACTACCGACTTAGCCAGATGTTAAAGTAATGTATATTGGTGCGATTTGTTGGTGGAACTACGAGTATCAACATCTATAGCGTCCAAGTTCTCCTCAACTGCACTCGGTGCACCTACAGTGCTGGCAGACGGACGAGGCTCTAGCAAATCTATGTGCCCGGAAACGACAGTAGGCTCGCCGCCTGTTACGCGAGGCTTTCGACCAGAGATGTGCTTTGCTACGTTGCTATGAATGCGTTTGAGATCTACCAATCAAATTCATTTGTCAACACAGCACGTCATAGCACAATCATTTTCATTGGTCCACTAGCACATCCTCGCAGCATAGCTGCATAGCAAATCTCTGGTGGAAAGGCATCCAAAAGTTGGACCACTCAGCACAGCATCAGTCCGACACGCAGCACATGTAGACAGCAACCGCACGTCAATTGCCATGGTGTGTGTGTCATTTACGTGTGTGCTGTGTGGCAACGGCTGGCGATTGTCAGGTCTACTAGACTGATCTCAGCGATCTTTGTCCTCACTTCGAAGATACAGACATGGTTTTGTGTTGTGTAATTATTACTGACCAGCGTATTGTTTCAGACACCATGAAAGTTATACATCTCCTTTGGCTGGGCCTTGCTGTGGTCGCCAATTGCAAGTATACAAACCAAGACTGTTGTAAGTCATAAGATCATATAAACTAAACTCTACCGTGTGAAATTCTTATGCAAAAACTCTATCTGTTAATTTTCAAATGAGTTATCGTTAACCTTCAGCTAAGCTAAAAGTGCTTGTGTTAGGAGTAGGTTTACGCCAGTAGTGTGGTGGCCGGGGATGGAACTCGGGACGTCGAATCGCAAGGCTAACGCTTAAACCCCTAGGCTTGATCGGTCAAGGTCAAGCACCTTGACCGATCAAGCGTAGAAAAATGTGACATAACTTTCAACGGCTCAATTCGTTCAAAAACCAGTCGTTCAGGTGATTAGGGCAAAATCTATATTTTCGCTTCTTTACCTGCTGCCAAAGAAATAGATAGGAAGAAACCACATGTTTTATGACTCAGACACCACTACTCTTTTATTTATTTATCACACACTAGCTGTCCCCTCTCCCGGCGAACTTCGTACCACCTAAACCTTCCACTTAAACCTTCCCTGAACCTCCACGAATATTTCAAGAAGGTTAGCTTCAAAATTAGCCAAATCGGTGTAGCCATTACCGAGTTTTAGTAAGACACACGAACGGTTTTTCACGATTCATTTTTATTCATATAGATAACAGGTTACAACAACTACCTATTTATTTATATATATATTTTTTTATATTTAGGTTGACAAATTGACGCCACCCGCCTGATGGTAAGCTGAGGCGACGTCTGGCAATTGAGGGTGACTCTCACAGTACACAGGAATACTATAGAGAGTGGCCCTCAACTTGACGACCCAGTAATGTGCCTCTTCACGCTTCGCTTAAAGAACCCAGGGTTATATGTTGGAGGAAACACGTGCGCAGGCAGGGCGTTCCAAGCCACCATCGTTCGGCAGAGAAACGAACGTTTAAAACGCTCGGTTCTCGCGAAGATGGTTTCCACGGTATGAGAGTGACATCTCTGCCAGGCACGCGTTGTTCGGGATCGGAACGGAGAGGGTGGGATCAGGTTAAAGAGCTCTTCAGAACACTCACCGTGGTAAATACGGTAGAACGCGGCCAAGGAAGCAATTGTTCGGCGCTGGGCTAGCGGCTCAAGGCTTCCCGTTACCTCCGGACAGTCTATAATGCGAACAGCGCGTCGCTGCATAGCGTCGAGTGCGTCCAGCAAATACTTCGCGGAGCCGTCCCAGAGGTGAGAGCAGTATTCAACGCAGGGTCTAATCTGCGTTTTGTACAGCAGACACCTCTGGTGCGGTGTAAAGAATCGCTTTACCTTGTTCAGTATTCCTAGATTCCGCGAAGCTAGCCCAATACATCTCTCAATGTATTTTGTGTTATTGAGCTCTCGACGAACGTCTATGCCAAGGATGTCTAGATTGTCCTTCATTGGTAATATTGCATTCTAAAGAGTGGGTAGGGGAAGGAAAGGGGATTTTTTCGCTGTAAATGCACACGCCTGTGTTTTGTGGGCATTGAACTCGACCAAGTTCTCGGCAGCCCATTGGGAGATACTGTCGAGGTTTCGTTCGAGATCACCCACGAGATGTCGTCTCTCCTCCTCTATCACAGATCGCCCCGCCGTCGGACGAACCGAGTAACACCCGTGCAATGTACTGTCATCTGCATAGCAATGAATGTTCCCGAGGGAAAGCATATCATTGATATGCAGAAGAAAGAGAGTTGGTGACAGTACGGACCCCTGCGGTACCCCGGCATTCACTTGCAAGAAGCGAGAAGCCTGGCCATCGCAGAGGACCCGCACTCGGCGCTCGTTTAAAAAACTGGCAATTCAGCTGCACAGTTGAGGAGGTAGACCATATGCCGGAAGCTTGGAAAGGAGCGAGGCATGCCAGACCCTATCAAAAGCTTTGGCGATGTCCAGGGTAATAGCCAAGGACTCGCCGAACTTTTCCATAGCCTCACCCCATACATGCGTGACGGATGCTAGGAGGTCACCCGTTGATCGTTTTGGCCTGAAGCCATATTGCCGATCATTGATTAGCGAGTGATCCTCTAGGTATCGCATGAGCTGCTTATTGATAAGAAGCTCGAGCACCTTGCAAATGACTGAGGTGACAGCTATGGGTCGATAGTTGCCTGGATCGGATCGATCCCCTTTCTTGGGGATCGGTTGTACGTTCGCCTCCTTCCAGACCTCCGGCACGAGGCCTGTAGAGTATGACAGGCGGTACAGTCGCGTTAATACTGGAGACAACTCAGCAGCACATTTTCGTAGCACCACCGCCGGAGCACCGACCGGCCACTGGCTTTCCGCGTGTCGAGTGACCGCAGCACTGCCCTTACATCACATTGCCTGATAACAATATCAGGCATAGTGTGGCCACAGTTGGCGATGACGGGGGGCTGCAGGCCACGGTCATCGACCCGGGAATTAGCCGCAAAGAGATCTGCGAGCATGTCCGCCTTCTCTTGGGCTTTATGAGCCAGTGATCCATCAGGCAAACGCAGTGGTGGCAGCCAGGGTTGGCAAAAAATTTGACTGTACGGCTTTGGCCAGTTGCCAGTATCCACGGCTGCCCGTGGGATGGGATGTGAGCTCCTGACCAAGCCGCGCGACGCGCTGGGCATCCGCTCTCTTGAAGGCCCTCTTGCTGAACCTAGTGGCCCTATTGTACGCTGCTTTGAGGCGGTTCACGTTCGGGTCATGTGCCGCCCGAGCCCTGACTCAGGCGCGATATGCCGACTGTTTTTTCTGGACAGCCTCGGCACATTCACGCCCGAACCAGGGGCGAGCTTTGCGGATGCTGGCGACATCAGTGAAAGGGATATAATATTCTATCCCTAGATCTCGCCAGCAACGGCAGCATCGCTATCCGAAGGCGCCTTCCCTACAAAGCAGCGCTGGCTCCACGGGACGGACGCAAAGTAATCGCGGAGACCGTCCCAGTCTGCCGACGAGTAGTGCCATAGTCGTCGAGTCATTTGTTCAGCACGAGCAGGCGGTGGCACTTGGAAGCTGGCGTGCAACACACAGTGGTCGAAAGTGCCCAGTGGGGCGCGTACCGACACACTGTACTCTGCTGGGCGACTCGTCAGCAGTAGATCCAGCAAGGCGGGCGTGTGGTCTGACCTGTCAGGTATCCGGGTGATCCCCCGTACCATCTGGGTCAGCCCGTGGGAGAGAGCGAATGCATGGGCGGTTCGTCCCGCATGATCGGTCCTAAGGACCCCAGCCACTCAACGTGATGACCGTTAAAGTCCCCCAGGAAAACCAGGTCAACGTTCGGGAACCGCACCTGCGCATCGTCAGCCATCTCGCTGAGGTATTCGAAAAGCCTTGTTGTCCCAGTGTCCCCTGTGTGGGAGCGGTAGACGCACACGTAGATCTGGCTCATGGAGCCATGATCCACGTGCACCCAAAGGACGGAGTAGGAGGGGTTCTCCAGACAGCGCAACTGGCGGCAGCAAACATCCGCCCTAACGAACACGCACACCCCAGCTTTATCGCGGAATTGTTCCCCAATGATATAGCCCGGGTAACAGAGGTACGACGTGTCGTCAGGGCGGCGTATCTGTGTCTCCGTTAGGAACATCACAGAAGGTCGTGCCGTCTCCAGGTGATGAAGGACGGTATCGAGGTTTGCATGGAGTCCGCGGATATTTGCGAACTCCACCTCAAACGAAGTCAACTTTGTGGGGTTTCTAGGGGCCGCTGTGTACCGTCTATTAACTTGTTGCACTATCATTGTGAAATATGGGGAAGCGTGAAGACAGGGCGATATATGGTGCGGCAGTAAGTGACAAAGTGCAGAGGCTAGCTTCGTCTAGAACCGTGTGGTTAGGTCGGAGCCGACCCGCCGGACGGAAGGGCTCCCAAACCCCCCTGATGCAAGGCCGCCGCTACCCTACACCGGTTACCACCAGGAGCGGCGACCCCACAACAGGATTATGCGCAACATGTGAGGCAGCCTACTGGGGTGGTTGGTCCCAGGCGGGCCCCATGACTATGTTGCGGGCGGCCGCAGCAACGCCGTTGCTAAGGGTCTCCCTGGCCGGCGAATCGACCCACACCACCCACACTAGACTCCGCTTCGCCCCCACTGGACCCCTGCCTGCCGCACCATACACCGCCCCGGGCCCGGCAGTGAAGCTGCTGAACCCCTAACGCAACCCAGCCTGGGCTGGGTTACTTGGGGGGCTTTAGCACAGCTGCTCGGTGGTACCCCCCCGGACCAACACTGTTGTACCACCTGGTATCCACGTAGGGGCCGAAGCCACCACATGGGTACCGTAATATACGAACCTCGTCCGTTAATCAGCAGGTGCGCCACTAGCAGGTGAGGTCGCTGGGGCCCGATAGATGTAAGAAGGGCCGCTTTGCACCCAATATTTATAAAGGTTGTAAATCGATTGAAATCTTGGGTCCGTGATGTCTTGGTCAGTTGCCAGAACGTTCCTCCAGGAAAACTAGACTATTCATATTGTAAAATTATTATAAAACATTGCAGGTCCAGATATCTGCGAGCTGGAAGATGACCAGTGTGTAACACAGGGGTCTCATAAAGTTTTCAAAGCGGTTGTGGACGGATGCGATGGAGTCAACTCACCCATGGATCCCCTGTGCTTACCTAATGGGGGTGAAGTAGATTGTGAGGAGGGAACTATAACTAATGTGGAATTAAAAGGGTTGTCCGAATGTAAAGTCACTAAAGGACTGTAAGTTCATTATCATCTCTTAAATATTTTATATTTCGCAAAAACTACGGAGCCAAACTATGTTTAACCTGTCAACCCACCCAAAAAACTGTAAAAAAAAGGGAGCACGGGCTAGTGATGGGCGGGTGATGACATCGCGACGTTGTCTTACTATCTTGCAGAAAAAATGGAATAACTCTACAACCAAACCATATTTTAAGATTCTGTAAACGGCAATAGGTTTATTGATATATATTTGATGATCAAGCCCCAAAAATGAATAATAATGCAAACAAATTATTTTAATAATTTAATTTAAACAATATATATATATGTATTTTATTTATTCTAATAGTCCAAAATTTGGAAACCACGTTGTTAGCTAAATTTCAAGGAATGAATGAAAATTCAAATGAATTTCAAAGAACAAGGGCCTATGCTATCTAATAACGTAAATAATTTGATAAAAGACCTCAAGATGTTTATAATAACACCACATAAAACTCGACCCGCCGAAACATAACATCAACGGGCCAATTTATAACGTTTTCCCACCAAATTTGTCTAGCTATTATTACACTGAAATATATAATTACGTACATAATCGTTCTCAAAACGAGTTATAATGGATTTACAGAGATAAAAAGTATTTTTATTTATACATTTCACTGTATTCACTGCCAAACATTGTAAAAATAACTCGGAAATCGGTAACTTTCTGGGGCTTTATATATTAGTTATAACGATGTATATTTTAAAATTATTACCTAAATGGAATCATTATAAACCGAATAATCATATTTCTAATTCATGACACCAAGTGGCAACTTTTCCACGTCAACCTAAAGAAGAATTACGTAAATCGGATCATCAGCGTAATCGGTAATGTACATAAACAGTCGAATTAAGAACCTCCTCCTTTTTTAATTTAGTTAAAAACAAATGTCATCTTCAGGACTCGAACCTGCAGCCTTTTCAAAACAAGAAGAACGCTCTACTACTAAGCTACGATGACCATGCCGATACCATTAAATTTTTGCTCCAAAATTTCTAGATCGCAATTTTACGCTAAACGTTAGTGATGCCATCTACCCGGTGATCAACGGAACTACTTTTATCTTTATCTTTCAGTATCCGCGTAATGAACGAGACCTACAAACACGTGACCCACTGTTCCAAGTTGACTGTCACATTTGACTACGAGCTTGAGGGTGACTCGTCTGACTGTGAAGAGAAATTCAGTGCTAAAGTGACACTTACAGCATGTGAGTATGGTTCGTTTTCGTAAATAGCTACGACTAGGGGTAAATTATTAACAATTTTTTCAAACTTAATAAAAATACCTGGCAATAAATCATCACTCTTTTCGAATCATCAGTAAAAATATTTATAGTTTACACAAAACGTATCCAGCAAGATGCTGCAACTAATATACCACGCTCACATTTACGCACATAAACTCTCAAATCACCTAAACGAAAACAGAATTCAGTACTGGAGGTCGCGGCATGTCTTATATTCATATCAGCAATCCGTGCACAGCATCACACCTTTTTGAGCCGTTTGCGAGGACACTCAGCCACATATATTCTGCTGTCATAGCGATGCATTGAATAACATCCTTCGACATTTGAGACATTCGAAAGGTACCACCTCCTCCTGTGATAATCTAGCAAATAATCATTATTGTAACTATTTCCAGGCGACATTGATATACTGAACAGAGGCGAGTATGGTATAAAGGTCAGCTCAAAAGACCACAAGACACATTTTTTCATTAAAGCTGTCAACACGCATGTGTACGTCGACGGTGATGTCACTTGTGACATTGAAACATGTAGTAGCAGCCATTCTGACAAGGATGAAAGTAAGAGTCAACCATTCTAAACTGTACTTTGGGTCATTCAATATTAAGTGCATTTTCGACTTCCCTTACAAAAATCGGTCACAAGTTATAAGGTAACAAACAAATAAACTGACAGTTAAATGGAAAACCTCCTCCTTTTTTTAGTTGGTTAAAAAACAGACTCAACCCTTCGATCGTAAGTATGAGCAACTTAAAAAAAACAAAGTAAACTGCTTTATTGAGCGGAGCGAAGCGTAGCGTATCTTAGACGACAAGTGTAAATCGTTTGTGTGCCAACTCCTCCGAAACGGCTCGACCGATTTTGACCAAATTTGGCATGCTGGTCGACATCATACCCGGGACTGCATATCTCTGAAATCATGAAAATAGAGCATAAAAAAAAATAAGAAAGTTTGCTCCGCTCAACATTTGCAATTAGTAGCATGCATTTCATACCTAGTATAAATTCTGATTATCATTGTGTTTTGTCAACAGTTAACTCATACAAGGAGACTTTCAAGGGATTATTCTCGGAATTTGTGAAAAAAGGTTCAAAGCTGCTATTCAATGGTATCGATAAGCATTGCAGCAAATACAGCATGGCCGAAAATATACCTAACGAGGAACAATCCTGCCCTAAGAAATGAATACATTCAATATACAGTTCGCGAGGCCTAAGCTGAGCTTTGCATTTGTGTGAGTGATCACGAAAAGTAGAGTAAAAAAACTGTGTGAAGCTGTGTGTACAGCACATAATGTGTGTGTAAAACAGGTGACATATATTATGTTCATGTACGTGCACTCACACAAATACAAAGCTCAGCTTACGCCTCATGAACTGTACTAAACAATAATAACTGTTAATGAAAAGTATAATAATAAAACAAAGTGAGCGTTTAATTTCCGTAACATACGACTAAATAGAATCTCTACAGTCGGAGAGTACATTTAAACATGAACAAATGCAAATCTATAACTTTTAGAAAGAAAAAGCAATTTTTTAAGATATTGGTAGAGAAGCTGTTGAGTTGCTGCTGGTTTATTCATATAAACCCGACATTTACATAACCCTAAATAAGTAGGTACTCGTATATATAGGTACATCCACGGTGTTCAATGGCATGATCTTGGTAGCGTTATCAGTGAGAAACAGCCACATCACTATAAAAAAGGCATTGAAAATTTTATGGAAAGGGTAAATGGCCTGTCGTGACTCATGAGAGCCAACAGTGGGAGGGACTTAGTCCACACACTCTATTCTATACGTAATTGGAACATGACGTGATTGTCTTCTGTGTAATGCAATATAAATGTCACAATTTACTCAAAAGATAATTTTGAAACGAAAAAAATGCGTTCTTTCTGGATACACTATCATAATTACACTATAATATAACCTTGTGTTATGGCATCTAGTCAACTGATGAACATACTTATATACTTCTAAATACAAATATAATTACCTATTTATAAACTAGGAGCTGCGGTCGCTGCAGCATGCAATTGAGCGAAGCGACTATTCTCATATTTTTGATCAATAACTTTTTTGAGGGTCCTAAAACAAAATTCGGTCTCGAACAAAACCTGTGCCTGAGAATGCTTGATTTTTGAGTGGAAACATCATGAAAATCGGTTGTTGACATATTTTTGGTCAATAACTTTTTTTAAGGGCCCTAAATCAAAATTCGGTGACTGCTCCTGCTCCTGAGAATGCTTGATTTTTGAGTAAAAAAAACATGAAAATCAGTTGGGTAGTTGTCGAGAAACCATTTCACATCGAGTTGCATTTGAGTCACCTGATAAGGACCAATAACACTCTGTACAAATCACAAATACTACTATTAAGCTTCGCCCTATACTATCCTATAAAGAATCCACCATCAATTCAATATCAACAACATCTGTGCAATCTTACTTATTATTATTTACAAATAATATAGTTACTATATAATTGATTTTTAAATTTATGGCTTGTATGCACAAACAGAATGAATGATGACTAACGCATGCCTGCGACTCTGCCCGCGTTTAATGTTTTTTCATTTCCAACTCCCACGGAATCACATTACACACAAATACCTATCCCCAAGCGCGGTAGGGGGTAGGCAGAGGTGGATTACAGATTGTCCTGTGGTTGTAAATCGATATTTTCGCTACGCCCCCAAAATACAAACATTTGTTATGAGGGGAATGATTGTCATTACTGTCGATGGTCAACTAGCTGTCAATTTCAGACAAGTGAAGGGTTCGTACATGGAAGTATACAGGTTGTATAGTGTCCTCTATCGGATTTGGTGAGAACCTAGCTAAAGTTGGATTAGCCATACGGGTATTTAAAAAAAAAAGGATGTTCGGTTTAGCAATTTGTTGATATGTCGTCGATTTCCGCTTAGTGACAAAGTGTTTCCTTGTAATAAGTGGTTTTAAACCAGTTTCTGGCTAATGGAAAGGTCTCGAAAAGGTCGCGAGTTGATAAAAGGCCAACGCACTCTGTCAGGAGTCTCTTTTACCGTATTTTTACCTATTGTTCGTAGTACACCTCGTCAGTTCACCTGGGTGAACCACGAACATAAGGGGTGCTCGGTCGGGAAACCTCCACGTGGGCGGTCTTGGTTGCTCTCGTTCGGGCTTTGGCCTGGGGGAGTGCAACCCGCATTTGCTGGTGCACCCTGGATCATTCACTAATGATCGCAGTACTCTGTGCTGCGACTGTTAGTAAATGTACCAATATCCCGACACCTGGCGGCAAGGGCATTCCCCTCTTCCATTCTTGGGGACGCCTGAGTGCCGCGCCGCGCACCGCCCGCCTTCTACCCCCTCTGCTTTCAGAGGGGCGTTTGAGGGCGGTGTTGCAGGACAAAAGCTGACTCCATTGCACGAGGGAGTCGTGGGATGGCGGGCCTGCTAGGCCCGCGGTTGTAGGCCTCAGCTCCCGGTTCTGTCCGGAGGAGCGTCGCAAAGCGGCGTCGCTCCCGGCTACGGCCGGTAGAAGCGATTTGTGGACGTGTAGGCCCTCTGCTCGCGCAGGGGCTTACAGGCATTCGTGCCAGCGTCGGAGCTGGGGAGGGCCAGCCTCCTCTCCGCGTTTCGTAATCCCTGGGGTCTCTGCAACAATCCAACTGGTGGCGTCAGTTGGTACGTGGTTGCCCTGGGGCTCGAAGGGCTTGCCTTAATTGGCCGGCCTGCGACTTGGAAAAGTCTTTAAAACCCGACAGCGAAGTCGTGAAAACCTGTGGGGCACCTGGAGCACCTCACAGTAATTATCCCGCTCCCTGGGATGAGCGTCACCCATGGAGTCGTTTTTAAGTCGGCTCATACTCGTGGGAATAACATGGATATAAATAATAAAATTATAATTGATACCCCCGGTCCCGGCGCTGCCCTTGTTAGGGCGGTGTCGGGCCAAACTGACGACCCGGCGAATGCCCAACGGAAAAAGAAATTACATGACGATAAGGAAGACGTCACCAGGTCCCGAAGTCCAACCCGAGGCCTGCTTCTTAAGGAGGCGCGCGTCACGTTGTCCCGCTGCAGCGTGTTGCCCTCCCTTTTGCGAACAGACAGCGACATGTCGCTTGTAGAGTTGCGCTCACGATCACCCTCGCGCTCCCCCCCACCCCCTGCCCAGCCCACCCTTGCGTTGCCCGGTCGGCTATGGGGCAAACGTAAGACGGGCTACGAGGGGGACAGTGACGACAGCGTGGTGGAGGTGACCGGCATCCCAATCCGGGTTCCTGGCGGCGGTCAAGCCAAGAGAGGCCGCGGGCGTCCTGCACGCGCGATAGGCCAATATGTTTGCCTACACAAGGCAAAGGTCGATCTGGCCGCCACCGAGGAGCGCGAGCCTGAGCGGCAAGCTGAGAAAGAGCTCACAAAGGAGGCCTGCAGGGAGGAATTTCGGGCGACCTACCTCCGGGATGAACCCAAGCCATCAGGGCCATCGAAGGGGACGACATCAGCAGCGGACCAATCGGCTGACCAATTGTCTGGTGTCGTTGAGTCGGCGGTGGGGATCATCCACTCCATCGCCCAAAAATCTAATAAAATGAAGGGCCAGCTAGTGCGCGAACTCAGAGAAGCTGCGGACCTAATTTTGAAAAACGTTCGAGAGCTGAGGTCGCGCACAGAATCAGAGGAGGTGGTCCTTTTAAAAGTGTGTGAGTGGCGGCCTCCGTCCCCCCGGCAATGACGCGCGATGAGATCGGTTTTATGATCGACGCGCGCCTCGCCGGGGTTGTGGACCGCCTGCCTCCTGAGGTGCCAATACGCCCTCCATTGGCTGCGGATGCGCGGAACGCTGCGCGCGCCTCGCGTTCCGCTGCTGTCAACTCCGCTGGGTTGGCCTCTACTCGGAGAACCAAGGGTCCTCCGCCTTTGGCCTCGGGTCCAGAGGCTCTCGTCGCCTCCATAGCGGTCCCCACCATGCTCCCTTCCACTGTCCCCTCCACATCGACTTCAGGCGTGGTCGCCGAAGAGGGCAAAAGGAAGAGGGCAAAGAAGACGAGCGCTGCGGCAGCAGAAGCCGCAGCTGCTCGGCAGGTGCGCTCACCGCCCACTGTTGCTGCTCTCCAGCCACTTGCTGAGGGGTGGAACGTAGTGGCGGCGCGCCCTGCGAAGAAGAAGGCCGCTGCGGCACCAGCGTCCGCACCGGCCAAAACCAAGAAGAAGAAGGGCTCCAAAAAGCCCCGCACTACGCGCACTGCTGCAGTGACTATCACGCTGCAGCAGGGCGCGAAGGAGTCGGGAACCACTTACGCGACTGTGCTTGCCCAGGCTGAAGACAAAATTGACCTGAAGAGCCTGGGCATAGACGGTCTGCGTTTCCGCGCCGCCGTCACCGGAGGAAAGATCCTCGAGGTGAGTGGCGCGGACAAAGATGCCAAGGCGGACGCCCTGGCCGATAAGTTGCGGTCGGTGCTGGGCGAAGTGGTTCGAGTCGCCAGACCTGAGAAATGCGCAGAGTTGCGCATCTCAGGCCTTGGCGACACCGCCACGAAGGAGAGGGTAGCCGCTATGGTGACAGAAGTCGGTGGCTGTGATGTCTTCCGCATTAAAATGGGCGACATCAGCTGCCCGGCAGGGCACCTGCTGGTTGAAGTGCCCGGTCGTGGCGGCCAAGAAGTTGTTGCGAAGTGGATCGCAGTGCACTGTGCTTCCGTTGTGGACAGCCGGGCCATAAGGCGGCCGGCTGCTCTTTGGAGCCCCGGTGCCCCGTATGTTCTACGGATGGTGCACCGGCTGCCCACCGTCTGGGCACTAGGAAGTGTGACGTCGCTGCCCAAAAGCGGGGACGTCGTGGCGGCAGAAGACGTGGTGTAGCTTCCACCACTCAGTCTTCGCCGCCGACGGAGGAGAGGATGGACACCGCTCAATCATAAATGGCCATCTCGCTACTGCAGGCCAACGTCAACCACTGTGTCGCTGCTCAGGATCTCCTGATGCAGTCCATGACACAGTGGCAGGCGACCGTCGCCGTCGTCAGCGAGCCGTATTTGGTCCGCGATCGTGACGACTGGGCTGGTGACTGCGACGGCCTAGTGGCCATAGTCGCCCGTCAGGGTGCGGTCGGTGCGTCCCCCTTCGGCAGGGTGCTGAGGGGGCGTGGTTGTGTTTTGGCCCTGATGGGCGGCTTTGCAGTAGTTGGGGTGTACATTTCCCCCAGCAGGAGTCTCGCCGAGTTCGAGCTGGTGCTCGCCGAAGTCGAGACCCTGCTGGGGGATGTACGCCCTACCCCTGCACTGGTCGTCGGGGATTTTAACGCCAAGTCAACATCTTGGGGTTCCCCGGCGACTACTGCAAAGGGGGAGTTTCTGGAGGATTGGGCGGTGTCAACCGGCTTGGTGCTTTTGAACGGGGGGGCGGCCCACACTTGTGTGCGGCCCCAGGGTAGTTACATCGTAGATTTGTCGTTTGCCAGTTCTGCCCTGGTGGACCGTATACGGGGGTGGAGAGTGATGGAGGGGGTGGAGACCCTGTCGGACCATCGCTACATATGGTTCGACGTTGTCGCCGCTCCCTTGTGCACCCCTGCGGTGACTAGTCGCCCCCTTGCAGGGGAGGGACCCTGGTGGCGTCTAAACACGCTGGACCGGGAGCTGACCAGAGAGGCGGGTATTGTCGAGCGCTGGGCCGCTCCCAATTTCGACGGCCTGGACGTAGACGCGAGGGCGGATAATCTCGCTGGTGCGATGGCTCGCGTCTGCGACGCGGCGATGCAGAGGGCAGGGCCGGTACCCCCGCGAAGGCGGGTTTACTGGTGGCGTCCCCACCTCGCTGGGCTGCGGAAACTCTGTTACGCAGCTCAGCGACGGTAGAGCGGCCTTTTGCTCGGCAATCCGGGCCGCCAAGGATGCAGCCTGGAAGGAGTGGCTCGAGAGACTGAATGAGGATCCGTGGGGGCAGCCTTACAAGGTTGTGAGTGGAAAACTCAAGCCTTGGGCTCCCCCTCTCACCACCTCTCTCGAGCCACCTTTTGTAGAAGAAGTGGTCAGTTCCCTCTTCCCCGCGCGGGAAGAGTGGGTCCCTCCCCGTATGGCACCAAGCCGGGAAATGTCGGATGGCGAGGCCGTCCCGCCCGTATCTGACGTCGAACTGGGGGTGGCGGTCCTAAAATTAAAACTCAGGAACCGCGCCCCTGGTCCTGATGGCGTCCCTGGGCGTGTTGTCGGCCTCGTCATGCCGGAGTTTGAAGATGAGACGCTGTCCCTCATGTCGGAGTGTTTGGCGTCCGGAAGGGTCCCGCGACGATGGAAGACGGGGAAGCTCGTGCTACTTCGTAAGCACGGGCGACCCCCGGAGTCGCCGTCGGCCTACCGCCCCATCGTCCTGCTCGACGAGATGTGCAAGCTCTTCGAGCGGGTGCTCGCTGCGCGTCTCGTCGGGCATCTGGAGAGGGCGGGGCCGAATTTAAGTAGTGACCAGTACGGCTTTCGTCGCGGGAGGTCCACCCTGGACGCCGTGTCCCGACTCAGGGACAGCGTCGAGGATGCAGTTGGCCAGGGGCAGGTGGTGTTGGCTGTGTCGCTCGACATAGCCAACGCCTTCAACACCCTACCCTGGCCTACTATCGCCGAAGCGCTGAGGTACCACAACGTCCCGTGGTACCTCAGGCGCGTCCTTGCGGACTACTTCGTCGACCGGGCCATCATTTACTCGACTCGGTCGGCCGTAGTCCGCAGGGAAATGTCGTGTGGTGTTCCACAGGGGTCGGTGTTGGGTCCGCTCCTGTGGAACTTAGGTTATGATTGGGTCCTGCGCGGTGCCACTCTTCAGGGCGTCGGTGTACTCTGTTACGCCGACGATACCCTTGTCACCGCGCGAGGACCCACCTTTAGAGACGCTGCCGTGCTCGCCACTGCGGGCACGGCGCAGATTGTGGGTCGCATCAGGGCGCTTGGCCTCAAGGTGGCCCTCGAAAAGTCCGAGGCCCTTTTCTTAGGCCTTTCCATAGGCCTCGGATGAGACCCCCTCGGGATGCCCAAATTGTGGTGAGTGGCACCTCCATCACTGTCGGGAGGACCCTGAAATACCTAGGTCTCCTACTCGACAGTCGGTGGGGGTTTGTCGAGCACTTCCGGCGGCTGTCACCAAAACTGGTGGCGTCGGCCAATGCGCTCGGCAGGCTGCACCCCAATAAAGGGGGACCGGGAAGTGCTTGCCGCCGTCTCTACGAGGGTGTGGTACGCTCCAAGGCGCTCTATGGGGCGCCTATTTGGGCGGATGCCCTCAGCGCCGCGAACGTGGTTCAGCTGCGACGACCGCAGCGGATCGCGGCGCAGAGGGCTGCACGGGCGTACCGCACAGTGTCTTTTGAGGCGGCGTGCCTATTGGCACGAAGTCCCCCGTGGGATCTCGAAGCAGGGGTTCTTAAGAGGGTCTACGAGGAGGGCGCCCTGGTGCGACAACTAGGAGGTCGCCCGTTGCCGGAGCAGGTCGATCGCTGGAGACAGGAGGCTCGCGACGATCTGTTCCGGCAATGGGCCTTGAGATGTGAGGCTCCCACCGCGAGCCGGGTACTCGTGGGGGCCATCGGTCCCGTGCTCCGCCAGTGGGTGGAGCACGCGCAAGGGGCTCCGACCTACTTCCTCACCCAACTTCTCACGGGTCATGGCTGTTTTGCCAAATTCCTGTGGGAAGTGGTGGGGATTCTGTCGGAGCCCGTTTGTCTTCATTGCGCAGGCGGCGCCGTGGACACGGCAGAGCACACGCTCTTCGTGTGCGCCGCCTGGGACGCGGAGAGGTTGGCCCTCACGGGCACTATTGGAAGAGTGGATTCGCTGCCGGCCTTGATCCAGTCTATGGCCGGCAGCGACCAATGTTGGGCCGCCGTCGCTTCCTTCGCTCGGGAGGTGATGGCGGTGAAGTGAGAGGCCTTGCGTGAGCGGGAGCGTGCAGGCCGTACGCTCCCGCCCCGGCGGGCACCAGTCAGGGGGCGACGGCGCATTGCCTACGCCCAAGCCCCCGACTGATAGGACCGTGGGCGGTGGGTCGGGGGGCCCACCATCCACGCGAATGGCCCTGAGGAGTCCGACGCCCCTTATTTTTAGTTTCGGGGGCGTCGCTTCTGTGTCGATCAGGGGGGCCAGCCCCCCCGCGATGAGCTCGAAAGAGCGCCCCTTTGCCGGGCCGCCGTTGCTTAACAGTTCCTGCCTATCCGGCGGCCCGGACAAGGCGAAGGAGAAACACCGTGGATAGGTTTTAGTGGGTAGTCCGGCCCGTTTTCCATCCTAGGGCCGGGAGTCCCACACGAAGCCGTCTCGCTCCCCCCCCCGCAGCGAGACGGTGAAGTGAGTAAATGCATCGCCGACCACATTAAAAAAAAAAAAAAAAAAAAAAAAAAAAACACGAACATAAATTTTTGTTGGTGCACCACCTTAGTCCACCTGGGTGAACACATTTTGAATAAACCAAACTGAGCGAGATAAGAGTTGGCGAGTGCTCTTTTGTAGTTCTGTACTCTTAGTACTTTTGATGTTTGTGTATCTTATAATAGAGAGTTAAGGGACCCAAGCGGCTCTGGGAAGATATATCCATACTGCCCTACTAAGCGCATGATACATTTTTTTTGTCCCGATGAAAAATAAAGAAATGTGTGAACAGGTGCACCGAGTACAGATGAAAATGATTGTCCATTATAAAAGACACAAACCTCAAATGTACCAGGAATACATAACAACATAAGAACCTTCAAGATTAGATAGACTGACCATAATATAAAGTCACAAAATAACTAGGTCGCCGCAGTCGCGAAACGTACCGTTACGCTGCAGCATATATTTGAGCGAAGCGAGTTTAAATTCAAAATTCTGGCATCGTAATAACCTGGGTAATAGACTTGTGTCCCAAATTTCAAAAATTGATTAAATCTGTAGTTTTGAATCTATTTAGTCACAAAAATGTATTATTTTGATTTAAAACAATCATTTACATAGTTTATTTTGCGATCTAAAAAAATGTATTTAAATTGGTAACGAAAACGCTCCAATCTGTCATGGCGCCTTGGGTGATGTCACACTTTGCGAAACAAATCAAAATGGTGTTTGACGAAGCTATCCTGACCAAAAAACGAACGAAGTTCGCTGCAGCGATTAAGCCATAAATTAGTCATCTAAATCGTAATATAAATATTCAAGCGCAAGATCACTTATTAGTTATAGTTTTTTCACGACCAAAAGCTCAAAAGCGCCGTGAATATCATGGCGCTTACGCGTTTCCTTCAACGTATTTCAAGAACATGTCACTTGTAAGGATTATACACTATTATAGTTACCTTTTACCTTTTACCGATTATAGACTGGACACGCATAGCTTTTTACCTACCACGGAACGGAGATGGTATATGGGTTTGGGGTGAGAGGATGTTTGTGCAAATACATGTTGTCATTTTTCTCCAAAACTACTGCTCGGATTTTGATGCAGTTTTTAGTAATGGGTTCAGGTTTGATTGATGCATGTTCTTAGATAGATGTTACCATGACAACTCATCAGGGGGCGCTACAGCTAACATTATTTGTGATGAAAATCAATTTTGATGCGGCTTTTTTTGGGAATGGATTTGTAGTTGATTAGTGAGGGTTCTTAAATAGGTGTAACGACAGCAACTTACTAGAAGGCGCTACAGATTTATGCTCTTTAAGAATTTTAAAATAAAAATCAAAATTAAAAATTTTGAGAAAACCCACGACGATTAAAAAGCAATTGAAAAAAGGATAAAATAATTTAAAAACCTCCAGAAAGTTAAAAATAAATTGTGTTGGTTAGCCCTTTAACTTTGATATAGGTGCCTACCAATATTTTGATTCAAGCGTTGTCTCGAAATGCACATCGAAATAATGCGCCAAAACTGCGTTTTGTCCAATATACTTTTGTTAGATTTATAATAATTTAACTTTAAAATTAACAAAAATTCGTAAATCACAGACACAACTTGAACAAGAAGTCAGCTCTTCATACATACTTACTCTATGGTGTGAGAGCGCAACCTGTGACGTCATATTTTCTGATTGGTGTTTGATGTCACGTGACTGAATGCCTAATTTTTTCCAAACTTATTTTCTAAAAATAATAGTAATCTTTATTCTGTCTACTAATTTATATTACTTTTTGTTGTCTATTCATTGGAAATAGTCATAAGAAACATACACCAATCCGATTTATTCTTAGTGGACACAAGCCTATTCTGTAAGCTATTGAGGAGTGCAAGAAAATCCGAAATCGGCCAAGTATTCGCCGAGAAACAATTTAACATAAATCGTTTGACAAATAATTTGAGTCACCCGTTGAGAGCTCCGCTCGCCTTCGGCTCGCATCGCTCAATAATATTTTAAAGGGTTATAACATCAAAACAGTGAAGTACCACGGGATTTTTTTCTTCCCATAGTACTACTAGACTGCTTGGTAGTACTTACTATGGGAAGAAAAAAAATCACGTGGTACTACCAGTGGTACTACCAGTGGTACTACCAGTAGTATCACGGGCAAGGAAGGTTTAAATCATCTCTTAACCGCTTATTTACCACCGTTCACCTGCTGAGACCACCTGGGTGAACCGTGGAAAGTTTTTTTTACAGCGGGCCACCTGTGACCGCCAACGATCATAACAGAATAGGAGGTTCTGGTTATGAATATGGATTTTTTTTCATTGTTTCATAACCAGTTTATCAAACAATACATTTTTTCCATTTTCACAACCAGAACCTCCTATTCTGTTACGATCGCCTGGTACTTTTTCAGAATAATGAGTTCAAACATTCAATCGGTTTACACTGAATTTAAAAGAATTTAAAATCTTTAAGGCTCTTTCTTATGTTGTTATGTATTCCTGGTACATTTGAGGTGGACGGTGGAAATTTTATATTCTCACGTAACACCCAGACGGTCACAGGTGGCCCGCTGTAAAAAAAAACTTTCCACGGTCCACCCAGGTGGTCTCAGCAGGTGAACGGTGGTAAATAAGCGCTCTTAACGCGTTCACTGCCGGTGATTTTTCCTGTAAATGCGCCAGGTGCCGCACTTTTCTATTTGCCTATTTTCTCTAATGGGTAAACATAGTGACACGTAGATAGGAGACCAGAGTTTTCACAGGTGAACCACGAACCATATTATTTTTTAGATAATTTTTTTGAAAAGGCTAGGTGGTACACTAACAAAAAATTATGTTCGTGGTCCACCCAGGTGAACTGACGAGGTGTACTACAAACAATAGGCGTAAAAAGTATTCTTTACCGTGATATTACAATCTTCGAAATTTGAACACATTCTGAGAGTATTCACCCTATAAAACTTGGACTACGTGGGCGTAGGGAGCTGTTTCGTTTGTTTTAGGCAGCAGAAGGCGTCGTTTGATCCCAAGGGGTATCCATAATCACTTGGCAACAGGATTCTGAGGAGTGTTGGATTCGTTGGACAAAAATCTCGCAACCGAAAGACTGCGGAGTCTACGTCGTAAATATACGAGATCACCTTGGGCCCACAAGACAACAGTTCAAAGGTCAAACTGCCACCGTCAGCTGACTTCGTAGACCAAGTGTTAAAGTTAAGTATTTGCTCAACCCCTAATCCCCTGTTCTTTATTAATAAATCTGTCTCAAATACTTCCAAGAACCATCGGAATAATCAAAATTCAAGACCAAAATAATTTCTGTACCTTTCATTAGTAATTTAAGAAGTAGGCCAGAAGCTACCTTTTTTTTTTTTTTTTTTTTTTTAATTCCGCGGCCCAAGGCCGCGGCCGCTCTAACGTCCGTCGCCAGGCGTCCCTGGTTACTAGCAGAGGGTATGTCCAGTGGCGCCCGGCGGACTTTGACCACCCCTGTGGTCTCTGCGGGTGTTTGGTCGGGACGAGAATCCCGCGTCATTGGGGTCGGGTTTTATCCCGCGTCAGTGAGTGAATCTGGTTGCGTGCTATGGGGCAAAGGCCCCGCAGCACGCAACCCTTCTAGCCTGCTTCTGTAAGGACGGTGGGTGGCGATCCCGCCGTCCTCAGGCCCCGATCATGGAGGACGATAGTCTTGGGCGTAGTCGCGTAGTCTGGGGCGGCCTGGCCGCCGACTACGGAACTCGGCGGGGAGGGTACGCTCCCTCTCCCTCCCGGCCGCCTCCTTCGCGAGCATGACTTGCTCGCAGAAGGACACGGCCAGAAGCTACCTACCTATCTTTTTTGTGTAAACTTAATAACTTAATTCAATACATATTGTTTAAATATTTTAAGGTTATAACAATATACTTTCTGTGAACCCTCTAATAATTGTGCCTTATTGAAATCTCCTGTCATCACACACACCTGCGCCCTGGGATAACTCTAAATAGTCTCATAGGCCTCTCCGTTGATCCAGCTGGTAAGGTTGACTTACACTGTTACAAGGTAACAGGAAGCCTTGAACCTCTTTCGCAGCGCCGAACAGTAGCTTCCTTGGCCGCATGCTACCGCATTTACCGCGGCGAGTGTTCAGAATGACTAGTGTTCTGAACTGAAGAGCTCTTTAACCTAATCCCACCCTCTTCTTTTCAATCCCGTACAACACGTGCCGGGCAGAGATGCCACCCGTATACAGTAGATAGAATCACACTAATAAAATAATTACCGGTAGTTTTGCTGGTCCCACGTTATAGGGGGCAAGCCTATTGCCGTTACCAGTTGCAAAATGATAATTTTATTCTGTTTGACATAGATTCCTACTACCAAGTCCGATTGTACAAATCTCTGCTGTCCAGGTAGACTAGTGCACTAAGGGTTCCGTACCAAAAAATAAAGTCACGAACAAACACAGAATCAAAGAATCAATTTCATTTATTCAGTTTAGGCACATAAAGAGCACATATGAATGTCAAAATTTTACAATTTTATGTCAAGCACTATTATAAAAATACTAAATTAAGTAAGTATACATAAATAACCATTAGAAAATGATTCTTTCGTTGGTTCGGTAAGTTGGTTCTCCTGAGAAGATACCAGCAAGAAACTCAGGTAGATTATCCATTTTCTTTTTTTTATGGTCTTTATTTACAATAAGAATTACAATATACAAAATAAACATAATTATATACTAAAAATATTTACATTACAAAATATCGTTTAAAAAATCCTCCGCGTCATTGCCGACTGGGAAGGTTCCCAGAATGCTGGCTGTGTTGCCACGTTGGATGGCGATACTTATTCTTTGGGCCAGAAAATAGCCAGCCTTCTGGTCCTGAGAAGCATCGATTAGGCGTTTAGCAATGTCTCTATAAAGGCGGCGAGCACTCGGACCCCATGACCCCAGTGTCTCAACCCCAAACGGCTCAAATATTAATCACCTGCTAGGTTAGCATATTTACGCCGTTTAAGGCCTTCAGCCGATGCAGCAGCAGCGCCGGCACATCCGGATGTGCTTGGAAGGTGTGAAGGTGCTAAGGTGTCAACGCATGTAGCGTCCCACACCAAATGCCTTCCCATCTTCCACGGTAGCAACGACATACCGTCCGGTCTCGACGGCTACTCCACAGGTGCAATGATGCGGGGATACACAAGGTGTACCCAGCCGAAGGCAAGTGGCAATGCTGAAGGTTGTGTCGTCCAACATTGTACCGATGTTGGGCGATGGGAGCGCCTGGATCCATAACCCTGACTCCCATTCTCCAACAGCTAGTAGGCGTGCACGCTCTGAAATATTGACAGAAGTGTCAATTAGTGTATTAATTCTCAATTTACAGAGCGGTGAATCCCACAGTCGCTGTGAGCCTAGGCGTGAGGGCAGGTCGGTATCGGGGCAAAACATCCTCCAAGCATTTACGGCATCGGTCTTGCATCGCACCTCGGAATCAATCAGTGTATTTGACAATATTTTCCTGACTAATTCTTCGGTGCTATGGACCGACGACAGAAATGCTGGCAGACTGACATCTGTGACTCTTCTAATACCTAGCCCGCCCAAGCGAACTGGAAGAGACGCTTGGACCCAGGCCCCGTCATTAATATTTACATTTAAAATTTTACACAAAGAATTTTATATTAAGTTGTCTAGTCTGCCCAAAATTTCTACATTTTTCCAAAATTGTCCTGAACGGAGGGCATGTGTAAATTTGGGTACGAAAAGACAAAAACGAAGAATAGTGAAATCTGAATGAATACTGATATTACATAGACTATCAATAACCTGATCAAAATTTTGAATTTTTTCCTCGATAAAAGTGGAAAAGCCATCTTCTAAAATCGGGGACCCTAGGAGGCGTAAAGAAGTTTTGTCCAAAACTTTTATGTTGGGGGCCAAACAGTAGAATTTGGAGATTGTTGTTAATTTATCTGTGTTTTCAGATATAAAAATCTCACATTTATTCGGGTTCAATTCTAAGCCAATTGACTGAAACTCGTTCTTTATTAGGGCTAAATCTTGTAAAACTGTCTCTACTTTTCCCCCTAAAGTCCCGTCGTCTAGGTACCAAATGTTGAATTTTGATTTTATTTTTTGAATTATTGGGTTAATGGCCAAACTGGAGATGACTGGTCCCAACGGATCACCTTGCTGACATCCAACGGCTGAATTCAAAAGGTGGTCTTTATAAATTAATTTTGTTGGCTGACTATAGCATTGCCAAAGAAAATTAAATATTTTGGGGGTTTCTAATTTGGCCTGTGTCAGCAAGGTGTCCCTGTTTACAGAGTTGAAGGCGTTTTTCAGGTCAACTTTCAAGATGACCTCTCCAACTTCGCTACTGTCAAGGTATGTTGCAAGCGCATGGATTGCGGCCTCACAACCTCCTTTTGAAGCAAAACCTAATTGAAAGGGCTGAAATTTGGTAGTAAGCTCCGTACTATAAAAACGACAACAAGTTTTGGCTGCCAAACACCGCAAAGTGCTACCTACGGCAATGGGACGAATGCCACCATCCTTCTTGTTAAGGGCACATAAATTGGCCCCATACAAAATATCTGTGATGCCACTGTCCACATTGCCTGAGAGCATGAGGTTGACTAGAGCTGTTAGCTCCCTCAGAAGTGTATCACCAGCTTCCCCAGTGCTCGGACACAACAGATCCTTAAGGTGCTGTGGTGTCAGACCGTCAAGTCCACCAGCTGATCCAAAACGAAAGGAGTCAACAGCTGTGCGCACATCCCTGGCAGTAGTCTCAAGATTTCTGTATCATTGTTCGGAGAATCAGGGAAAGAGAGGTCAGCTGCGAATGGTGGGTGCTTACTCTGCAAGCCCGCCAAAGTTTTTCTTTTGTAATATTGTTTTGTTTACATTGTTAGAATTAGTTTATATTGTATTATACGAGTAATATGTGTAATATGAATATTGTCTCAATATCGGCAGCTGAGCCCCACAGCAGCAGACCATAAGACATAACGCTATGAAAGTAGCTAAAATAAACTAATCGTGCCGTTTTTTGTCAGTCAGTGACCATCTTTCTAACCGCATAGGCAGCTGAGCTAAGTCTTCCTGCCAAGGCCGTGATATGAGGACCCCATTGTAGTTTACTATCTAGAGTTATCCCAAGAAAAACTGTGGTATTGACTATTTGAACTAATTCATTATTCATAGTAATATGAGTATCCACCTGTCTAACATTGGGCATAGTAAATTTTACACATTTTGTTTTCTTCGCATTGAGCAGCAAGTTGTTACTTGTGAACCAATGCAATATTTCCGAAAGGGTATTATTTACATCGTCAAGTGCTACTTTTTGTCTATCACTTTTAAAAAATAATGATGTGTCATCAGCAAAAAATACTATCTCACAAAGATTTTTAGTGAAATAAGGAAGATCGTTTACGTTTATTAAGAATAAAAGGGGTCCTAATATCGAGCCCTGGGGTACTCTCATGACTAATGAGGCGCCAGAAGAGTCGGTGCCATTAATGTTTACTTTTTGTACTCTACCAGTGAAAGTAAGCCAAGTGAGCTGTTCGAAACACCATAATAACCTAATTTCAGTAGCAAAGTCTCATGATCAACACAATCAAAAGCTTTTGATAGATCACAAAATATACCAATGGCATCCTGCTTTTCCTCCCAAGCATCAAATATATGTTTCACAAGTGCAACTCCTGCATCCGTTGTGTTCCTGCCTTTAGTGAAACCAAACTGTTTGTTATGAAGTAACTTATTGTCTGTAAAATGTGAAAGCAATTGATTAAATATTATTTTTTCAAAAATTTTACTGAGGGTTGGAAGTATGGAAATAGGTCGAAAATTTGAAGGATCACTTTTGTCTCCTGCTTTAAATAAAGGAATGATTTTACTGTACTTCATAAGATTAGGAAACTGATTTTCATCAATACATTTATTGAATATGTATGCAAGGTGAGGCGCTATAGCGGGCACTATTGATTTTATTATATTAGTTGAAATGCCCCAAAGATCCTTAATATTTTTTATATTTAGTTGTTTAAAAGTTTTAAGTATAGTGACAGAGTCAATATACTGAAAATCAAAGTTAATTCTACATTTATCAACACTAGATTTAAGAAGAGAGTTGTTGGCTACGTTTTTTGACGAATTTAACTTATTTTATAAACTTAAGAGTCCGTATGCAGAATCGAAACGGGCGGAATTAGGTATTTGACACATTTTGTGCGTGAGTCCGGAGTTACCGATGGTGGTCAGCCAGTAGGTACGGCGATTACATGGTTTTGATCTTTTTTTTTTTCATTTTATAATAATAGTGTCTTGTGTGGGGGAGGTGAAAAGAGGGCTAGGAGGGTGGGTGTTTTTTTTCTCTCCTTAAATTCAAGAAAAGACCCTCTATACTCCTATGATCCCGTAATCAAAACTCCTCTACCTTTCCTCTGTCGTTGCACTCTCAAAGGGGGGGCGAGGGTTAATTTTTTTTCCTAATCAAAATCATTTGACCTCCTCTATACAAAGGGGCTCTACCAACATATTTAGGGCCCCAGCGAACTCATCTGCTAGTGGCGCACCTGCTGATCAACGGACGAGGCTCGTTAATTTACGGTACCTATGAAGTGGCTTCGGTCCCTACGTGGGTACCGGGTGTTGGTCCGGGGGGTGCCACCGTGCAACTGTGCTAAAGCCCCACAAGTAACCCAGCCCAGGCTGGTTGCGTAAGGGGTTCAACAGCTGCACCGCCGGGCCCGGGGCCATGTATGGTGCAGCAGGCATGGGACCAGTGGGGGCTAAGCGGAGTCTAGTGTGGGTGGTGTGCAACTTAAACTTAGCAACGGCGTTGCCGCGGCCGCCCGCAACACAGTCATGGGGCCCGCCTGGGACCAACCACACCAGGAGGCTGCCCCACATGTTCTCGCGCATAATCCTGATGTGGGATCGCCGCTCCGGGTGGTAACCAGTGTGGGATAGCGGCGGCCTTGCACCAGGGGGGTTTGGTAGCCCTTCCGTCCGGCGGGTCGGCTCCAACCTAACCACACGGTTCCAGACGAAGCTAGCCCCTGCGCTTTGTCACTTATTACTGCTGCACCAAATGTCGCCCTGTCTTCACGCTTCTTCTTCAAATTTATAATGGCAGTGCAACAGAAATAAGTAAACGTTCCACAGCGGCCCCAGGAAACCCCACAGCTTCACTTTTCGAGGTGGAGTTCACCAACATCCGTGGACTCCATGCGAACCTCGATGCCGTCCACCATACCTTGAGACGGCTCGGCCCGCTGTGACGTTCCTCACGGAGACACAAATACGCCGCCCTGATAACACGCCTTACCTGTGTTGCCCCGGTTATGTATATATGTATCGAGGAACAATACCGGGGTGCCGCAGGGGTCCGTGCTGTCACCAACTCTTCCTTCTGCAAATCAATGATATGCTATCCCTCGGGAACATTCATTGTTATGCAGATGACAGCACATTGCAGGCGTGTGCATTTACAGCGAAGAAATCCCCTTTCCTTCCCCTACCCTCTCTTCAGAATGCATTATTACCAATGAAGGGCAACCTTGAGATCCTTGACATAGACGTTCGTCAAGAGCTCAATAATAAAAACTACATCGAAAGATGTATAGGGCTAGCTTCGTGGAAACTAGGAATGAGGTATGGCGAATAAGGTAAAGCGATTCTTTACACTGCATCAGAGGTGTCTGCTGTACAAGACGCAGATTGGACCCTGCGTCGAATACTGCTCTCATTTCTGGGACGGCTCCGCGAAGTATTTGCTGGACGCTCTCGACGCTATGCAGCGTCGAGCTATCCGTATTATAGATTGTCCGGAGGTAACGGGAAGCTTTGAGCAGCTAGCTCAGCGCCGAACAATAGCTTCCTTGGCCGCATTCTACCGTATTTACCACGGCGAGCATTCTGAAGAGCTCTTCAATCTGATCCCATCTTCCTTCCGCTCCCGAACAACGCGTGCCGGGCAGAGATGCCACTCCCACACAGTAGGTACATGTTCGCGAGAACCGAACGTTTTAAACGTTCGTTTCTGTGCCGAACGATACTGGCCTGGAACGCCCTGCCTGTGCACGTGTTTCCTCCCACATATAATCCTGGGTTCAGTAGGTCGTCAAGTTGAGGGCCACTCTCTATAGTATAGTGTGCTGTGAGTGACCCACAATCGCTTGACGTCGTCACGACTTACTACCAGGCGGGTGGAGTCAAATTGGCGAACCCAATACAAAAAAAATAAAATAAAAAACTACCTCTATAAAATTGTTACTCAATTCTACTCGGGAGTCCCCCCCAGGGAACTGGAGGGCAAAACTCGGAATTTTCCCTAGGTCCCCGAACCCCCTTTACATTTCTGCAAAAAAAACATAGGTACCTTCCCCTCCACCATCAAGGAGAACAATAAAATTGTGTCAGTGAGTGAGTAATCCAGCTTTATAAAATATAACAGCTTTTTTTAACAAAAACAATGATAAATACATTCTACATAATCACTTGTTGTATTTAAAAAGAAGCCTAATCATCACAAAATAATAACTAATATTACCAAAGTATCAAAATCTCACGCCACGCTATATTCGTCTGTAGACGGCGTCGAATTTTGGCGCGCAGAGCGACACGTCCTCTCCCTGTAAGCGCTTGGCGCGGACTGCTTACTTGAGGCATGCGTCGAGTATTATAAATCGAAATTTAGGTGTTTTTAAAAGATTATTTACAGCCTATTTTTTATTATTTAGCTATCTTTTTTTTTGGAAATGGATTGATTTTGAACCAAGGTTTATTTATGTTGTTTTAATTTTATGAACGAGAGTTTTATGTAGCCGAAATAAGAACCAATTCATTGCCCATTTTCTCTAAAATTTGACTAACTTAAATATTTGTTTACTCAATTTTTTTTTATGAAAGTGATAAAAAGTAATCCATACATTTGATAGATGACTTTTACAAGAATACACTGTATTTTTGTAATACTTTTTAGACGTCAAAACGATTAGTGAATTTGTGATATTCTAGACCTCTTCCAGCAAAAGATACGAAAAACTACCGATTGTTTTAGGTCAATTAATCAAAATTTAATGACAAAAATAAGAAAGTAGCTCACTTATTAGATCATTATTGAAATGATATTTCATGTTATGCATTAAAACTTATAAAAATACAGTATTTTCAGTATAAAAACACGTCTGTAAAATCAGCGAAAACGGTAAAATTTAATAGGAGGACTCTTAAGACTAACGGGTATTTTACGCGATTATTGAGATATATACATACCTCTTTATTACCCGACGTTTCGGCCCTGTTACAAGAGCCGTGGTCACGGGTGGACTGGCTTCAGCTCATCGTCGTCTTCGTGAAGTGCGGGTTTGTTCAACTACCCTCACTTCGTCGTCGCTAACCATTGTGTTCGGAGAGCCACTACGGCATATTACACTGATAGTATCAGCAAGCGTTCGGTGAGGTGGCGAGTACATTTGCTGATCACCGGATTCCACGACGTAGATAGTCGATATCCATCTTCCCGGTTAAAGTTGGGATACTTTTTTATTTCGACAGCTTCCCGCACTATCCTGGAGTAATAGTGTCCGTCAGTGGATAGGACTTGTGGCTTGTGGAGTTCAATCCAGTGGTTGGGACCCATATTTTATATTTTATTTATAGTATCTTTAGGGGTTCGCAGGTGGTTTTCGACTTTGGAGTGTGGCCTATATACAGTCTTAATGGAGTATCTTTGTAGTACTGTTCCAATTTTGTCCGTCACTCCTGTCACGTACGGCATATATGCTGGTGCTCTGCTTACTCCCAAGGGTTGTACCTTTTTTTTTTTTTTTTATATTTATTTGGTTCGCCAAATTGACGCCGCCAGCCTGGTGGTAAGTCGTGACGACGTCTAGCGATTGTGGGCCACTCTCACAGCACACATTACTATTGAGAGTGGCCCTCAACTTGACGACCTACTGATGTGCCTCTTCACGCTCCGCTTAAAGAACCCAGGATTATATGTGGGAGGAAACACGTGCACAGGCAGGGCGTTCCAGGCCACTATCGTTCGGCAGAGAAACGAACGTTTAAAACGTTCGGTTCTCGCGAACATGCTATCCACTGTGTGGGGGTGGCATCTCTGCCCGGCACGAGTCGTTCGGGATCGGAAGGAAGAGGGTGGGATCAGATTGAAAAGCTCTTCAGAACACTCGCCGCGGTAAATACGGTAGAATGCGGCCAAGGAAGCTATTGTTCGGCGCTGAACTAGCGGCTCAAGGCTTCCCGTTACCTCCGGACAATCTATAATACGGATAGCCCGTCGCTGCATAGCGTCGAGAGCGTCCAGCAGATACTTCGCGGAGCCGTCCCAGAGGTGAGAGCAGTATTCGACGCAGGGTCTAATCTGCGTCTTGTACAGCAGACACCTCTGGTCCGGTGTAAAGAATCTCTTTACCTTATTCAGTATTCCTAGTTTCTGCGAAGCTAGCCCTATACATCTTTCGATGTAGTTTTTATTATTGAGCTCTCGACGAACGTCTATGCCAAGGATATCAAGGTTGTCCTTCATTGGTAATAATGCATTCTGAAGAGAGGGTAGGGGAAGGAAAGGGGATTTCTTCGCAGTAAATGCACACGCCTGTGTTTTGCGGGCATTGAACTCGACCAGGTTCTCGGTACCCCATTGAGAGATACTGTCGAGGTTACGGTCGAGAGAGCCACGAGTCGTCGTCTCTCCTCCTCAATCTCAGATCGCCCCACCGTCGGACGAACCGAGTAACTCCCGTGCAGTGTGCTGTCATCTGCATAGCAATGAATGTTCCCGAGGGATAGCATATCATTGATATGCAGAAGAAAGAGAGTTGGTGATAGTACGGACCGCTGCGGTACCCCGGCATTCACTTGCAAGAAGCGAGAAGCCTGGCCATCGCAGAGGACCCGCACTCGGCGCTCGTTTAAAAAGCTGGCAAACAAGCTGCATAGTTGAGGAGGTAGACCATATGCCAGAAGCTTGGAAAGGAGCGAAGCATGCCAGACCCTATCGAAGGCTTTGGCGATGTCCAGGCTAATAGCCAAGGACTCGCCGTGCCTTTCCATAGCCCCACCCCAGACATGCGTTACGAATGCCAAAAGATCACCCGTTGATCGCTTTGGCCTGAAGCCGTATTGTCGATCATTGATTAGCGAGTGATCCTCTAGGAATTGCATGAGCTGCTTATTTATAAGCACCTTGCAAATGACTGAGGTGACAGCTATGGGTCGATAGTTGCCTGGATCGGACCGATCCCCTTTCTTGGGGATCGGTTGTACGTTCGCCTCCTTCCAGACCTCCGGCACGAGCCCTGAAGAGTATGACAGGCGGTACAGACGCGTTAATACTGGAGACAACTCAGCTGCACATTTTCGTAGCACCACCACCGGAATGCCGTCAGGGCCACTGGCTTTCCGCGTGTCGAGTGACCGCAGCACTGCCCGTACATCACATTGCCTGATAACAATATCAGGCATTGTGTGGCCACAGTTGGCGATGGCGGGGGGCTGCAGGCCACGGTCGTCGACCCGGGAATTAGCCGCAAAGAGGTCTGCGAGCATATCCGCTTTCTCTTGGGCTTTGTGAGCCAGTGTTCCATCTGGGTAACGCAGCGGTGGCAGCGAGGGCTGACAAAAGTTAGATTGCACGGCTTTGGCCAGTTGCCAGAATCCACGGCTGCCCGTGGGATGGGAAGTGAGCTCCTGACCAAGCCGCACGACGCGCTGGGCATCCGCTCTCTTAAAGGCCCTCTTACTCGACTTTGTGGCCCGGTTGTACGCTGCTTTGAGGTGGCCCACGTTTGGGTCGCGCACAGCCCGGGCCCTGATCCAGGCGCGATATGCCGACTGTTTTTGTCGAACAGCTTTGGCACAATCTCGCCCGAACCAGGGACGGGCTCTGCGGATACTGGCGACATCAGTGAAAGGGATGTAATAATCCATCCCTAAACTGATCTCGCCAGCAATAGCAGAAGCACTATCCGAAGGAGCCTTTCCTACAAAGCAGCGCTGGCTGGACGGACGCATAATAATCGCGTAGACCGTCCCAATCCGCTGACGAGTAGTGCCATAGTCGTCGTGACGTTTGTACAGGACGTGCAGGAGGTGACACCTTCATGCCAGCGTGAACAACACAGTAGTCGGAACTACCCAGTGGGGCTCCTACCGAAACACTGTACTGGGCTCGGCGACTCGTCAGCAGTAGATCTAGCTGAGCGGGCGCGTGATCTGACCTGTCTGGTATCCGGGTGATCCCGCATACCATCTGGGTCAGACCGTGGGAGAGAGCGAACGCATGGGCGGCTCTACCCGCATGATCAGTCTTGAGGGACCCCAGCCATTCAATGTGATGGCCATTGAAGTCCCCCAGAAATACTAGGTCAGCGTTCGGGAACCGCACCTGCGCTTCATCAGCCGTCTCGCTGAGGTACTGGAAGAGCTTTGTTGTCTCAGAATCCCCTGTGTGGGATCGGTAGACGCACACGTAGATCTGGCTCATAGAGCCATGGTCTACGTGCAGCCAAAGGACGGAATTGGAGGGCTTCTCTAGGCAGCGCAACCGGCGGCAGCAAACATCCGCCCTAACGAACACGCACACCCCGGCTTTGTCTCGAAATTGTTCCTCGATGACATAGCCGGGGTAACACAGGTAAGACGTGTCGTCAGGGCGGCGTATTTGTGTCTCCGTGAGGAACATCACAGCGGGCCGTGCCGTCTCAAGGTGGTGGTGGACGGTATCGAGGTTCGCATGGAGTCCACGGATGTTAGTGAACTCCACCTCGAAATGTGAAGTTGTGGGGTTTCCTAGGGCCGCTGTGTAACGTTTATTTCTTTTTTGTTGCTCTGCCATTGAAGATTTTGAAGAAGAAGCGTGAAGACAGGGTGACATTTGGTGCAGCAGTAAGTGACAAAGTGCAGGGGCTAGCTTTGTCTAGAACCGTGTGGTTAGGTCGGAGCCGACTCGCCGGTCGGAAGGGCTCCCAAACCCCCCTGATGCAAGGCCGCCGCTACCCCACACCGGTTACCACCCGGAGCGGCGATCCCACATCAGGATTATGCGCAACATGTGGGGCAGCCTCCTGGGGTGGTTGGCCCCAGGCGGGCCCCATGACTGTGTTGCGGGCGGCCGCGGCAACGCCGTTGCTAAGGGTCTCCCTGGCCGGCGAATCGACCCACACCACCCACACTAGACTCCGTTTCGCCCCCACTGGTCCCATGCCTGCTGCACCATACATCGCCCCGGGCCCGGCGGTGCAGCTGCTGAACCCCTAACGCAACCCAGCCTGGGCTGGGTTACTTGGGGGGCTTTAGCACAGCTGCACGGTGGTACCCCCCCGGACCAACACTGTTGTACCACCTGACACCCACGTAGGGGCCGAAGCCACTCCATAGGTACCGTAAATTAACGAGCCTCGTCCGTTTATCAGCAGGTGCGCCACTAGCAGGTGAGGTCGCTGGGGCCCTAAAGATGTTGGTAGAGCCCCTTTGCACCTTGTTCCTTTCACGGTGTTGTGTATGTCCCTGATAAGCGTTCTGCTTCAACACTTCCTGAACATGAGCGAGCTCTTTCTGTAAGTGTTCAGGGTCGCAAAGATCATAGGCTCGACTTACCAGCGACACCGCAACGGATCTCAAGTGTCGTGGATGATGATGTGAACCGGCATTCAGGTACTTGTCCGTGTGTGTGGGTTTGCGGTACACAGTGTGTCCGAGAGAACCACTCTCTCTCAAAACACACTGTACAAAACGCGAAAGTTTAAAGAAGTATTTAACTTATTTGTAGTGGTGATTGGAACATTTGTGAAAAAAGATTCAAATGCATTGGCCACTTCAGAATCAGTTTTAATATGTTTATCATCTATTTTTAACTCGAAGGATCGATCACGTGACTTTGCTTTACAAGTTTCTTTGTGAATAACATTCCATATTGCCTTCGTTTTATTATCAGATTTTTCTATTTTAGCCCGTATATAATTCGATTTAGCTGTTGAACATACTTTTTTGAATAGTTTGGAGTACTTTTTAATCTGTTCAATTACTTGTGGCTCATTAGTAGATGCCTTTGTCTCGTATAATTCATACAATTTCCTTCTACTTTTATATAGTATGTATATAGTAGCCCAATCACTAAATTTAATTTTAAATTGATTTACATTTATTGTTTTTTAGTGAAAATGTTATCACATTCGTATTTGATTATTCCGCGAACTTCCGATTACAACAAACAAATAAATATTTAAGGGGTTAAATATTTATTATATTCTGTTTTATAGTATTTGTTGTTATAGAAGCAACAGAAATACATCATAAATAAATAAATAAAATCATCTGTGAAAATCTCAAGTTTCTAACTATCACGGTTCATGAGATACAGTCCAAGACAGATGGACGGACGGACAGCGAAGTCTCAGTAATAGGGTTCTCGTGTTACCCTTGGGGTACAGAACCCTAAAATAGACTTATTTTTATAAAGTTTCATTTAAATCCCTTCAGTAGTTAACGCGTGACAGAGTACAAACATCCATACATACAAACTTTCGCGTTAATAATATTAATAGAAGGATGTAGTGGCCACGGCCATTATCGCCTTGCACGTCACTAGTTTAGGGTTAACTTGTTTTACGGTTACAAACAAAGTGAAGATTTATAAAATCGGTATTTATAAGAAGTTACTAAATACCTACAACTTAAATATATTTATATTGTTTAATTTATAGCTTGTTTAACTTGCTATTGTAATTCTAGTCATATAAATTGTATTATATAATTTAGGCCCTGTTCTCAATACATAGGTAACATTATTATAACTAGCCTAAGTTATTTTAGTTTGTAATATTATGTTACATAGTGGTAGACTAAAATATGTAAGTTTTAATAGCTATATAAATAAATACCTAAACTTCAGTTCAGGACATAATCAGTCATGTCACGGTAATGTCGTAGCCCGTGTCAAGTGCTGCGACATGAGCGCAACTTGTCGGACCGGTTCTCTGAGCTATCGCCCGGTCTGCTGTATGCATTCGAGAATGTTCGAGCCAGAGTGGTTATATAACACGCACGCGAAGCGCATGCCTGTTTACTCCCTGACCGACTAAGTACTAAATACGTGTTTCCATTTTCTCCAACCCTTTCTACACTCTATCGGCTGTGCTGCTCCTTCTTCCTAGAAAGCTTGCTATATCGCTTCAAGTACATACTAAAGCAATAAATAAACGTTTGCCCATTTCATTAGTCATTTAAACAGTTCCGTTTATACTAGTGAACCAGGTAAGGCAACAAAAATAATTAAATAATAATTTATTTTATTTTATTTTATTATAAAATGAATTTAATTTGACTCGGAACATTGCCAGTCGGCGACAAGGCGGATGAATTCTATATGGAATTTAAATATTAATATATATTTTTTTGTTTTTAGAAAAAAATTCATAATAATCTGAAAAGACAAGAAAAATTTTACTTTTAATTTAATTTGATTTTTATTGGATTTTATTTATTTGATTTTATTTAATATTATTAGTTTTTATTTATTAATTTTGTTTGATTATCAATTTTTTTGTTTTGTTTGTTTTTATATAATTTTAATTTAAGTAATTTATAAAAATTAATGTATGGTTTTTTTTATATGGGCTACATGCCTGCAATACAAATTAATAATAAAGGAACAACATCTTGGCGGCTAAAACTCATGCTGGTTCAGATCTAGCTCTACTGGTTTTCAAAAACCAATATTCGTTCAGAGACAAATAAATTAATAGTTATATAAACACAATAAAACAACAGTATTTTTTAGGCCGCGGTGAAAGCGCGACTGCTGCCCCCGTCACCTTGAGAAAGTAAACTTCGCAAATGTGGCCTGATAAAGGTATAATGTCCATCGCACATTTCGTGTGGCTAGTGGTCACACTCGTCGCCAGGACCTCCGCCAACTATTGTAAGTTTTAAACAAATATTTGTGATGATTTGAGCCCTGAAGTTGTTGATGGGACAGTTCACAATCTACGCTGTACACTTCAACGCAAAGCCTACCATACCATAGCGCTCTGAAGAGACCCCGTAAGTCACACGCCTCTAATATTGTAATCACTAGTGTATGAACACTACGTTTTTATTATCTTATCTAGTTTTAATAATTTGGCGATGGCCCTCACCGGGCTTCTTCGTGTTTATCTATTCTTGTATACTATCATCTTTTATTTCATTCCCCTTAACCTTAACATACCAGTTCTCGCATATAATTCTTCTCGCCCTTTCATACTACTTTTCATTCTTTTATCTGGAAGGGGTTTGGATATTTTCTTATTTCTAAGTATTAATAGTAACAGGGTATTTTGTTTCCTCTTATAGTTACGTTTTAAGTTTTGCCTTCTTAATATCTATTAACAACTATCATAAGGATATCTAGAAAAATCCACCTTACATCTATATTATGTTTTATTGATCAATTTCTATCTTAATCTTTTAGAGTTTCTGTTCACTTCTTTCTCGGTAACTGTTTTTACAATATATTTATACAATATTGGTAGACAGTACCTCTATCTGCCTCCATTTCTTTTGTTTAAATTTTTTATGATTTTGCTAGTAGGCTTAAGGAACTATTCTCTGTTTTCTTTAAATATTATGTATAAGTTATCTTCTCTCAGTGATAGCGTGTAATTCAAATTCCAAATTTTATCTATCCACAATATGAGCTGGGCAGTCCGGTATTAAATGTATGACTATTTCATGTATGTCCGATCGCAGGCGCACGATGGGCTCGCCTTACACATGAAACGGTGCAGGTATTCTGCAAGCCCATCGTGCCCTGTCAGCAGTTGAGTGGTCGTGCCGGCGACCGGCATCTTGCGGACGATACTGTATGCCTCCACTGCACAAGGGGGCAAAAAAATCGTGTGGGTAGTCATAGAAATAACATCTAAAATATTGAGCTCCTGGTATTTAAATATTTAATAATACAAAACCCAGTAATTATTGTGGCAGTAATGCACTAATTGGTCACCAAGCTCACCTTCTTTCGCTACAGTATTAAGTTTCCTGTGTTACACCGTGATTACACATTTTTTTTACACACAAGATATGGACATCCGATTTGAAAGAAGCCTTCAAGATCTTGAGTCCCTCTTTACAAGCCGTCTTCGTGACCATGAAGACAAGCTGAATAAAGCCTTACAGAGTTCTGTTCCGGCCAACCCTGACATAGGTGATCTTTCCAAAGAATTCAGCGAGTTTAAATCTTTCGTCCTGGATTCGCTGGGCCACTTAAAGATACAGGCGCAGCTTCTTTCTCTGGGCCTGGATCGCCACGAAACAACTATGCGACGTAAGGTTCTTTTACTCCATGGTGTCCCCGAAAAACCGCATGAGAAGTTACACAACACTGTTACACAAATATTAACCGACCAAATGAAGTTGCCTGATGTGAACACAATCATGCTTGAAGCTTGTCACCGTCTTGGATCCAGCAAGGAGGAGTCACGACCCATCATAATCCGCTTTCGCGATATCGAGCACTGTGTGGGACAACAAGACAACCCTGAAGAGCACTGGTTTTACGCTGTCCGAATTTCTTACTAGGGTGAGGCATCGGCTCTTCATGATAGCCCGGAAACACTTCGAGGTGAAGTATGTGTGGACTACTGGTGGGACCATCAACATCATATCGCCCGACAAATTGCGTCACAAAGTTGAGTCTGCTCCGGAACTCAATGCTCTGATCGCACGTTATCCCGGTTGTATTGCGCCAGACGCTTCTGTTGCTGACGCTGGTATTGTATCTGGACATGCGACGGTGATTCCAGCGGCAACCTCGAGTGTGGAGACCGGCAAGAACACTAGAAGTCGGCGTCGACCCTAAGTGCCATTGTGTGTTTACGTTCACTTTATTTGGTCGAATTACTGCACTCGTAATCACAATGTATTGACGGCATACTTTTGTAATTCTATCTTTTCTTTTGTCACCACCCGGCAGTAATTTACATTTGTTTATTTATTATGACGATGTAGGTACATACTTTGTTTTGCAACAGTTTGACTGACAGTTATTCAGTTATAGCAATCTCAATTTTTCGTTCGGTAGTAGGTTAGATACCTACCTACGTCATAATTAGTACACCGTGTATATTTCATTAATTGGGTGTCATCGTCGATAACGAACATAGTGTGCATGGTGCATGCTGAATTTCATTCATTGTGTTACCGCTCATTACTACTCGTATATTTACTGTTTTACTGCTGTGGTTCTCTTACCGTTTTATACATTATTTCTAGTATTAGTTATTTTTCTCTTTTCTTGTATTTTCTTTTTTCTAAATTTGTCAAGTCTTTTCTTGTTGGCGAGCGGGTGTGCTTGGTGAATAACTCTTATTTTTTATTTTTTTTAATAATTATTATCATTGTATTCTTATTAATTATTTCTATTTTTCAATTATTTTATTTAAGTAAGTATATTGTGTTTATTTTGATATTTATTTATAAGTACGTATACTATTATTATCGTTACATAATATTTTTGTTATATGGATTATTTTAGTGACAACAGCGATGGGGATAGCAGCTTTTTCTCATGTTCTACACCGAATGATAGTTTTCACAGTACCGACAGTTTTAAATCTCAATCTGCAGCTCTGAATTTGCATTATCAGTTGTCCTCTATTTTCACAAAATTTCCCAAGAACCTTAATATAGCTCATATAAATGCCCAGAGTATTTCCTATCACCATTCTGATCTTCTGGCATCCATAAGCAGTGACCACCTTGACGCGCTCTTGGTTTCAGAAACATTTCTCAAGCCATCTCTGCCGTCTAGCCTCGTTGATATTCCTGGTTTCGTGTTGATTCGTAATGACCGGCTTGTTAAGGGTTGTGGTGGCATAGCCATATACTTACGCAACGATATCGCTTTCAAGACGATTTGTACCTCTCCTTCTACACCTGTTGATCGCGAATCAGAGCAGTACCTATTCATAGAGATAACTATACATCACAGTAAACTACTTCTGGGAGTTTTCTACAGCCCTGATTTACGAGTCAACTATTTTCAGAGACTTGAGAATGTCCTTAATGATATTTCTCCCAATTACAGCCGTATAGTCTTGATGGGAGATTTCAACACATGTCTGCTCAAGAATGATAACCGAACTAGTTCTTTGCAGTATTTATTATCTTCACTAAATCTAAATATCTTACCTCTCTCTGCTACTCATCATATTACAAATCGTAACCCTTCTCTTCTTGACCTAATCGTTCTATCCTGTCCCGAACTTGTAGCATGTCATGGTCAGCTCACGGCTAGTTTCTCAGTCTCACTTGCTATTCGCCTACCTAAGGAGAAAGTACAGTCCTCTGTACTTCGGAGTTTCAGGGGAATTAATTTGGAGGCATTGGGGTGTGATGCTGGGAACATCGATTGGACACCGGTTTTCAGTACTTCTAACATAGATGACAAGGTTTTAAAGTTCAGCGAAGCACTCACTGGACTATACGATAGGTATGCACCTAAACGGCATGTACGGCATAAACTAACACCTGCTCCATGGATTGGTGCTGACATTAGGGAAGCCATGGCCAGTAGAGATAAGGCCAAACAACGACTAAAACGCAGTCCCACCGACGCTAATTTTAAGAAATTCAAGGATTATCGTAATCGCTGCAACCGTCTGTGTCGAGATGCAAAACGTCGCCATTTTCATAAATCCTTAGATACTCGTAATTCCTCCACGGTCTGGAAATTCCTCAAGGCTAACGGTATTGGTAAATCTCCGTCTGTCGATTGCAGCAATATCGATATAGGTGCCTTTAACCAACACTTTTCGCAACCACCAGTTACACTTGACCCACTTACTAAAGCGTGCACCTTACTCGATCTTTCCCGGATGCCGTTGCCACCATGTTCCCACTGTTCAAACTGGAAACAGTCTCGGAAGATGAGGTCCGTAAATCTCTACTTGCTATTACTTCTTCTGCGGTAGGTAACGATCAGTCATGCTCGAAAATGTTTGCTCCTATCCTTCCTGCCATAATACCTACCCTAACACATATTTTTAACTTTTCGCTTCACTCGGGTAACTTTCCTAGCGCTTGGAAAGCAGCAATCATTATACCACTTCCTAAAACCTCCAGTCCCACACTATTATCCCAATTCCGACCCATTTCCATACTTCCTTATCTCTCCAAAGTCCTGGAGCATATCGTACACAGACAATTATCTAGTCACCTATCGCAGAATAATCTCCTAAGCTCATTTCAATCAGGTTTTCGTTCAGGCCACAGCACGGTGACGGCTCTCCTGAAGGTCACAGATGATATTCGTTGGGCCATGGAGAACAGGTCACTTACGGTTCTGGTCCTGCTGGACTTCAGTAGTGCCTTCAACTCCGTGGATTTCGATGTACTGCTTGGAATCCTTAAATCTCTCAATTTCTCCCCGGAGTCTGTGGCTTGGTTCGACTCGTATCTTCGGGGGCGCTCGAAGGCTGTTCGCCACAATGAATCGTACTCAGCGTGGTGTAACCTTAGTGCCGGTGTCCCTCAAGGCGGCGTACTTTCTCCCTTACTATTTTCCATTTTCATCAACTCTGCTGTTCGAGTTATCTCCTGAAGTTATCTCCAGAACTGCCATTGCAGCCATAAATAGAGATCTCAGTGCTATTCATCAGTGGGCTAGTTCGTATGGCCTTCATATCAACCCGACTAAATCACAAGTCATGATTATTGGCAGTAGGCAAATGCTAGGTGGGTTAGACATGGCTACGTTCCCACCAGTTGTCATGGATGATTGTCAGATTCCATACACTGAGGTCGCAAAGAACCTTGGCGTTTTTATCGACTGTCATCTATCGTGGGACGCTCATGTAGGGCAGCTGAGTAAGAAAGTTCATTTCACGTTTCACACCCTTAAATGTCTTCAAGACTTCTTACCCTTGGACATCAAGGTGTCCCTTGCGCAGACGTTGATTCAGCCTATTTTAGACTATGCGGATGCCTGCTACCTGGATGCCACCGAGGAGCTTCTAAATATACTCGAGCGCTTACAAAATCTATGTATTCGTTTCATATTCAACTTGCGTAAGTATGATCACGTTTCACAATTCCGCAAGTAGCTCAAGTGGCTCCCAATTCGTCTTCGCAGAAATACTCGGATATTATGTGTGCTATATAATATCCTACATAATCCTTCCTATCCGTCCTACCTACGAGAGCGTTACTCCTACTTGAACGCACCTGATGCTCCGTGTAGGTCTCATCTCCAATACCGCCTCACCTGTCCCTCTCACAAATCCGATTTCTACTCCTACTCCTTTACTTTTCATGCGGTCAGGCTGTGGAACTCTCTACCGCCGAACATACAATCCTGTAACACTATCTTCACCTTTAAGAGAAAAGTGAAGATTTCTATCTCTCCTCTCTGCCTTGAATTATCTATATGTATATGTATTTCTAATATTTAGGTTATGTATATCTTTATATTTATGCGTATGTATTCTGTATAATTTGTACTTATATATTTGAATGTATTTATTTATTTTATAATTATGTATATTTTATGTAAGTATAATATGTATGTATATGTATATTGTATGTATCTATGTATTTCAACCGATCTAAGCACACATTAACTTTATTCTACCTAGTATTTCCATCCCCTGGCCCACTGGAAGAGATTTCATTTGAAATAAGTGGTGCCCTTGTACTAATGATATTTCTGTATTCTTCTCGCTCTTATACCGTTATGTGTGTACATAAATTAATAAATAAAAAAAAAGGGGTGATCGCACTATTACAGGTCTTGGGTTAGTGGTGTCTTGGTCAGTTGGTAGAACTTTCCTCCTGGAAAGGAAACAATCACTGGTTCAAGCCCAGCCAAAACTATTATATCTACAGGAAGTTTGTGTGATTCGTATTGTAAAAATTATTCGAATTCAGAATCTCTTTACACATTGTTATTGGAAGGTCCTGAGGTCTGCGATCTAGAAGACGTGGATTGTGTAACACCTGGTGCGTTTGATACATACCTAGCGGTAGTGTCAGGCACGGACGGCGTCAACCCTCACATGGACCCGCTCAAGGTAGATGACGTGAACTTCGACGATCAAGGACTACAGGCGGCAATATCTGACATAAAAGTAATTGGGTTGACCAAGTGCAAACTCGAAAAGTTACAGTGAGTGCTATGAATATTATACCATTATTGTGAACTTAAAGATGATTGAGGGGCTATTCTGATCCCGTTGCTCACCTTGACCCTAATCTTGGGATTCAAATTATCTCATGTGGAGCAATTTAAGCTAAGTGGTAACCGTCAAGGGTAAGACATTGCAAAGGTTAAGCAACATTTATAGCGAAGCCGGTCTTAGGATGGGTGACCATTTCTTAAGATATTGAAACCCCTCCGTACCACGGAAAGCATGTTAAGCCGTCAGTCCTGGTTGTCATAAGAACATCTATGGCAGTCGTCAGGTGTAGTTGGAGCCCAAAGCAAAGATCAGACCAAGTCTAAATACAGAATTTTGATATCGCCCATGTGTTTTGAAGGTCAGATAGTAGTCGCTTCATGGAAAATATCGAAGTTCAGCCGCATCACAATTAGACTGGAAAACCAACCGCAACTGGGTTGGGAAAAGGTTTGATAGATGGTAATTTACAACCAACTGTTCAGTGGTGGGAGAGTTGCTATGGAGCATCAAACAAATAAAACAAGTATGGAAATTATACGGAATACCCACGTACCGTTTATCTTGAACAGATTGTTAATATTCTGCCTCGTTTCATCACAGGTTACAAACAAATGAGCAGAGTTTCGAACATAGCTTGACATGTCCTGAACTGACTGTGACTGTTAAGTATGAAGTTGAGAGTACAAGTCTCATACCGGCTCATCACGCTAAGGTGTTACTGATTGCACGTAAGTATAACAGGTAATCAATTAATAACCAGCATAATTAGTTTCCTGTTTCAATTACTTGCACCCCATTGCCACCGCATATCAGATCAGAATGCAGAAAAGACCAAATGTGTTAAATTTACAATGCCCAATGTCAGACAAGCAAACGTCCATGTCGTGCTGGGTAGCCAAAGGTTAGAATTTGTAAATAACACTACCTTTTTAGGAATAACAATAGATTCTAAATTACAATGGGGTGACCATATCACCATTTTAGCTAATAAGCTTAGCTCTGCTGCATATGCAGTGAGACGGATTAGGCAGTTGACAGATGTAGCTACTGCTAGGCTAGTTTACTTTGGTTACCTCCATAGCTTGATGTCGTATGGAATACTACTTTGGGGAAATGCAGCAGATATAGAAACAATTTTTATATTACAAAAGAGGGCAGTCCGTGCCATTTATTGTTTAGGTAAGAGAGATTCTCTTAGGGAGCAATTTAAAGATATTAATGTTTTAACTGTAGCTTCACAATATATATTTGATAACATACTGTATGTCAGGAAAAATACATCTAGCTATACTAAAGTAAGTGACGTTACAGACAGAAATCTCCGTGTTATCGGCTTAGCAAGGTTAGTCATTCTTTCCAGGGGGAAGGTATACACTTTTATAATAAATTGCCTTTTGGTATACGCTTTTATAATAAATTGCCTTTGTATGCCCGACAATAAATTTAAAACCTTTATAAAGACCACTTTATGTCAAAAAGCATATTATAAGACAGTTGATTACCTTAACGATAAAGGTGTCTGGCTTGAGCATGGTGCAGGCGCCTCCTAAAATGCCGTAATTGTGCATATTTTGTACTTTCTACTTATTGCTTTGTGAATCTGGCAGTACATGTAAATATAGAAGCAATGACATTTTTTTAATTTAAGTACTTACTGACGTTTATAAGAGCCATTTAGTGACCTATACAAATAAATAAATCATTTCATTTCATTTCAACTGTGAGATTATCATTCTTTGGAGGGCTCAACAGTCGGAAGCGGCTGATCTATAGTTGTGAGAGTGTTACGAGTGGAATAAGATGAAGAACTGATAAACCATCACGCTGACCAAGCGGTTTCAATTCCAGGTGATTACCGAATACAAAGCATCGGCACTTACGGCATATACGTGAACAACAAGGATTATATGCCGCATTTCTATATTCAAAAGGTTTCTCCGAACGTGGACAGTGACGCTGAAATATATTGTGAACTGCAATACGATTCTGCCGAAGACGGTGAGCCTATGGACGCTAACCAAGCACTTTTTCATTGATCCTATCGATAAATGCTACTCCTCTAGGGGTATCTAAGGGCCTTATCAAACTAACGGCTTGCAAGTGATTTCACAGTAGAGCGAATTTGTCGCGGACGCGTAATTAAACCACTGCCGTACCTACTTGTAATAGTACAGTGTTGTACACACTTCGCTGACCCGTCCGTCTTGCCGTATTTCAGTTCGTAACGAGACTCCATTGTGAGAGAAATTATCATCATTGTTTTTTAGGGAGATTTAGATAAAGACACAAAGCCGCGGGTCCACAAACGTCATTACTGTGGAGCTGCGGCGGGTTTGCTGTGCCCCCAAACTACGCCAAAGCTACTTGCAAACTTCGAGCTAACTTATTCACCTAAACACTAAACTATGTTTTTAATCTATTCGCAGTGACATGCCCTGCAAGACTAAAAGAATTATTTGGGACCGTGGTAAAGGCAGCTATTAAACTAGTTTTCTTCGGCATCGACAGGAACGTGAGAGCATACGTAATGGGAGATGTGCTACCGAAACAATAATAGTTAAAATATTATGTATTTCTCATAATTCAACAACACACGACGACCCTCGTGTCAACACGTCGTTTAGGGTTAAGGTAGTTTAAGGTTAGCTCACTATCAGTAAACTTATTTATGTGTTCCAAAATAAGACATTATTTGCGTAGATGTTTTTTTTATAAGTCATAAGTCATTTATTTCTTAACAAACAAACATTTGTGTCGAAATTAAACATAATAATTAATAAAAACATAAAAATGAATAAATATTTAAAAGATGTCAATAAATAATAACGAATACCTACATCCTATATAACAAAAAAATACAAAATTCCAGACAAATCAATATATAATATAATAGGCTAGTGTCCACTAAGAATAAATCGGATTGGTGTATGTTTCTTATGATTATTTCAAATGAATAGACAACAAAAAGTAATATAAATTAGTAGACAGAATAAAGATAACTATTATTTTTAGAAAATAAGTTTGGAAAATTAGGCATTCAGTCACGTGACATCAAACACCAATCAGAAAATATGACGTCACAGGTTGCGCTCTCACACCATAGAGTAAGTATGTATGAAGAGCTGACTTCTTGTTTAAGTTGTGTCTGTGATTTTGTGTAATTTAATAGTTCGTACGTTTTTATTAATTTACGAATTTTTGTTAATTTTAAAGTTAAATTATTATAAATCTAACAAAAGTAGGTTGAACAAAACGCAGTTTTGGCGCATTATTTCGATGTCCATTTCGAGACAACGCTTGAATCAAAATATTGCTAGGCACCTATATCAAAGTTAAAGGGCTAACCAACACTATTTATTTTTAACTTTCTGGAGGTTTTTAAATTATTTTATACTTTTCTCAATTGCTTTTTAAACGTCGTGGGTTTTTTCAAAATTTTTAATTTTGATTTTTATTTTAAAATTCTTAAAGAGCATAGATATGTAGCGCCTTCTAGTAATTTGCCGTCGTTACACCTATTTAAGAACCCTCACTAATCAACTACAAATCCATTCCTAAAAAAAGCCGCATCAAAATTGATTTTCATCACAAATAATGTTAGCCCCTGATGAGTTGTCACCGTAACATCTATCTAAAAACCTGTACCAATCTAACTCAAACCCATAACTGAAAACTGCATCAAAATCGGACTACTTTTTTTTACTTGGACTTACTTTTTGAGAAAATTGGCAACATTGCTTTTCACAAAATAATGTTCGCTGCAGCGCCCCCTGGTGAGTTGTCATCGTAACATTTATCTAAGAACATGCACCAATCAAACCTGAACCCATAACTAAAAACTGCATCAATATCCGAGCAGTAGTTTTGGAGAAAAATGGCAACATGTTTTTGCACAAACATCTTCTCACCCCAAACCCATATACCATCTCTGTTCTGTCGTAGGTAAAAAGCTATGCGTGTCCAGTCTATAGTGTATAATCCTTACAAGTGACATGTTCTTGGAATACGTTGAAGGAAACGCCTAAGAGCCATGATATTCACAACGCTTTTGACCTTTTGGTCGTGAAAAAACTATAACTAATAAGCGATCTTGCGCTTGAATATTTATATTACGATTAGACGACTAATTTATGGCTAAATCGCTTCAGCGAACTTCGTTCGTTTTTTGGACAGGATAGCTTCTTCAAACACATTTTGATTTGTTTCGCAACGTGTGACATCACCCAAGGCGCCATGACAGATTGGAGCGTTTTCGTTACCAATTTAAATACATTTTTTAGATCGCAAAATAAACTATGTAAATGATTGTTTTAAATCAAAATAATGCATTTTTGTGACTATATAGATACAAAACAACAGATTTAATCAATTTTTGAAATTTGGGACACAAGCCTATTATGATATTAATTCTTATGCAAATAAATATGTTATTCATCATTAGCATGTAATTTTAGATTACATGCAAAACGAGAACAAAATTTCCCTTGACATCATTTGATTTCAACTAGGACCGCAGCGCAGGTCCGAAATTCGGAATTAAAAGATCGCAGTTTTTGGTATAAGATGCACAATTTCAAATAAATAATTATGATTTATGAATTATGAATACTTGACAAATAAATATTAACAAATGATACCTTACACAATGAGGTAGATGCGAGAAAATTAAATTATTTCCACTTTATTCGTTCTTTAAGCACTTTGATAAATACACATATACTTCCAAAGTTTCACTCCTCTAACTGTTTAAAAGAAAGTTAAGGACGGACAGACGGACGGACGGACATGAAGAAACCCTAAGACTTTCCAGACTTAACTTCGGAAACCTAAAAAAACCATGAACAACATCTGTCCAACTATTATTTGGATTTGTAACAAACAACAATGGCACTTGTATGTGCAAAAACAATAAATTATCACTACCTCTTGCCCGCGGCTCCGCCCTCTCGTTTCCAAATCCCACGGAAACGTATTACACATATTTATACACATTAATATCCCCGGAGGAGGCAGGCAGAGGTGCATTACATACCCGCAATTAGCCGGAATTATAGTTGGTCCGGGGTCAAGCCTGTTGCAGTTACCAGGTACAATCGGTATTATACTCTGTAATCTGAGCCTAGATTCCTACTACCAAGATCGATGTTACAAATACCAGCAAGCTCTGTTGTCCAGGAAGGACTGCAATTTAATTAAATTTCATTTAAACCCTTTAAGTAGTTGACGTGTGATTGAATACAACATAGGGTGCGACTTGAGCAACCCAAGTGGGGTACCACCATCATCGCGGCGGTGAGACCGATCATGGACGACTGGCTGCAGAGGCAGCATGGTGACCTCACGTATCGTTCCGATCGTTACTGGACATGGATGCTTCGGTAGACGGTGCCCGGTGACGACACCGCACTCCACACGTTGGTGGAGTGCTCAGCGTGGGCGAGTCAGCGCCCTCTCGCCCTCTCGCTGGAGATCATGCTTCAAGCCATGGTCTCCAGCGGGAGTAGGTCGAACGCGAGCGTCCTTCTGCGAGCAAGTCATGCTCGCGAAGGAGGCGGCCGAGAGGGAGAGAGAGCGTACTCAACTTCCACCATATGTGATAATAATAACTGCTCAATAGACTAAAAGATAAGGTTGAAATTAGTATAGATTTCTTGTTTAGTTCAATAGATTACGCTTGATACAGCTTGTTGCACTACCGTCATGTTTTATAATTCGTAGTAATTTGAATCAGTGTTAATCCTCCTCGTAATATTATTCAATTTATTAAGTTTTTGATCAGTTTTTTGAGTAAATTGAAAGTATGGTTCGATTAACAACATTTTGGAAACCTAAAATTATTTTTCTCTGGGAGCAAGAACAAAGCATAAAGAAAATAGCACGAGATATGGGCATAACGGTAAGAGTTACGATAAAATTATATTATATACCTATTTATTGCTTAATCATGTTACATTTTCATTTACAAGTTAGTTTTTTGGAATTTTTTTTATTTATTATCATTTTCATTACAGAGAAATACAGTGCGTAGTTGGATTCGAAGGTATCAAGCAACGGGTGATATAAAATGGGAACGCCAGCCAGAAAGATTCAACTTACTGACGATCATCGCACCAACTGAGTAAATTTTGCTACTCGTTATTTAAATTTCGACTGGGAAAACGAAATTGTTATATTTACCGACGAAAAATGCTTCAAGTCAGATAGGGATGGCCGAAAAATTTTATGGAGAAGAAGTGGCCAACGGTTCAACCCTAAAAACGTATTAGACTTGAGAACAAGCGGGCGGTTAACATTAGGTAAGTAAATGATTATATTCTTTAACATAAAATAAATTAATAATAACATAAAACTAATACATACATATATCAATATATATATTATATATTTCTAATTATTATTGCTGCTGACATTGATTTACATATTGCAACAGATTTAAAAAGGTTTATTATTTTAGGTTACTGGGGATGGATGTCTTCAATGGGCCCAGGCGAGCTAGTGGAAATAGGTGGCCGCATGAACAGTGAGCGATACCTTGAAGTGTTGAATGACGTAATGCTGCCTTCAGTGCGGGTCGCATATCCAGAAGGACAAATTTACCTGGTTCAGGATAACTCTTCAGTGCATCGGTCCCGAATTGTGCAAGACTGGCTAAATGCACAAGAAGATATAACGGTGTTTGAGTGGCCGGCTAAAAGCCCGGATCTTAACCCTATAGAAAACTTATGCGGTCAGATGGTTTTAAACTGGGACTCAAGTGAAATAAAGTCAAAAAAAAAATTGGATGAAGAGGTAAACAGAACTTGGGAACTAATGCGAAATAGTGCCGCATGTTTTAATATGGTGTCGGGGATGAAAAGTCATCTTCAAGAAGTGATAGACAGTGAGGGCCATCCTCTCCGTTATTAATGCAGTTTATCGATTCTTACCCAGGACAAATCTTTGTGTGCTGAACACGATTATTTGTTATGTGTCTGGGTGTAATTAATCCAAAAAAAATATTTTAAAATAAGTATTACCTATATCCGTTGTCTAGTATCCATATCACATTAAGGTGCTTATTTTAGGCTAGATGACGCTGTGTATAAAGTGTCCTAACATTCATAATAATAATATTATATAACCCAGTCTGTCGCAACTACATACAAAAAAAAACTATTATGAAACGAGGATAAATTTTAATGGCTCAATATTTGTCTCACTCAATTTCTCAATCTGTCCCGCTCGTTCCTTGATGAAATGTCATGTGTCACAGTCACTGTCTGTCGCTGTGGATGTCTAATCGTTATTTTTAATTTCAATAATGTTTTTCTTTGAATGTTATTAGTGAAATAATTGGGAGAATAGCTGAATTTTATTAAAATTTTTGTAAGACCGTTCTCTAGAAAAGACTGTTTTATACATTGTTTATTAAAATCGAATATGAAGTATATATAGAAAGTGTGAAATATGTAGTTTAAAATCTGGAAGAAAGGACGGCACAAAACGGATTTTCATGGCCAGATTTCCTATGGATGAGAACAATAACACCGGAAGATAACAAAATATATAACTACATGGCATGAAAGAATGATGGAAAGACAAATTATCGCTCAAAACATTTGATAAATGTGTTTTTGTGTTCGAACGTGATGTAAAACCTTATCTTCATAACTAGGTAATCGCTGGAATGCGGGCGGTTACATCCAAATAATTAAGACGGAGAACCCTACCTAACCTCTAAAAAATATAATTCAATTTGCAACAATGACGCGAGCCAACGCAGCCGCGAATTGTTCAAGTGTAATTATAAAGATGCAAAGGTGACCTGATTCCTGTCGGCCTATAAGCTAAGTATATCAAATGAGTTCTGTTTAGTGTCTTAGCTGCATGTTACAGTTGGTAGAAGCTTGATGATAAAGTTGCGGGGTAGGTTGACTTGTAATTTAAAGCTATTGCTCTGATAATTTACTTGTCAGCACATTGCAATAACCTTTCTAGCTCATTCTCATGATATTGTACGGATGGATGGAAAGTAACCTCCATCCAACCGTGAAAGTAAGTTTGACCCGTTAAAGTGATACTGAATTGAGTAACCTGTTGAGACTAATAGAATTGTAAAGAGACTTAAGAAAGAGAGTGTGAGTGACACACCAGACAGATGCCGGGACGTTGATATCCTTTGTATTGGTTTCATGTAACTTACTTAATTGGGGATGGATTGAGACGTCCTATGTTCATCTAGGCGCCAAGTAAAGAGATGAGGGACGTCCTTAAAGAGTGTTGGGGACGTCCCTAAAGTAAAGTGAGCGGGTTCCTGTGACGGGGTGTATGTGACCCCCATCAGGACCGCCAGATCAGAGTGAGGAGACGTCCTCAAAGTAGAGTACGGACGGCTTCCTCTGAGGTGATGTATTGAATCCACAGCAGGGCCGTCCGACCATTGAGTAGAGTGAAAGAGTTGTACAGTAAAGTGTAGACGGCGTCCGATGATCCACCAGGACCGTCTGACCATTGTGTATAGTATAAAGTGAGTATAGTAACTTACTTGCCCTTAGATAAATCATTCCCTGGTTCATTCAATTGTATGCTAAAGAGAAAAGCCTAACCCTTCCTTTTACCTAAAGAAAAGATGAAACCAGGTTTACTCTAGTTTAGAATGTAGGATACTTAGACAAGTGACAATGGTTGCTTGAGCTCTAATTTATACTTACAGAAAGGAGAACAAGAGGGACTGTTGGGTGCTATGGACTAAGGATGTATTGGAGGCTCAGATAACCGGATCATCATTACACAATAGAAGCGAAGCAGATTGTAGATTATATAAAACCTTCTAGCCTACTAAAGTGAGTTTTAAATAAAAAGGGTCATAATGTTACACAGTCACCAATACTACGAGCTGCAGAATATTGATTGAAGAAGAAATTACAAATATTTTTAATATACGTGTAATGTTTTTAAATAAATATTTAATTTCATGAACTTATCATTTTAAAACCCAAACTGAGCCTATACTCCGTTTTTTAATTAAATGTACTGCCTCCGGGAAATTGAACGCTTATTCATTTTTAACATGTAACTTATATGACGCAGTACTTTAGTTGAAAAATGGAGTATAGCGTCTGCGAAAATATAAAATTATTTAAAAAAAAGTACAGACCACTGCGTTTATCGATAAATGCCACTGCATTTATCGATATCGATCAATAAAATAATATTAAGTGGCACATCTCTATTTTTCCCTTATGTTGGCGACTCTGTATGTGTAACATTTGTTAGGTTGGCTACATAACGTTATCCCTGATTTGACATTTTGTAAGATTATTTTGCACTATGGGAGTCCCGTCTCTTCTTACGTAGTATTGTATTCTCTTTGATATAACCTGGCAACCCTTAATATCATCGAACGTCATTTTTCATCTTAAAATTATTTTAATAATTTTATTTAATTTTACAGTCTAAATTTATACTATAATTATATATTGCATAGCAAGATTTGCAATAAATTTATAAATTACATATACAAACTATATATTATCAAGATAAAGAAAAATTACCAAATTGCAGATGTTTGGCATATGTCACTTTAAGAAAATATTAATCAAATACAATCAATATCAAGAAATGGATGGATGATGATAAAGGATAAATATGCTCACAAGAGCTAGAGCCAGAGAGAGACAAACTGCACAATTACCAACCCCGGACTCGTCGCATAGCTCCGCCTCCCATTTGCCGGAAACTTTGGCTACTGATGAGGCATCGAGCTCTAGCAGCGACGAGTATTTCTCTCCACCGACGTCGCCTCCACCTTTACGTCGGCAGGGGAGAGGCCGGCCACCGACCTGCTTGGGACCCCGACGCCCTCCGGCTTCGATTAGGGACCCCGCTGCCGGTGGTAATGTGCACCGCATGCGATGGACTTCTTCCTTGAACGAGAACGTCATGCGGGCATATTATGCGGCTACAGAGGGAGGAATTAATCTCACTGCGTATCGTGTACGAATGCTGTCTCTGTTTCAGGAGCTCGAACCAACTGTTAACGTACCACCAGCAACTTGCTCTAAAGTATAACCTTGTCGACGTGGAGGTACCTTATTACAAGTATGTGCCCGACCCAGTTCTTGAAAACGGTCATGTCACATTGTATTGGGATCGATCTATTATCACTGATAGGACGGTTATAGCTAACAGACCTGATATAGTGATAATGGATCGATTAAAGCGCCTTGCAGTAATTGTCGATATCACTGTGCCACATGACGAGAATCTCGTGAAAGTAGAAAAAGATAAACAAATTAAATATTTGGACCTTGCTCACGAGATTGTCGACATGTGGGATGTGGATTCGGCGATTATTGTTCCGATAGTCGTATCTGGACATGGCCTAATAGCCAAGATTCTCGACCTCCATCTACAGAGGCTCGCGTTAATTAATGCAGAAGGCGGTTCTGTTGAACACGGCCCGTATTGTGCGGAAGTTCCTATCTCTGGAGCCCTAACCACCGGTAGCTTGGTCCCTGTACTCGATAACGGTGGGTTACTATTTTTTATATTTTTATATAAAGAGAATAATAATAGCAACTTGCTCTTCAATACGGCCTTATTGAGTTCGAGATACCATATTATAAGTACACACCAATGCCAGTTCTCGAGAATGGTCGTGCGTTGCTCTACTGGGACCGATCAATCATCACGGACAGGACTATTGTTGCCAATAGGCCTGATATCGTGTTGGTTGATCGGACCCAGCGTCGGGCAGTGCTCGTCGATGTCGCCGTCCCGCATGACGAGAATCTCGTGAAGGCAGAGAAGGACAAACTTAGCAAGTACCTTGATCTGTCCTTCGAGATAACCGCCATGTGGGACGTAGACTCGACGATCATTGTGCCGATGGTCATTTCGGCTAACGGATTAATAGCGAAGAGTCTCGACCAACATCTAAAGAGACTCTCGTTAGATTGTTGGATCAAGAGTCAGATTCAGAAGGCTGTTATCCTCGACACGTGCCGTATTGTTAGGAGGTTTCTCAGTCTGTAGCCTCCACCGCCGGTAGTTTGGGTCCTACTCCGCTACTGGTGGGTCACTATTTTTTATATTTTTAAATGTATTTGTTTTTTATAAATCGATTTAAAAATGTATAAAATAAGAATGTTAACGAATAAACTAAATAATAATAATAATAACGTTTATTTTCTTTGAAATTTTTAGCATATTATTTAGATTCGTCAAAATAGCCTGACCTAGCACCCTGTGATTTCTGTATTTTCCCCAAAATCAAAGATTTGATGAGAGGTTTCACTTTTACCAACTCCGAAGAGGCAGTGATAGCGTTCAATCAGCACGTAGAAAACATGCCTTCAGATCTGTGGTCCTCCTGTTTTGAAAAATGGTTCGATCGCATGAAAAAATGCTTAAAATTCTATTTTTATATATATTATATTTATATATATTATATATTCTATTATTGCTATTCAAAATACTCTCCTTTACGGAGAGTATTTTGAAAAGCAATAAACATAATATTTTGGTTTTAACATGTTGTTTTTTTAAGCTACGCAAAACTTATAGTGTGACCTACGTATATACGAGTACCTACTTATTTAGGGTTACGTAAATGTCGAGTTTATGTGAATAAACCAGGAGCAACTCAACAGCTTCTCTACCAATATCTTAAAAATTTGCTTCTTCTTTCTAAAAGTCATAGATTTGCATTTATTCATGTTTAAATGTACGCTCCGACTGTAGAGATTCTATTTAGTCGTATGTTACAGACATGTTATTAACTTTTTCGTTATTAAAATAAATAAAATATAATTAAACTCTCAATTTATTTATTTTTATACTTTTCATCAACAGTTATTATTGTTTAGTACAGTTCACGAGGCGTAAGCTGAGCTTTGTATTTGTGTGAGTGCAGGTACATGAACATATATGTCACCTGTTTTACACACACACATGTGCTGTACACACAGCTTTTTTACTCTACTTTTCGTGATCACTCACACAAATGCAACGCTCAGCTTAGGCCTCGCGAACTGTATATTGAATATAATCATTTCTTAGGGCAGGATTGTTCCTCGTTAGGTATATTTTCGGCCATGCTGTATTTGCTGCAATGCTTATCGATACCATCAACATAGAACTTTGAACCTTTTTTCACAAATTCCGAGAATAATCCCTTGAAAGTCTCCTTGTAGGAGTTAACTGTTGACAAAACACAATAATAATCAGAATTTATATAAAGCAGTGTACTTTGTTTCTTTTTTAAGTTGCTCATACTTACGATCGGAGGGTTGAGTCTGTTTTTTAACCAACTAAAAAAAAGGAGGAGGTTCTCCATTTAACTGTCTATTTATTTGTTTATTACCTTATAACTAGTGAACGATTTTTGTTAGGGAAGTCGAAAATGCACTTAATATTGAATGACCAAAGTACAGTTTAGAATGGTTGACTCTTACTTTCATCCTTATCAGAATGGCAGCTACTACATGTTTCAATGTCACAAGTGACATCACCGTCGAAGTACACATGCGTGTTGAATTGAGCTTTAATGAAAAAATGTGTCTTGTGGTCTGTTGAGCTGACCTTTATACCATACTCGCCTCTGCTCAGTATATCAATGTCGCCTGGAAATAGTTACAATAACGATTATTTGCTAGATTATCACAGGAGGAGGTGGTTCCTTTCGAATGTCTCAAATGTCGAAGGATGTTATTCAATGCATCGCTATGACAGCAGAATATATGTGGCTGAGTGTCCTCGCAAACGGCTCAAAAAGGTGTGATGCTGTGCACGGATTGCTGATATGAATATAAGACATGCCGCGACCTCCAGTACTGAATTCTGTTTTCGTTTAGGTGATTTGAGAGTTTATGTGCGTAAATGTGAGCGTGGTATATTAGTTGCAGCATCTTGCTGGATACGTTTTGTGTAAACTATAAATATTTTTACTGATGATTCGAAAAGAGTGATGATTTATTGCCAGGTATTTTTATTAAGTTTGAAAAAAATTGTTAATAATTTACCCCTAGTCGTAGCTATTTACGAAAACGAACCATACTCACATGCTGTAAGTGTCACTTTAGCACTGAATTTCTCTTCACAGTCAGACGAGTCACCCTCAAGCTCGTAGTCAAATGTGACAGTCAACTTGGAACAGTGGGCCACGTGTTTGTAGGTGTCGTTCATTACGCGCAAACTGAAAAATAAAGATAAAAGTAGTTCCGTTGATCTCCGGGTAGATGGCATCCCTAACGATTAGCGTAAAAACGCGATCTAGTGGAACAAAAATTTAATGGTATCGGTATGGTCATCGTAGCTTAGTAGTAGAGTGTTTCCCTTTTTCCCGTTTCTACATTACCGATTACGCTGAAATTTATAATCCAATTTACGTGATTCTTCTTATGGTTGACGAGGAAAAGTTGCCACTTGGCGCCATGCAAATTAAACATACTCGTAGTTTGGCTCTGTAGTTTTTGCGAAATATAAAATATTTAGGAGATGATAATAAACTTACAGTACTTTAGTGACTTTACATTCGGACAACCCTTTTATTTCCACATTAGTTATAGTTCCCTCCTCACAATCTACTTCACCCCCATTAGGTAAGCACAGGGGATCCATGGGTGAGTTGACTCCATCGCATCCGTCCACAACCGCTTTGAATACTTTATGAGACCCGCGTGTTACACACTGTACATCTTCCAGGTCGCAGATATCTGGACCTGCAATGTTTTATAAAACTTTATGAGACCCGTATGTTACACACTGTTCGTCTTCCAGCTCGCAGATATCTGGACCTGCAATGTTTTATAAAACTTTATGAGACCCGTGTGTTACACACTGTTCGTCTTCCAGCTCGCAGATATCTGGACCTGCAATGTTTTATAAAACTTTATGAGACCCGTCTGTTACACACTGTTCGTCTTCCAGCTCGCAGATATCTGGACCTGCAATGTTTTATAAAACTTTATGAGACCCGTGTGTTACACACTGTTCATCTTCCAGCTCGCAAGTCCAGATACCTGCAATGTTTTATAATAATTTTACAATATGAATAGTCTTGGGCTGGACTTGAACCAGCTACCGTTCGTTTTCCTGGAGGAACGTTCTGGCAACTGACCAAGACATCTCGGACCCAAGATTTCGATTTACAACCTTTATAAATATAAATAGGTAATTGTTGTAACCTGTTATCTATATAAATAAAAATGAATCGGGAAAAACCGTACGTTTGTCTTACTAAAACTCGGTAACGGCTGCACCGATTTGGCTAATTTTTTTTGGCTATTAATTCGTGGAGGTTCAGGGAAGGTTTAAAAGGTGGTACGAAGTTCGCCGGGAGAGGGGACAGCTAGTGTGTGATAAATAAATAAAAGAGTAGTGGTGTCAGAGTCATAAAACATGTGGTCTCTTCCTATCTATTTCTTTGGCAGCAGGTAAAGAAGCGTAAATATAGATTTTGCCCTAATCACCTGAACGACTGGTTTTTGAACGAATTGAGCCGTTGAAAGTTATGTCACATTTTTCTACCAAGCACCTTGACCGATCAAGCCTGGGGGTTTAAGCGTTAGCCTTGCGTTTCGACGTCCCGAGTTCAATCCCCGGTCACCACATTACTGGCGTAAACCTACTCCTAACACAAGCCTTTTTAGCTTAGCTGAAGGTTAATGGTAACTCATTTGAAAATTAACAGATAGAGTTTTTGCATAAGAATTTCACACGGTAGAGTTTAGTTTATATGATCTTATGACTTACAACAGTCTTGGTTTGTATACTTGCAATTGGCGACCACAGCAAGGCCCAGCCAAAGGAGATGTATAACTTTCATGGTGTCTGAAACAATACGCTGGTCAGTAATAATTACACAACACAAAACCATGTCTGTATCTTCGAAGTGAGGACAAAGATCGCCGAGACCTGAGACCTTTACACGCACATTTCGCCAGTCAATGTAAAGGTTCACTTCCGATCAGTCTAGCAGACCTGACAATCGCCAGCCGTTGCCACACAGCACACACGTAAATGACACACACACCATGGCAATTGACGTGCGGTTGCTGTCTGTCTACATGTGCTGCGTGTCGGACTGATCGGTCGTCCAACTTTTGGGTGCCTTTCGACCAGAGATGTGCTATGTAGCTGTGCTTCGAGGACGTACTTGTGGACCAATGAATATGATTGTGCTATGACATGCTGTGTCGACAAATGAATTTGATTGGTAGATGTCAAACGCATTCATAGCAATAGGCACACAGGTTTACTAGAGCCTCGTCCTTCTGCCAGCACTGCAGGTGCACCGAGTGCAGTTGAGGAGAACTTGGACGCCATAGATATTGACGGTTCCGCCAACAAATCTCACCAATACTCACTACTTTAATATCTGGCTAAGTCTAGTCGTTGACACTAACGAGCCAAATATAAATAAAAAAAAACGCTCTGTAATGACGTCATAAACATCGCCAAACAGTTATCTTCTACAATTCCAGGTCGCAGCTACATTTTAACCGACTTCAAAAAAGGAAGGTCTCAATTCGACTGTATGTGTTTTTTGTGTTTGTGAACTCGAGCCTTTCAACTAGGTGAACCGATTTTTTATTTTTTATTTCAAAGCTACTGATTCCAGAGTGGTCTTGAAATCGGTTATTGTGTAAATGTTTGACTTGTTCTTATCACTTGCATAATAATACTATTGATTGACTCGTACTTACCTCCTCAAAAGTTACGAAGTTAGAAATCAACCTAACGCAGGTTTGTTTCAACAAATATGTTATTGAAACTGAACACAGCGCACAGGTATTTAAGCGTGAAGGAAGCACAAACATTAGCAAATTATTATTTACATAGAACAGGGGTCTTCACAATATGTTATATTATATACCCAACATAATGAAGATTATATTCATTCTGCATTCTTTACATTATTGTTTATAATGTTGCTCACACTGAAACAGAAGGTTTGAAATGAATAAAATCACTGTAAATAATTAATTATATTGACAATAATCGGACATAGGAGGGCTTGGCGGAGCAGCACTAGACATCAGTAAACTACAAAAAAATTAGAAGTTACTTTTCGATCTATGAGATTTACTGGAAATCTGTACTGAAAAGTAACTTTTTAAAACAAATCTGTATCATAAAATAACTTTTTAAATCATCATGGTGCAGTTGGATAAAATAAAAAGTACATACATACCGTCTTGTAGTATCTGCCACAATATTGTCGATATTTTCAACACTCAAGCGTTGATAGATATGACTCACGGCAGGTTATTCTTAGTGGGTGGGAGCAGCCCCACATGATTCAAGGGCGTCCCGGCCCTCGTGGAAGTGAGGATAAGATATTTTTTTCTTGCCAAAAACAGAATTCAAATATTATGATTCTCCGTACTTTAAGACTATGTTAAAAATTGTTAGCTTGTCTCCATAGACTAATAAATAAAGATATTTGTCTCTATATTCACTGTTATTAAGTAACTTCAAAACAAGGAGGAGAATCTCAATTCGATTGTGTGTTTTGTTTATGTTTGTCACTTCATATCTCTCGACTAGGTGAACTGATGTTGTTTTTTTTTGGAAATTGAAATACACGTCATAAATTAACACAGCAACTGACTTCAAACTACCGAAATGGGACCAAATAGTTGTCTAAATGGGACCAAATAGTTGTCTAAATGGGACCACTTGGTAAGTAGTAGCTCACAATTAAAAAAAAGTCAAAATCGGTTCACCCAATCAGAACATATGAGGTAACAGACATAAAAAAACATACAGTCGAATTGAGAACTTCCTCCTTTTTGGAACTCGGTTGATAACATTGAATCGTCTGAGGCGAAGGTCAATGTATTTATGTATAATAGATAACATTGATATGATCGTCCGAGGTGAAGGTCAATGTATTTATGTATAATAGATAACATTGATATGATCGTCTGAGGTGAGGGTCAATGTATTTATGTATAATAGATAACATTGATATGATCGTCCGAGGCGAAGGTCAATGTATTTATGTATAATAGATAATCCTCCAGTTTTTAAATACAAAATGTCATCGTACTCGTATTGCAAAGGAATTCTTTAACAATGCAATTATGTATACTGACTGTGCTGCGACTGACTGTGGTACAAATCGCGTCCGTAATAAAAATTCAATTAAAATTTTAATTACTTGTTAAAAAAGCGTGATATGTGACTCAGTTTATGATTTGTGCTATAATGTACTTGGAAAGTATGAAGGACGTTATCATTAGTGAATAAAACAAAAGAACTGTCGCTGTATAGTTGCCAATCTGTTTGCAACTTCGACATCAATGACCTATTAAAAATGCATAACTATTGTGATTAAAATTGCTCCTGTGCATATATTAAGTGTACCTATGTGTAAAAACTGTGTTAAAAATAATGTGAATAAAGACATTTCATTACAAAACGTTCAAATGAAAAAAAAGTCTCAATAAAAATTTAAAACAGTGTCAAAATTGAACTTTGGACCGATTAGTGCCAAAGAAATAAATTAAGTGTACCTACATCCGACACAATACACAGCTTAGTTAGTGCAAACATTGAAAAGTAGCAAGTGTACAACTAATTCAAGTGATATCTTAAGTTGCCCGGTGGATATACTAGACCCGCTTCTTGTCGTTGATTCTTTAATTTATATTTTCTGATTATGTTTATTGGGTCAAATACAAACAGAATATTATAAACGATGAGATCTTTGATAGTATCACGTTTAGGAAGAAACGTATTAGCTCACTATCCGATAATAACAGCAGCAGCATATGCCATGAACAATCGCTAGATGTCACTAGCCAAAGTGTTCCTTGTTTATCGGAGACTGAGGACACTGAGTTAAGCACCAACTTAAGTCAACAAGTTGAGATTCTCACGTTAAAACTGCACAGTGCAAACAACGAAATAGACAAACTAACATTTGAAAACACATCCATGAAACTGCAAATTGAGAACCTATTACGTGCGAATGCCCTCTTCAAAACACTTAGTTTGTAGTCCGGTAAAATTAGCTACATCTACACCTCTGTCTACACCTAAACGAATAAGAAATGGGAAGTTATACGAGGACAAACAGGTACAAACAGATACGGACTGTACTAAATTTCAAATGGACTCAACAAAATCTACACCGCTGTCTACACCTAAAAGAATAGAAACTGGGAATACGAGCACAAGCAGGAACAAACAGATACGGATCAACTCGACAACTCGATGAAATCCTCTAAATCTAAGAAACACGCCGGGGATCCTGATAAATGTGCGGCTGAATCCTACCAGGTCCTGTCATCTATGAAACCATCAACATCACAAAGGAAGGCATACATTATAAGTTCAAATAAAACAAATAACAATATTTTATCACTTTTAAAACTTTATTTTGGTGAGGATTATTCTGTATGTCACTTCTTAACTCCTAATGCGAACATTGGTCAAATGTTAAAGGATCTACAAGATAGGCTCAAGTTCTTCACTATGTACGATTTCTGTGTAATAATGATAGGTGAAGATGAATATAAGTCTTCAAACGATTATTCTAACGTCATCACTAACATACGTAACATATTGCTTGCTAATAGACATACTAATATTATTGTAACCTTACCAACTTATAAAAACGCCAGTTACTGTAATTTATATAACTCTAGTAATCAGTTACTGTATTTGGACAACCTAACACATAAATACACGTATATCTTATGTACCCATGTTTAGACAATCAGATTCCATAAAGAATAATGCAATGAAAATTATATTCGCTGATCTATATATATATCTATATATCTATGACTTTAGCAATAAAACAAAACTTGACGTATGGTATTATTCCAGATGAACCACTAGAAACTGACATCAGATTTATATTGACCCAGAAGTTTTTTCGATACTAAATTCCTGAACATAATACACCAAAACATTGCTGGACTTAGAAGTAAGTGTCATGAATTTTACACGCATTTTCTGGAATTATCTGATAGTAATATTAACATAAACGTAATATTCGTAACAGAGCACAACATGATGTTAGGTCATGAGGATTTATGTATGATACCTAACTTCCACCTAGCAGCATCTTATTGTAGATGCGATCGCAGCAGGGGGGTGCGCTTGTATATTTGTTGGGACGGGATACCGATGGCAAACAATTGCTGAAATCACAGCATTATCTGTATCTTCTAGCTTTGAATGCTGTGGTATAGAATTGATAAGCCTCGATATTGTTGTTATATGCGTATATAGAACTCCCTACTATAGCAACCTTAATACATTCTTTGAAAGAATGGGGAAGTTATTAAAATACACAAATAAAACATACAAAATACATAAGATAGTATTGGCCGGAGATTTTATTATAATTTTTTTAAAACAAAATAGTATAACATCTGAATTCGAAACCATAACTATAACTTAGAGTTGGTGTTGATAACACCAACACGTCTAGTGAGTGGGACCTGCTTGGATAACTTTGCACATAATTTCTCACGCAGATGCAAAGCAAAAATACAATATTTTGGATTGTCAGATCTCACATTTTACAGAAAATAAGTTACCTACTTCATAGCAAACAGTATGGTTTCACTAAAGGCAGAAACACAACGGATGCAGGAGTTGCACTTGTGAAACATATATTTGATGCATGGGAGGAAAGGCAGGATGCCATTGGTATCTTTTGTGATCTATCAAAAGCTTTTGATTGTGTTGATCATGAGACTTTGTTAATAAAATTAGGGTATTATGGTGTTTCGCACAGCTCACTTGGCTTACTGGAGTCTTACCTCACTGATAGAGTAAGAAGTTAACGTTAATGGAACCGACTCTTCTGGCGCCTCATTAGTCATGGGAGTACGTCATGGGGCTCGATATTAGGATCCCTTTTATTCTTAATTTACGTAAATGATCTACCTTACTTCACTAAAAATCTTTGTGAAATAGTATTATTTGCTGATGACACATCATTAATTTTTAAAAGTGATAAACGAAAAGTAGTACTTGACGATGTAAATAATACCCTTTCGGAAATACTGCATTGGTTCACAAGTAACAACTTGCTGCTCAATGCGAAGAAAACAAAATGTGTAAAATTTACTATGCCCAATGTTAGACAGGTGGATACTCATATTACTATGAATAATGAATTAGTTCAAATAGTCAATACCACAGTTTTTCTTGGAATAACTTTAGATAGTAAACTGCAATGGGGTTCTCATATCACAGCCTTGGCAGGAAGACTTAGGTCGGCTGCCTATGCGGTTAGAAAGATAAGGTCACTGACTGATGAAAAAACGACACGATTAGTTTATTTTAGCTACTTTCATAGCGTTATGTCATATGGTCTGCTGCTATGGGGCTCAGCTGCCGTTATTGAGATAATATTCATATTACAGAAACGAGCTATACGAGCAATCTATAGACTCGGACCCCGTGACTCGCTGAAAGAACTATTTAAAGAAATTAATATTTTAACCGTTGCTTCTCAATATGTTTACGACAACATCGTATATGTACGGAAGAACATAGAACTCTTCAAAAAAAGATCCGACAACCATAATTATAATACAAGAAATAAAAATAAACTGGCAATGACAAAAATTAGACTTCATAAAGTTGGTAATTCGTTTGTAGGCAAATGTATAAAAATATTTAATAAAATTCCGCAGGATTTGGTTGACATGCCTCTTAATAAGTTTAAAATAGTAGTGAAAAAACGTTTGATGAAGAAAGGCTATTATAATGTAGACGAATATCTTAATGATAAAAATGCATGGTCACCCTAATCTGCTGTTGTTAGCCACTCGTACAATACAAATTGTAACACAATGTAAACAAAACATTATTAAAAAAGAAAATGGATAATCTACCTGAGTTTCTTGCTGGTATCTTCTCAGGAGAACCAACTTACCGAACCAGCGAAAGAATCATTTTCAAATGGTTATTAATGTAATTGAGCGAAGCGAGCGGAAGGCGAGCGGAGCTCTCAACGGGTGACTCAAATTATTTTTCAAACGATTTATGTTAAATTGTTTCTCGGCGAATACTCGGCCGATTTCGGAATTTCTTGCACTCATCAATAGCTTACAGAATTACCCAGGTTATTACGATGCCAGAATTTTGAATTTAAACTCGCTTCGCTCAAATATATGCTGCAGCGTAACGGTACGTTTCGCGACTGCGGCGACCTAAAATAAATATTTTAGTATTTTTATAATAGTGCTTGACATAAAATTGTAAAATTTTGACATTCATATGTGCTCTTTATGTGCCTAAACTGAATAAATGAAATTGATTCTTGATTTTTGATTCTTTGATTCTTTGACACAGCACAGATAATAACATGTCCTGTCAAAAAAGTGTGCCTAATCAAACGTTGGAAAGTAAGACGCAGAGACTATTCCACAGAAAACTTGGATAGGTTTAATGATTACATCGGTAGATTGAGTTTTTCGGAGATCTACTCTACTGACGACCCTAACTCAGCATACAACAGTTTTTATAACTTGTTTAAGTTAATTTACGACCTTTGTTTCCAATAAGATTTGTGACTATTAACACCTACAAAAAACAAAAGTGGGTCTCACGTGGGATACGACTATGCAGTAAAAGAAAGCGCGCACTCTTGGTACAATACCAAAAAAGACCCACTATCTCTAACAGGAAAAAATTAAGGGAATACTCCAGGAGATTTAAGAAAATTATCAGATCAACTCAACGTGCACAAAATAATCATTTTATTGATACAGCCCAAAACAAATCCAAAGCTGCGTGGAAAATAATAAATAGCTCTAAACAGAATGTGCCAAAAGAACCAATTGAGTGTATAAAATATAATATTAAATGACCCCAACCTAATTTGTAAAACTTTCAATGACTATGTTATCGATCGAATTGTACCAAATGTTAATCAGCCTCATAATAAGGGAAAGTTTCCCTATACCATCCCGCATACACAAAAATCTATGTTTCTCAAACCGTGCACTCCTACCAACATACTAATCATTATTAAAAACCTGAAGAATACAAATAGTGTAGGATACGATGAGATTAGTACTAAGGTAATTAAACACGTAGCAAGTAACATTTGCCATCATATTAGCCACATTTTGAAATTATGTAAAGTGACCGGCGTATTTCCTACCAAATTAAAAGCTGTTATAATAAAACCTGTATTTAAAACAGAAAATAGATGCAATGTGGAGAGTTACCGACCGATAGCTCTTGTTCCCATTATGTCTAAAATATTTGAAAAATATATCTATGGTGAAATGAACTGTTATCTGGAAACTAATTCTATACTGGCAAAAGAGCAAAAGGGTTTTAGAAGTGGCATGTCTGTCAATATGGCCATATACGATTTTCTAAATTATGTACTGAAGAGTGTTGACACTAGAATACCCGTCTGTGCTATATATATGGATATGACATAGGCTTTCGACTTTGTTAGTCATGACACACTACTGGATAAGCTCTATGCATAATGGTGTGAGAGGTGTTGTTTTGGAACTGATAGGATCGTAAATTAAGGACCGTAAACAATATACTGAAATAGTAAGACTCAATGCTAAAACCAAAATTGAGGAAGTGTATCGATCCAATGTACGTAAATAAAATATGGCGTGCCTCAGGGCAGTGTTTTGGGCCTCCGCTGTTCTTATTGTATATTAACGACCTACCAAACGTAACTAGGCATCCAATATCCCTCTTTGCGGATGATAGTACAATGTCTATTAGGTGTAATAATAAGAATACGTACGAGTCCGATATAAACGGCGCATTAAACTCAGTTATGGATTGGTTATATAGTAATAACTTAAAAGACAACATAAGTAAGACAATGCTGATGCACTTCAGTCAACGTATCCCTCAAATGCAGAACCTGAACATAAGCGTTAATGGACAAGCTCTAACCGAAGTAGACTCAGTAAAATTTTTAGGCATAATAATAGACAATAAACTGATTTGGAAAGAGCAAATAGAAAAGTTATGCAAACTTAACTAATGAACTTGCAAAGGTACTTAAGAGCCATTTCACGTTTTCGCACGAATTTCTAATATTTTGAGCTCCTAAATTACCAGAGTCTGTAATAACTAGAAGTTATTGAATATGCGCAAAAAATGGGCCAAGCTTTCGTGTTGACTTTTAATGTAACACATTTACTAAAAATAACTTATTTGATCTATAGTAATCAATTTCCCACAAGCATTTTATTAAAAAACGGGCGCAGAGTTGATTTCAGAGTCGTATTTCAATCAAAAATACTTATAAATTGAGTTTAAAAAAATACATAAAGTATTGGATATATATTTTAATCGTCATTTAATGTAACAGATGATTGAATTGTACTATAATTATTTAGTCAAAAAATAAACCATTCGGCCAACTTTTGAGTTTAACATCGCAATTTGATCGTGATTTTTGGTTTAAATACACAGTAATTACAAAAATAAAATAATTTCAAAATAAACTACGTTCATTAGAGAACCGATTTCTGCAGTAATATAGGAAATTCTGGCATTTACTTTGTCAAAATATTGATATAACATCAATCGAAATTACAATAAATTACGATACACAAGTGGGCGCAGTACTAAGACGGCGCATTTTGTGAAATGGCTCTTAACACTGAAGCTTTGTTGACCGCGTACCATGGACTAGTAGCTTCATTTCTGCGATACGGGGTGATCTTCTGGGGACACTCGGTGCTCAAAGATTTATTGTTCAAGGCACAGAAACGCTGTATAAGAGCAATGTTCTCAGTAAAAGTAACCGACAGCCGCATGCCTTACTTTAAAAATTATAATATTCTGACCCTGCCCTCTATTTACATTTATGAAATAGCTGTTTTTGTCAAAGGTAATCCAAGTTTATTTGTATTATCTTCTAACGCGTCTGGACGAGCACAAAGAGATAAAAGCCGACTTTGCTTATGTAAGGCTAATACAACTTTAATGCACGACAGTGTTTTTGCCATGGCACCTAAAAGGATACCGGCCGATCGTGTTGCTCGACGAGGTGTGTAAGCTCTTTGAGCGAATTATCGCGGAACGCCTCGTCGAGCATCTCTCGACGGTGGGGCCAGACCTGGTGGACAACAAGTACGGTTTCCGTCGGGGACGTTCCACCATGAGCGCGATCATGCGCGTGAAGAGCCTGCCGGAGGAAGCAGTCTCGCAGGGCAAGGTGGTGGTGGCGGTGTCTCTTGACATCGCCAACGCGTTCAACACCTTGCCATGGAGCTGCGTTAGGGAGGCGCTCGTGTATCACGAAACACCTCTCTACCTCTGTCGTATTGTCGGGGCCTACCTCTCGGAGAGGGCCATAGCTTTCCCCAGCTGGCTCGGGCCAGCTCGGCCGGATGTGTCGTGCGGTATTCCGCAGGGGTCGGTCCTGGGGCCGTTTCTGTGGAACATCGGCTACGACTGGGTGCTGCGGGGTGCGTTGCCTGAGGGCGTTGGCGTAACGTGCTACGCCGACGATACCCTCGTCACGGCGTGGGGTGCAACGTACCAGGAGGCAGCACTCAAGGTCACGACGGGTGTTTCTCAAGTCGTGGGTCGGATACGGCGGCTGGGACTGGAGGTGGCCTTGCACTGTGATGTATTGCACCTACTTGTGTCGCAGTGTGCGTTCACACACACATGTACGCGCGGGGCCGGTTACCTACTTGTATTGTAAGATTGAACAGTCCGCAATAAACCTCGATACCTACCACTTGTTGTTTCTCTTGGATACCTCAATGGCGACGAGGATGGGATTAAAATAGTTAGTACGCGGATAAGATTTTACGCAACTATGTCGATCGGAAAATTAACGGAGTTTAATGTGAGATCGGGAACATGGACTATGTATGTGGAACGTCTGGAAATGTTCTTCAAAGTGAACAGTGTTAAGCCCGAACTATTCCTACCCACATTGATTGCGGCGATGGGTGAAGAGGCATATGAATTGTTAAGCAATTTAACGAGTCCGGTTAAACCTAGTGCACAAACCTATGAAGAGGTGGTCAAGGTGATGACGGATCATTTGCAACCGAAGCCCTCTTTTATGGCGGAGAGGTACCGTTTCCGACAGAGAAGACAAAATGTGGGTGAATCAATTTTACAGTACATATCGGAAATTAAAAAAATGTCAAGATTTTGTGAATTTAAATCGGTATTGGAGGAGAATTTACGGGACCAGTTGGTATGTGGCTTACGGTGCGAGCAGATCAGACAGCGACTGTTTACGGAGGAAAACCTGCAATATGCAAGGGCGGTAAAAATAGCATGTGCTATGGAAGCAGCAAAGAGAGATGCAGCGGCAGTAGAACAGACAGACAGACAGGTGGAGTTGGGTAGCGGAGAAGCTGCGACCGGGACGGTGCATGCAGTGACGACGGGGAGCTACTGCGGTCGCCGAGACCACGTGGGAGCACGCGAGTTACCAACGGGACGCCCATGGAATGGAAGTGGAAAGAAAGCCACAAGTACTACGTGTGGGTCTTCGGGCCATCAGAGTCAGGAATGTAGGTACAAGGACTTTGTTTGCAGCAGATGTAAGGAAAGGGGACATTTACGCCGAGTTTGTCCAAAAGATAGATGCGTCACCAACAATATGGTTGCCCAGGTGCAAACTGCAAGCGAAGTGGGTAGACAGGGCGACGCCGGGAAGCAGCCACGGGAAGCGCTAGGCGACGGGTACCCATCATCAGGTGATGATTACTGGGCGGGGGTCGAAGATTTACATCAACTTAGTCTGAACAGCTATAACCCGGTAAGCTTAATCGTGGAAGTTGATCAAATACAGTTGACAATGGAAGTGGATACGGGGTCCTTAGTATCATGTATTAGTAAAAATATGTATGAAAAATTATTTAAGCACCGCCCGTTAGAAAAATCAAAGTTAATTTTTAAATTTTACAACGGTAGTTTAATTAAACCACTGGGAGTAATTAAACCGTTAGTTAGGTATGAAGGCAAGGGGAAAAATATGGAACTATTTGTAATTGAAGGAGGTACTACCTCGTTATTAGGCCGACATTGGCTTACAGAATTGGGCATTAAAATACCATTATATCAAAATGTAAACACTATGAAGGTAGACAAAACAAATTACGGTAGTAACGATTTAACGCAATTACTTTCCAGATATAAGGAATTGTTCACGGACGGACTGGGACGGTTCACGGGAGGCAAGGCGCGATTACGCGTACGTGAGGGAGCGACGCCGGTGTTTTGCCGCGCACGACCTGTGCCCTACGCACTCCGCGAAGGCGTTGAGGCCGAGTTGGAGGCGATGTTGCGCGCCGGGGTCATCGAGCCCGTCGACAGCGCGGACTGGGCTACTCCACTGGTACCGGTACGTAAAATAACGTTAAATCCAGTTCTCTTAGTTGATAAATATCCATTACCCCGGATAAACGACTTGCTAGTAAAATTAAATGGGGCAAAATTGTTTACAAAAATTGATTTAATACAAGCGCATAATCAAATAGAATTAGAGGATCCTGAGAATCTGACGGTGATTAATACACAGATGGGGTTATTTAGGTACAAAAGATTAGTATATGGCCTCTCCTCTTCTCCAGGGATCTTCATGAGAATAATGGCGAACCTTCTGAACGATATCCCAGACGTAGAAGTATTTCTCGATGATATTTTAATCGGATCACGTACGGTGAGCGAGCATTTAGCGACGTTAGAGAGAGTTTTAGAGCGTCTACACACGAACGGGATGAAATTAAAGCAAAGTAAATGTGTGTTTATGACAAGCGAGGTTAAATATCTAGGATTTATTATCTCGGAGGAGGGGGTCAAAACAGACCCAGAAAAAGTGAGCGGTATTTTAAATATACCACGTCCGAACAATGTTACTGAGTTAAGGGCATTTTTGGGCACTATTAATTATTATGCTAAATTCGTTAAAAATCTTAGCACTATATTGGCACCTTTGTACTTGTTGTTAAAGAAGGGCGTAGTATGGCAATGGGATAAGGAGAGGGAGTCTGCGTTCAAAAACGTTAAATCAATTTTATTAAGTGCCGACGTTCTAGCTCATTATGAACCACACAAACCTTTGTTTTTAACTTGTGACGCCAGCGCGAGAGGCATCGGCGGCGTTCTCAGTCAAGTAGGCGCAGGCGCGCGCGAGCGGCCGGTTGTTTACGTGTCGCGCGCACTCACGGAGGCGGAGAAACATTATTCACAGATCGAGCGGGAGGCGCTTGCTATTGTGTTTTGTTTAGAAAAATTACACCAATATTTATATGGTCGACGTTTTACGTTGCGCACGGACCATAAACCCCTAGTTACTATATTTGGGCCTAAACAGGGTATACCATCAATGGTGGCTAGTCGGTTACAAAGGTGAACTATTAAATTATCGGCCTATACGTACAATATTGAGTACGTGACGTCTAAACAGAATGGGGCAGATGGGTTGTCGCGATTACCAGCGGATTCGACCAGGAACACGATACGACTTCCGGAACAATCACACTTACATTTTGCGCAGAATTCAATGTTGTTAGATTATTATGAAATAAAAAAACAGACAAGCCGAGAGCAGCTTTTAGGTCGAGTTTTGAATTACATCCGTAACGAATGGCCATCTATTAATGAAATTGTTTCCCTCCAACCTTATTTCAATCGTAAAAAAGAACTTTATGAGGAGTTGGGTTGTGTCATGTGGGGGCATAGGGTAGTCGTGCCGGGAGTGTGCAGGAATAAGGTTTTAGCCACTTTACACGAGGCCCATATGGGGATAGTCAAAACAAAAGCCTTCGCTAGGAGCTATGTTTGGTGGCCGGGGATGGATGAAGATATCGAAAAAACGTGCCGCGGGTGTCAGGTTTGTGCAGCGGAAAGCGAAGCGCCACCGCGACATATGCCCTGTCCATGGCCGTGGCCAGACAAACCATGGGCCCGAGTACACTTAGATTTTTTAGGTCCTATAGCCGGTCGAATATTTTTAGTTATGGTTGACGCCAGGACCAAGTGGATAGAGGTTAGTCAGTTGCCCAGCACGGCGGCTAGTTATACAGTTAGCTTCTTAAGTGAAAATTTTGCTCGTTTTGGCATACCCAGACAAATAGTCTCGGATAATGGGCCGCCATTCACCAGTCATGAATTTTCACAATTTCTCAATGCGAACGGTATCGAACATCTCTTTTCGGCCCCGTATCACCCCGCATCGAACGGAGCTGCAGAAAATGCAGTACATTTAATTAAGCGGGTAATTAAAAAGGCCATTAGAGAGAAATTAAATCTACGGTTAGCGATCAATATTTTTTTATTGTACTATAGGAATACAGAACACGGTACTACGGGCGAGACGCCCGCGTCTCTCATGTTCGGACGGAGATTGCGGACTAAATTTGACGTTTTGAGACCTAATAGGGAGGCCAAAGTAGCAAACGCACAGGAACGACAGCAACGATATGGGGCGAAAGGGTCACGTCAACTACAACCTGGGGATGAGATCTGGTTGCGTCAGTATGGGGGGAGAGATAAATGGGTCTCGGGAAAGGTTTCCGAGAGAATGGGAGTCACAGACTATAAGGCAGTAGATACGTTGGGTAGGGAATCCCATAAACATGTTGATCAGCTAAAGACACGGATACGGAGTTCATTAACCTGTCCTTCCAACCAGGGGAGCGAGATAGCGGAGGTTGTTCATAAGAGTCAGGACGAGGGGTTACCAGACTCAAGTCGGCCGGAAGGTTTAGCTCCAGATGTAACGCAACAAGAGACGTCCGAAGAGGGCATGAAACAGTCAGGCCAAAGCCCAATGCAACCTGCCTTGCCTCCACCGGAACCGTCCCGGTCCCGTCCCGTACGACAATGTCGCATTAACAATCTAGTTAGATATAGATTAAGTTAAATTAAATTGGTATAATTTTATAACTATATACCTACCGATAAACTGTTTCGTTGTTTTCCCCTAGTTATGTGTATTATTCATGGAATAGATGTGTAGTTATTAATATAGTAATCATAATCCTAATATACTCCTAAGAAGAAGAATCGAGATGTACAGTTTGATCTAGGTAGGAGGCAGAACTTTAGATTAAGGGTGAAGGTGTGATGTATTGCACCTACTTGTGTCGCAGTGTGCGTTCACACACACATGTACGCGCGAGCCGGTTACCTACTTGTATTGTAAGATTGAACAGTCCGCAATAAACCTCGATACCTACCACTTGTTGTTTCTCTTGGATACCTCACCTAAGTCCAAGGTTCTGTGTTTTCACAGACCTCGGAACGGTCCACCTGAAGGTTCCAGCATAAATGTGGGAGGCGTTAGCATAGGCATCAAGTCCTCGATGAAGTATCTAGGGATCGTACTTGATAGCCGTTGGAACTTCGGACCACATTTCCGAAGTTTGGTCCCCAAGGTGACACAGGCATCTGTCGCGCTTTCGCAACTGATGCCCAACCTAAAGGGACCCAACGCTTCCTGCAGGAGACTGTACCTGGGGATCGTGCGGAGTATGGTCCTATACGGGGCTCCCGTATGGGCGGCGCGGTTGACGGCCAACAACTCAACGCTCCTTAACAGACCGTAGGCCGTCAAAATAATAAGGGGCTACCGCACGATCTCCGGAGAGGCTGCATGTCTCCTAGCCGGGACCCCTCCATGGGACCTGGAAGCGAGAGCCCTTGCGTCATTGTTCCATTGCGCTGGAGCGGGACCACAGGCCTGCGTCTCGAGAAATCGATGACCAGCGGTCCCAACTCCGTCAGGATCTCATGGAGTCATGGAGGGTACGACTTGAGCAACCCAAGTGGGGTACCACCATCATCGTGGCAGTGAGACCGATCATGGACGATTGGCTGCAGAGGCAGCATGGTGACCTCACGTATCGTGCGACGCAGATCGTTACCGGGCATGGATGCTTCGGTAGCTATCTGTTTCGCATCCGTCGTGAGGTCACACCCCGGTGTCAACACTGCGAGGTTTGCGATGACGACACCGCACTCCACACGTTGTTGGAGTGCTCAGCGTGGGCGAGTCAGCGCCGGGACCTCGTAGTGGGTCTGGGTGAGGATACCCTCTCGCTGGAGACCATGCTTCAAGCCATGGTCTCCAACACGAGTAGGTGGAACGCGGCTGTGTCCTTCGGCGAGCAAGTCGTGCTCGCGAAGGAGGCGGCCGAGAGGGAGAGGGAGTGTACCCTCCCCGCCGAGTTCCGTAGTCAGCGGCGAGGACGCCACAGACTCATCTACGTCCAAGACCATGGACCTCCATGATCGGGGCCTGAGGACGGCGGAATCGCCACCCGTCGTCCTTACAGAAGCAGGCTAGAAGGGTTGCGTGCTGCGGGGCCTTTGCCCCCTAGCACGCAACCAGATTCACTCACTGACGCGGGATAAAACCCTACCCCCAACGACGCGGGATTCTCATCCCGACCCAACCCCCGCAGAGACCACAGAGGTGGTCAAAGTCCGCCGGGCGCCACTGGAAATACGTTCTGCTTGCAACCAGAGACGCCCGGCAACGTACGTTAGAGCGGCTACGGTCGCAGGCCGCGGAACTAAAAAAAAAAATGGCACCTAAAATATTCAATAAGTTACCCAGTAGTATAAAAGAGTGACTTATTTGCTTTCAAGCAACGTCTAAAAATACTACTTCATGACAAATGTTACTATAGTGTAAAAGATTTCATACAAGATAAACTATAGTGAAATTAATATGTATACCTATGTATTTAGCTAAATTTGACATTAAGTATATTTCAAAATTTAAATAGTGTTAACTACGATTAAATTAATTTGATGATTATTAAACTTGACCTAACTTGCTAACATAAACTTCACTTTGTAGAATTATAATTTGACATTTTTTTTTTTTATATTGGGTTCGCCAAATTGACGCCGCCCGCCTGGTGGTAAGTCGTGACGACGTCTAGCGATTGTGGGCCACTCTCACAGCATACAATACTATAGAGATTGGCCCTCAACTTGACGACCTACTGATGTGCCTCTTCACGCTCCGCTTAAAGAACCCAGGATTATATGTGGGAGGAAACCCGTGCACAGGCAGGGCGTTCCAGGCCACTATCGTTCGGCAGAAAAATGAACGTTTAAAACGCTCGGTTCTCGCGAACATTCTATCCACTGTGTGGGAGTGGCATCTCTGCCCGGCACGCGTTGTTCGGGATCGGAAGGAAGGTGAGATCAGATTGAAGAGCTCTTCAGAACACTCGCCGTGGTAAATACGGTAGAATGCGGCCAAGGAAGCTATTGTTCGGCGCTGAGCTAGCGGCTCAAGGCTTCCCGTTACCTCCGGACAACCTATAATACGGATAGCCCGTCGCTGCATAGCGTCGAGAGCGTCCAGCAGATACTTCGCGGAGCCGTCCCAGAGGTGAGAGCAGTATTCGATGCAGGGTCTAATCTGCGTCTTGGACAGCAGACCTCTGGACCGGTGTAAAGAATCTCTTTACCTTATTCAGTATTCCTAGTTTCCGCGAAGCTAGCCCTATACATCTTTCGATGTAGTTTTTATTATTGAGCTCTCGACGAACGTCTATGCCAAGGATGTCAAGGTTGTCCTTCATTGGTAATAATGCATTGATATAGATAAAAGCCATTGACATTTATATCTAATAATATTGTATAATTTTAATTTTTTCATTGTTTTTTGCTTGTATTTTTGACATTCTTGATATTTTTGATATTCTTGTAACTAAAATTTGCATGTCTTTTCTAGGCTATAAAGCAGCGCTCTATAAAATGTTTTGTACACCTGTACTACATCTGTTTTATGCAAATAAATTCTTACTTAATTACTATATTTGTACAACTTGATTCGCGAACGTGTTTTTGCGTAGAGACAAATATTGACACGCTCGTCGACACTCATTTTAATTTTATGGATTCATTATTTTGGGATTATCTCTGTAATACGTTGCATCTCATGGATGTTACAATTATAAAAAAAAAAAATCTAATCCTTCAACATGTCTTCTGTCCGTTAACACTGTAAAAATAAATAACATATAAATTAGATTAAGTAAATACGGTTTTTACTGTTAAAGAAAGTAGGTACCTACCTTATTCATTATAAAAGTTATAATATAAGAATGTTAAGGGCTGCGGCCTATGGCATTCCTTCTGGCGCCCTATGAGGAATGTCGTATGCTGGGGCCTTAAAAAAGGATGTTTAAGGGCCTTATCAGATCTGGGGCCAGTCATCGAAACTTGCAAGCGGTGCACCTGCGGACATCTAATTCTGTGGGACGAACGAGAATACACCGCAGAGGAGGCTCTTCACGGTGTCGAAGATGGAGGGCACCAATCGCTCCAACACTCAGCCTTTAAACACCCTGTTTAACCTATATTTTAATCTGTCTCAAGTCGGTACCGCAGAATATAAGTATACTTATCTAAATAAAAAAAAACAAAAAGGATAAATTTATTTAAAAGAATATCCATCGCGGGCTGCTATTGAATGAACTAGTTTTGCATTTTAAATAATTGGAGTACTTACACCCTTATTGTATAAGCCGGGCCCCTACAATCAAAAAAAATCAAAATCAAAATCAAAATATCTTTATTCATGTAGGTCACAAAGGAACACTTATGAACGTCAAAAAAAAAAAGAAAATGCTTCTACATTTACATTTACCGCCAGATTCGCAAGACAATAGGTAGAGCCTGTGAGGAAAGAACCTGGCAAGAAAAACTCACGGCCACTCTTTTTATTCGTCAGTAAATACAATGATTCTGTTACAACAATAAAAAGAGGGCAAGGGCAGTACGTGACCATGTGTGGACCAAGTGAACTTAAAAATTATGAATCTCTGTTATTCACAAAAAAAAGTTAAATACTAGTTAAAGGTGCCACATAATCTCAAAGTACCCATACCTTACAATATCATAATAATAATAATTTAACAATAATAAGTGAGTTTCAGCAACAAAACAATATTTCAAACAGAAGTAGCCCCTATGTAGCTCGAGTGATGAGCAAGCAACTCATTGCCATGTCTCTGTATCGTTTAGATAATCTTTAATAGTATAATATGCCTTTTTTAGGAGGTGTGTCTTAACAGCCACTTTGAATTTATTCAAAGGAAGGTTCATAATGTTTAGAGGAATTTTGTTATAAAAACGCACACCAAATCCTGCAAAGGAGTCATGAACCTTCTGTAAACGATAATACGTCCCAACCAATTTATGCTTATTTCTAGTATGTATTGCATGTATGTCACTGTTCACACTGTATAAATGTATATTCTGTTTAACGAACATAATATTCGCATATATATATTGTGATGCAACTGTTAAAATGCCTATTTCTTTAAATCTTTCTTTAAGAGAAACTCGTGCATTCAGTTTATAAATCGCACATATAGCTCGCTTTTGGAGTATAAAAATGATCTCTATATCAGCTGCCTTGCCCCACAGTAAAATTCCATACGACATGATACTGTGAAAATAGCTAAAATAAACCAGCCTGACAGTTTCTACATCCGTGAGCTGTCTGACTTTACTAATAGCAAAAGCCGCAGAACTAAGTTTCCCTGCAAGACCCGATATTTGGGCGTTCCACTGTAATTTACTGTCTAGAGTAATACCCAAATATACGGTTGATTCTACAAGATTAAGGGTATCACCGTTCAAAATAATATTAGTACCGTAGTTCTGAATATTAGGCATACTAAATCTAACACACTTCGTCTTTTTTGCGTTCAGAAGTAAATTGTTGGTTGTAAACCAATCCAGAACTAGTGCAAGTGAACTATTTACTTCGTCAAAATTCCTCAGCTTGCGATCAACTTTAAAAATAAGTGATGTATCATGCGCGAATAGAACAATGTCGCACAAATTCTGTACATAGAACGGTAGATCATTAATGTAAACTAAAAATAGAAACGGACCTAGAATTGATCCTTGTGGCACGCCCATAGCTACAGAAGCCCCTAAAGACCAACTACCATTGATATCAACATGTTGTATTCTATCACTGAGGTATGAGGCAACTAGGTCCAGTGCCGAATCTCTGATACCATAATAATTGAGTTTCCGTAATAGGGTATTATGTTCAACGCAATCAAAAGCTTTGGAGAGATCGCAAAATATACCAATGGCATCTTGCTTATTCTCCCAGGCATTGAAAATATGCTTCTGAAGTGTTACCCCTGCGTGAATGGTAGAACGACCTCTTGTGAATCCATACTGCTCATTATGTAGTAGCATATTTGAATTAAAATGTGATTGTAATGAAAAAATTATATTGCAGCAATATAATTTTTTCAAAAATTTTACTAATGGCGGGTAGTATTGAAATTGGTCTAAAATTACCAGGTTCGCTTTTTGATCCAGTTTTAAATAAAGGTATCACTTTACTGTATTTCATGAGATCAGGAAACACTCCACTATTGACACATTTATTAAATATTGCAGCTAGATGTGGAGATATATTCACAATAATGGACTGAAGCAATTTTACAGAAATACCCCACAAGTCAGCTGTCTTTTTTGAGTTAAGCGACTTGAATACTTTTATAATATCATTGGGGTTTACATATTCAAAGCTAAATGAGACATGACACTGATTCACGCCGCTTTCCAGCACACGTTGAGCTTTAACTGAGCAAGAATTCAAGGAGCTAGTTATATTCGCGGGTATGTCTATAAAAAAATTATTAAAGGTTTGTGCTACATCTGGTTCTTTCTTAATGACTTTTTTATCAATAATTAATTCAAAGTCATTGTCACGGGGCTTTAGGCGACCGGTTTCAGCATTAATTATATTCCAAGTCGTTTTGACTTTATTTTAGGACAGTTTAATTTTATTACTCAAATATAATGACTTGGCAGCAACACACGCTTTTCTGAAAATTTTGGAATAATCTTTAACATACTGAATAAAATCAGGATTAAAATTATATTGCTTCATACCATATAATTCACACAACTTAGCTCTACTTTTGTAGATGCCAGTGGGGACCTTTAGAAGTTGATGACATGAAATAGTGATGGCAAGTCGCGACGGATATTCTTTTAAATTTTTTTATCCTTTTTCAATTACTTTTTAACGCTTCGTGAGTTTTTACGAAATTTAGAATTTTGTTTTATTTTTAATTTTTAGAGAGCATAGATGTTATATACTGCAGCGCCCTCTAGTGGGTTAAACTACGTCAAAACCGTAGAACAAAGTAGTTTTGGTTTTGTACAAATAAATGTTTACTGCAGCGCCCCCTGGTGAGATGTCACTGTAACACTTATTTAAGAACATACGTCCAAACCCAAACCCATAACTGAAAACTGCATCAAATCGGACTAGTAGTTTTGGAGAAAAATGGCAACATAGGTTTGCACAAACACACAAACAAACAACCTCTCTCCCCAAACGCATATACCTACCTACCGTCTCCGTTCCGTTGTGGGTAAAAATTAAAATTAAAACTGTTTTTTTTATCGTTCAGTAGTTATTTCTGAAACTAAGTTTATAAAACTTATCGGTTCAATTATCAATTTATGTATTTGCCAACTATCATTACATTAACAATAAACAATATAAAGAAAACACAAAATGGGAGCAAAGGTTCAAACCCCAGTGAAACATTTCACCCTAAAGCAACACAAAGAATGTAACGCAAATATGGCGAAACGAAACAGAACGCACTCGCTGCTTCATCTGTTCATTTATTTAAAATTACTTTGCGGGTCCTTAATTAAATAGGTACTAATTATGTGAAACAAGAAGATAAATTCGTATTTATATTGTACCTATGTGGTATGTCATATCCCATGGGACTTTACCAGAGATGGAACTAGCTCCTTGAATTCTTGCCCAGTTAAAGCTCAACGTATGCTGGAAAGCGGCGTAAATCAGGGTCATGTCTCATTTAGCTTTGAATATGTAAACCCCAATGATATTATAAAAGTATTCAAGTCGCTTAACTCAAAAAAGACAGCTGACTTGTGGGGTATTTCTGTAAAATTGCTTCAGTCCGTTATTGTGAATATATCTCCACATCTAGCTGCAATATTTAATGAATGTGTCAATGGTGTGGAGTGTTTCCTGATCTCATGAAATACAGTAAAGTGATACCTTTATTTAAAACTGGATCAAAAAGCGAACCTGGTAATTTTAGACCAATTTCAATACTACCCGCCATTAGTAAAATTTTTGAAAAAATTATATTGCAGCAATTACAATCACATTTTAATTCAAATATGCTACTACATAATGAGCAGTATGGATTCACAAGAGGTCGTTCTACCATTCACGCAGGGGTAACACTTCAGAAGCATATTTTCAATGCCTGGGAGAATAAGCAAGATGCCATTGGTATATTTTGCGATCTCTCCAAAGCTTTTGATTGCGTTGTGTTCAACGCAATCAAAAGCTTTGGATTTTTTTTTTTAATACCCTATTACGGAAACTCAATTATTATGGTATCAGAGATTCGGCACTGGACCTAGTTACCTCATACCTCAGTGATAGAATACAACATGTTGATTTCAATGGTAGTCGGTCTTTAGGGGCTTCTGTAGCTATGGGCGTGCCACAAGGATCAATTCTAGGTCCGTTTCTATTTTTAGTTTACATTAATGATCTACCGTTCTATGTACAGAATTTGTGCGACATTGTTCTATTCGCGCATGATACATCACTTATTTTTAAAGTTGATCGCAAGCTGAGGAATTTTGACGAAGTAAATAGTTCACTTGCACTAGTTCTGGATTGGTTTACAACCAACAATTTACTTCTGAACGCAAAAAAGACGAAGTGTGTTAGATTTAGTATGCCTAATATTCAGAACTACGGTACTAATATTATTTTGAACGGTGATACCCTTAATCTTGTAGAATCAACCGTATTTTTGGGTATTACTCTAGACAGTAAATTACAGTGGACACCCAAATATTGGGTCTTGCAGGGAAACTTAGCTCTGCGGCTTTTGCTATTAGTAAAGTCAGACAGCTCACGGATGTAGAAACTGCCAGGCACGTCCAAGAAGTTGGCCCCCCACTTATCGATTACAAAAATTTTTTAAGTTGTTCTGGGTTGTTCTAGGTTTGTGCTACTTTGTTCCAAAACATTATAGATCTAAGACTGAAATTTTCAGAGAAAATCCAAAAAAGCTAATTTCTGAGCTGGCCCCCCACTTTTAAGATATCACAATTCTGGCAGTTGTTCTGGGTTGTGCTAGGTTTGTTCTATATTGTTCCAAAATATCGCGCCCGAAAACCAATTATTTTCGCAATTATCGCAAACAATAATTTCTGAGCTGGCCCCCCACTTTTAAGATATCACAATTCTGACGGTTGTTCTGGGTTTTTTTTTTTTTTTTTTTTTACGTGGTCGGTGATGCTTTTACGCACTTCACCGTCTCGATGCGGGGGGAAGCGAGACGGCTTCGTGTGGGACTCCCGGCCCTAGGATGGAAAACGGGCCGGACTACCCACTAAAACCTATCCACTGTATTTCTCCTTCGCCTTAGCCGGGCCGCCGGATAGACAGAAACTGTTAAGCAACGGCGGCCCGGCAAAGGGGCGCTCTTTCGAGCTCAACACGGGGGGCCTAACCCCCCCAATCAACATAGAAGCGACGCCCCCGAAACACATAAGGGGCGTCGGACTCCTCAGGGCCTTTCGCGTGAGCGGTGGGCCCCCGACCCACCACCCACGGCCCTATCAGTCGGGGGCTTGGGCGTATGCAATACGCCGTCGCCCCCTGACTGGTGCCCGGCGGGGCGGAAGCGTGCGGCCTGAACGCTCCCGTTCCCGCAGGGCCTCTCTCTTTGCCGCCATCACTTCCCGAGCGAAGGAGGCGCCGCCTGCGCAGTGATGACAAACGGCGTCCGACAGGATCCCCACCACTTCCCACAGGAATTTGGCAAAACAGCCATGACCCGTGAGAAGTTGGGTGAGGAAGTAGGTCGGAGCCCCCTGCGCATGCTCCACCCACTGGCGGAGCACGGGACCGATGGCCCCCACGAGCACTCGGCTCGCGGTCGGAGCCGCACATCTCAAGGCCCATTGCCGGAACAGATCGTCGCGAGCCTCCTGTCTCCAGCGATTGACCTGCTCCGGCAACGGGCGACCTCCTTGTTGTCGCACCATGGCGCCCTCCTCGTAGACCCTCTTAAGGACCCCTGCTTCGAGATCCCAAGGGGGACTTTGTGCCAACAGGCACGCCGCCTCGAAAGACACGGTGCGGTACGCCCGTGCAGCCCTCTGCGCCGTGATCCGCTGCGGTCGTCGCAGCTGGACCACGTTCGCGGCGCTGAGGGCATCCGCCCTAGGCGCCCCATAGAGCGCCTTGGAGCGTACCACACCCTCGTAGAGACGGCGGCATGCGCTTCCCGGTCCCCCTTTATTGGGGAGCAGCCTACCGAGCATCCCGGCAAACGTCACCAACTTTGGTGAAAGCTGCCGGAAATGCTCGACGAACCCCCACCGGCTGTCGAGCAAGAGACCCAGATATTTAAGGGTCCTCCCGACAGCGATGGAGGTGCCACCCACCACAATTTGGGCATCCCGAGGGGGTCTCATTCGAGGGCCACCTTGAGGCCGAGCGCCCTGATGCGACTGACGACCTGTGCCGTGCCCGCAGTGGCGAGCACGGCAGCGTCACGGAAAGTGGGTCCTCGCGCGGTGACTAGGGTATCGTCGGCGTAACATAGTACGCCGACTCCCCGAAGAGTAGCACCGCGCAGGACCCAATCGAAACCAATGTTCCACAGGAGCGGGCCCAGCACCGACCCCTGTGGAACGCCACAAGACATTTCCCTGCGGACTACGGCCGACCGGGCCGGAAAGATGATGGCCCGGTCGACAAAGTAGTCCGCAAGGACGCGCCTGAGGTACCACGGGACATTGTGGTACCTCAGCGCTTCGGCGATAGTAGGCCAGGGGAGGGTGTTGAAGGCATTGGCTATGTCGAGCGACACAGCCAACACCACCTCCCCCCGGCCAGTAGCATCCTCGACGCTGCCCCTAAGCCGGGCTACGGCGTCCAGGGTGGACCTCCCGCGACGGAAGCTGAACTGGCTATCCGACAAGTTCGGCCCCGCCCCCTCCAAATGTCCGACAAGACGTGCAGCGAGCACCCGCTCGAAAAGCTTGCACGTCTCGTCGAGGAGAACGATGGGGCGGTAGGCCGACGGCGACTCCGGGGGACGCCCGTGCTTACGAAGCAGCACGAGCTTCCCCGTCTTCCAGCGTCGCGGGACTCTTCCGGACGCCACACACTCCGACATGAGGGACAGCGTCTCCTCTTCAAACTCCGGCATGACGAGGCCGACGACCCGCCCTGGGACGCCATCGGGACCAGGGGCGCGGTTCCTCAGCTTAAGTTTTAGAACCGCTACCCCCAGCTCGGCGCCAGAAACGGGCGAGATGACCTCGTCATCCGACGACTCCTGTCTCGGTGCCATTTGGGGGGGGGAGGGCACTCTTCCCGCGCAGGGAAGAGGGAGCTGACCACTTCTTCAACAAATTGGGGCTCGAGAGACGTAGTGAGGGGGGGCACCCAAGGTCCAAGCTTCTTGCTGACGGCCTTGTAGATGTGCCCCATGGATCCCCATTTAAGCTCTCGAGCCCCTCGTTCCAGGCCGCGTTCTTCGCGGCCCGGATTGCCGAGCTAAAGGCCGCTCGAGCAGCCCGGTACGCGGCTAGCAGCACCTCCTCCTGGGCAAGGTCTCTCTGGCGCCTCCCGCGACCGCGGGTGTACCGTCGATGAGCTGCGTGACAAGTTTTTCGCATCTCAGCGAGGTGAGGCCGCCACCAGTACACCCGCCTTCGCGGGGGTACCGGCCCTGCCCTCTGCATCGCCGCGTCGCAGACGCGAGTCATCGTACCGGCAAGATTGTCTGCCCTCGCGTCCACGTCCAGGCCGTCGACATTAGGAGCGGCCCAGCGCTCGACAATAGCCGCCTCTTTGGCCAGCTCCTGGTCCAGCGTATTAAGCCGCCACCGTGGTCCCCCCCCAAAAGGGGGGCGATCAGTCGCCGCGGGGGTGGCCAAGGGAGCGGCGACGACGTCGAACCATATGTATCGATGGTCCGACATGGTCTCCACCCCCTCAATCACTCGCCACCCCCGTATACGGTCCACCAGGGCAGAACTGGCAAACGACAAGTCTACAATAGAACTACCCTGGGGCCGCACACAAGTGTGGACCGCCCCCCTGTTTAGCAGCACCAAGCCAAGCGACACCGCCCAGTCCTCCAACGTCTCTCCCCTAACATCGGTCGCCGGGGAACCCCAAGTCTGAGAATAATAATAATAATAATATAATAATAATAATAATACAAAACAGTCACATTTTTTTCTTGAGGAGCATTTACTAAAATATTTTACCTTTAATCTACAATAATACAAAAATATCATTCAAAACATAATAAAAGTACAAATATATATCTATAACAAAAAAATCAGCATGAAGAAAATCCGGAAAAAACACAAACAAATATTTTATAAATTATAGTACACTTTGACACATTATGTCAGTGTAACAAACTGAAAATGATAATATGAAAATAAGATGATAATCAAGAAAAAATATAATGTTGACCAGAGCTGGCGCCAAAAAAGCACAATTACCAACCCCGGACTTGTCGCACAGCTCCGCCTTACAGTCGTCGACAACTGTGACTACTGGTGAGGCGTCGAGCTCAAGCAGCGACGAGTTTTTCTCTCCGCCGACGTCGCCTCTACCTGTACGTCGGCAGGGGAGAGGCCGGCCACCGACTGGCTTGGGACCCCGAGGCCCTCCGGCTTCGATTACGGACCCCGCTACCGGTGGTAATGTGCACCGCATTCGATGGAACTTCGGTATGAATGAAAACGTGATGCGGGCATATTTTGTGGCTACAGAGGGGGGAACTAACCTCACTGCGTACCGTGTTCGCATGCTACCTCTGTTTCAGGTACTTGAACCAGATGTCAACGTATCGGCACAACGCCTATCGGATCAGGTGCGCGCCATACAACGCTGTCACCTGTTGGATGACGCTACACTTGAAAGGCTACGCTTAGAAGTGTGTAGTGGTATCACGCCTTCTTCATTGCAACCATTACCTGTGCCATTACAAAGTAACCGTAATGAAAGAACGCAAGAAAACATCATCTCACATGTTGGTGAAGAAGTGAGTGATGCTGCTATACCTGTAAGTACTCAATACAATGAGGAATTAAGGAGCGCTTTGGAGCGAGCGATTGGTGAGTTTCAATCTGTCCCTATTGAGTGTAGACCGCGGCTTCCGCGTTTGCCCACACATAAAAAAAACGTGGCGCTAGTGTGTGCCCTAGACTCGATGTTAACATCGTTTTTTAACAACTGCAGAAACATTACTGATGCCCATTCCATTCTGTACTGTGCAGCTGTTGCAGTATGTCGAATAGCTGGTGTTAAATTTTTTAAACAAGAAACAGCTATTCGACCAAAGCCTGCTGTACCAGCTTGGCAGTGCAGAATTGAACGGCGCATCAACGAGGCTAGGGTGCTCATTGGCAAGCTACACTGCTTCAGGACGGGCAATACACGCCCGAGAGTCATGCGCTTTGTGACCCGTGCATTCGTGGGAACTAATATTAGGCCCTGTGAATACTCTGTTCGGGTCACAGAGCGCATCGATTACCTGAAGCAGAAAGTTTATGCGTGGGCGAACCGCATAAGGCGGTACAAAAAAAGAGTGGACAGATACACTCAGAATCGCTTGTTCCAAAAAAATGAGAGGTGGGTATATAGAGGGTGGGAGCGACCTAACTCGGATGTGACTGATGGGAGTCTACCTGATGCTGTTTCTACAGTTAACTTCTGGAAAAGCATCTGGTCGACGCCCGTCAGTCATACACAGGATGCGTGGATTAGGGATGTTGAGCGGGCGTGTGAACCAATTCCAGCTATGGAACCTATAACCATATCTGAAGAAGATATTGGTTGTGCAGTTCGTTCGTTGCCAAATTGGAAATCTGCTGGACCGGACGGACTGCACAACTTTTGGTTAAAATGGTTCCGTAGCTCACACGCTTGCTTGGCATCTTGCTTCCAGTCATCCCTTGAGTCATCGTCGCTTCCAGCTTTTATGACTACCGGAGTAACCCACCTCCTATACAAATCTGGTAGTACCACAGACCCCAAAAATTATAGACCTATAACTTGTCTACCTACCATATACAAACTTTTTACATCCATCCTGAGAGTAAAAATATATTCACATGTACAAAACAATAACATCTTGTCAATCTCTCAGAATGGATGTAAAAGTGGGGCACGTGGTACGAAAGAGCTCCTTATTATTGACATGGCTGTTTGCCAGCAGGTACGCCGCAACCGAAAGAACCTTGCGACATGCTGGATTGACTATAAGAAAGCGTACGATTCTGTGCCTCATACATGGCTTCGGAGGGTGCTAGAGCTGTATAAAGTTGATGCAACTCTATGCACCTTTTTGGGGTCATGTATGAGACAATGGAGTACGGTTCTTGTTTATCCAGGGTGTCGTCAGGTTCTAGGAGGTGGTGTACCAATAGGGATTGAGAGAGGTATTTTCCAGGGTGATAGTCTGAGTCCGTTGTGGTTTTGTCTAGCACTAAATCCTCTCAGTACGTTACTAGAGGGTTCAGGGTTAGGCTATCGGATGCGCAGAGGGGGTCAAATTTTGTCCCACCTTTTTTACATGGATGACCTAAAGTTATTTGCCCCTAATGGCCCCGATTTGATGGCTTTGCTAAAAGTTACTGAAACTTTTAGTAAGGCCATCAGTATGGAGTTTGGGGTAGATAAGTGTGCGGTCATGCATGTAAAAAGGGGCGGGATTGTGGAATCTGAAGGAGTCAATCTTTCAGATTTCACACGATTTGGGTCGCTCTCCGCAACCGAAACCTACAAATATCTAGGTATGTCTCAAGCTCTGTGTATTGCTGAGACTGACATGAAACAGAAGTTGCAGGATCGTTTCTTTGGCCGCCTGAAAAAAATACTGAAAAGTCTTTTATCAGGCGGTAACAAGGTGCGTGCTGTCAACGGCTGGGCCATGCCAGTCTTAGTTTACTCTTTTGGCATACTTAGATGGACTCAGACGGAGTTAGAAGCTCTGGATAGGAAGGTGCGTTGTCTATTGACTTCATATCGAATACACCACCCACGTTCGTCAGTAATGAGGTTGTATATACCACGGAAATGTGGGGGTCGAGGATTTTTAAATGCCAAGACTCTCCATAACCGTGAGATATGCAACCTTAGAGAGTATTTCCTACAGGTGGACGTGGATGTGCATCGAGATGTTGTGGCAATAGACAACGGACTGACCCCGCTGTCCCTTGCGAAAGAGAACTGGCGCAAACCTGTAATATTAAGTGTATCTGATCGGAAGGAAATATGGAAAAGCAAGGAACTGCATGGTCGATTTTATCGGGCTCTAAATGGGCCCGATGTTGATTCAATAGCATCGGTATCCTGGTTACGATTTGGTGATCTCTTCGGAGAAACTGAGGGTTTTATCTGTGCAATCACTCACGAAGTCGTGATGACGAATAACTATCGGAGATTTATTGTCAAAGATGGGACGCTAGACATCTGTCGGGCATGTCATCGTCCCGGAGAATCTTTAAGACATATTATCTCTGGTTGTTCCCGTCTTGCGAACGGTGAGTATTTGCACAGACACAACCAAGTAGCCAGGATAATCCACCAGCAACTTGCTCTAAAGTATAATCTTGTCGACGTGGAGGTACCTTATTACAAGTATGTGCCCGACCCAGTTCTTGAGAACGGTCATGTCACATTGTATTGGGATCGATCTATTATCACTGATAGGACTGTTATAGCTAACAGACCTGATATAGTGATAATGGATCGATTAAAGCGCCTTGCAGTAATTGTCGATATCACTGTGCCACATGACGAGAATCTCGTGAAAGCAGAAAAAGATAAACAAATTAAATATTTAGACCTAGCTCACGAGATTGTCGACATGTGGGATGTGGATTCGGCGATTATTGTTCCGATAGTCGTATCTGCGCATGGTCTAATAGCCAAGAGCCTCGACCTCCACCTACAGAGGCTCGCGTTAGGCAGCTGGATCAAGGGCTTGATGCAGAAGGCGGTTCTGTTGAATACGGCCCGTATTGTGCGGAAGTTCCTGTCTTTGGAGCCCTAACCACCGGTAGCTTGGTCCCTGTACCCGATGCCGGTGGGTTACTGTTTTTTATATTTTTAAATGTATTTTTTTATAAATCTATTTAAAAATGTAATAAATATGTGTTAAGTGTTAATAAAGAGAATAATAATAAAATTATAAAATTAAATTTATACAATTACTTCAGATACCAAATTAATAAAAGCAAAAAGTCAATAAATAAAGGATTTTATACTATTTTATAACAATAAACAAAGTCTACAAAATTAACATAGAAGATTTGACACATGTCATATGAATACCTACGAAAATATCAACAATATTATGGCTAAATTCAAAATGAAGTGATTGAGATGCAAACAAGAGCCAGAAGCAGAAATGCGCAACTAACACCCCCGGACTCGTCACTAAACTCCGCCTCGCAGGCACCGGACCGCACATCGCCGACACAGGTGCTCGCTGAGGCGTCGAGCTCTTCAAGTGACGAGTATTTCTCTCCGCCGACGTCGCCAACACCTGTACGCCGGCGAGGGAGAGGCCGGCCGCCGAACAGTTTGGGGCCCCGAAGCCTACCAGCTTCGAGTAGGGTCCCCACTACCGGTGGTATTGTGCACCGCATGCGATGGACTTCATCCATCAATGAAAACGTCATGCGGGCATATTATGAGGCCACAGATGGGGAAACCAACCTGACTGCGTACCGTTCAAGGATGCTTCCTTTGTTTCAGGCTCTTGAACCAACAATGACCGTTGCCGTCCAACGGCTATCGGATCAAGTGCGGGCTATCCAACGATGTAAGTTGTTGGATCAATCTGTGCTTGATCGACTACGCCTGGAAGTATTATCTACTCGTACAGCTCCAGTGTCAACGAGAGCACCGTCACCTGTGACACAGACGGTTGCTACAAGTGTGACGTTAGCGACGCCCACACCCGACGCGGGAAATGATACGAGTGATACATCTATCCAGGTAAGCGAGCAATTGAGGAGTACTTTGGAAGATGTGATCTCGCAGTATAGGTTTATACCTAATTCTAGACCGCGGCTACCACGCTTGCCAATGCATAAACGAAATCTGGCGTTGATGGGAGCCCTGAATGCATTGCTAGAGCCGTACTTACGGACTAGCAGTGATTTGCTTGATACTCACTCGATTCTTTACTGTGGAGCCATTGCCGCTTGTCGTGTTGCACGCGTTAAATTCCCCGAAGCTAACCGTGCACCACGACCGGATGGTGTTCCCGTATGGCAGGCAAGAATCGAGCGACGTATCGGCACATTTAGGACTCTCATTGCAAAGCTTATCTCTTTCAGCCGGGGAAATAGTCGTCCCCGGGTCATGCGTTTCGTGACTCAGGCATTTGCTGAGACCGGTATTCGTCCCCAGCAATACTTAGCCAATGTCACGGAACGTATTGACTTTCTGAAACAGAAAGTGTATGCATGGGCAAGCCGTATCCGTCGTTATAGAGAGCGTGTAAATAGATACTGGCAGAATCGCATCTTCCAAAGTGACCAAAGGAAGGTGTACCGAGAGTGGGAGGGAACTGGACAACGTTTGAACGACGGACAACTGCCAGATGCTCACGCCATGAATCAATTTTGGCGTGACTTATGGTCGGTGCCCGTCGAACATTCGGAGGGCGACTGGATCCGTGTCGTCGAGCGTGAATGCAGTATCATCGAACCCATGGAATCTATTACCATAGACTCCGAAGACGTTAGTTGTGCAATGCGTACGGCCCCGAACTGGAAAAGTCCTGGGCCGGATGGATTGCACAACTTTTGGATAAAGTGGGTTCAGAGCTCGCATGAACGCCTGGCAACACAGTATCAAGAAGCCCTTGAGTCTGGTTCCTTACCCGCTTTCATGACCACTGGCATCACCTTCCTGCTCCACAAATCAGGTAGTACCACGGAACCTAAAAACTATAGACCCATCACTTGCTTACCTACCATCTACAAGCTCCTTACATCTATTCTGAGAAGTAAAATAAACTCGCACATAGTATCTAATAATATCTTAGATAACGCTCAGAATGGATGTAGGGCTGGGTCTCGTGGTACTAAGGAGCTACTCCTCATTGATATGGCCATTAGCCAACAAGTCAAGCGGAGTAGGGGCGCCCTCTCTACTGCCTGGATTGACTACAAGAAGGCCTATGATTCGGTGCCTCATTCATGGCTGAGGAGGATTTTAGAGTTGTATAAAATTAATCCGACTCTTAAATCCTTCTTAGTCTCGTGTATGGGGCAGTGGACCACAGTCCTTCGTCAACCAGGTAGTGGTGGGCACGCCTCTGACCCGCAAGGCTTGATAAGGATCGAGCGTGGTATATTCCAGGGCGACAGTTTGAGTCCATTGTGGTTTTGTTTAGCACTGAATCCACTTAGCACATTGCTGAAGGATTCAGGGTTAGGCTATCGGTTTCGTAGAGGAGGTGAGGTTATATCTCACCTGATGTACATGGATGACCTCAAACTATTCACATTGAAGCACCAAGATTTAGTGACATTATTAAAAACTACGGAAGTTTTTAGTAATGCCATTAAGATGGAGTTCGGTGTTGATAAGTGTGCGGTTATGCATGTACAACGGGGGAAGGTTGTAAATTCACCGAATTTACAACTTTTTGAGATAATAACTCTCAGATCTCTCTCCGAGACCGAAACATACAAATACCTAGGTATGTCAGAGTCATTGGGTATAGCGGTAGAGGATATTAAGAAATCGGTGAAAGAACGTTTTTTTGGTCGCCTGACAAAAGTTCTTAACAGTTCTTTGTCCGGTGGTAACAAAATGCGGGCTTTCAACGGTTGGGTGATACCTTTATTGTTATACTCCTTTGGCATACTTAGGTGGACTCAAACGGAACTAGACGCCCTGGATAGGCGAGTCCGTCAACAACTGACATTGCATCGAATGTTACACCCACGATCTTCTGTCATGAGACTGTACATTCCGCGGAAGTGGGGGGGTCGAGGCTTTTTGAATGCCAAGAACCTCCACAACCGTGAAGTGTGCAGTCTGAGAGATTACTTTCTACAGAACGGGTGTGATATTCATTGCGATGTTGTGATGGTTGACAAGGGCCTAACACCTCTTTCCTTGGCTAACGAGAACTGGCGTAAACCAAAGGTGCTAGGTACTGAAGACCGTAAGGACGTATGGAAGAGTAAGGAGCTACACGGGCGGTTCTACCAGGTCTTAACAGGACCCGACGTAGACCTGCTCGCTTCGGTGAACTGGCTACGTTTTGGGGACCTCTTTGGGGAAACTGAAGGTTTTGCCTGTGCAATTGCAGATGAGGTTATCAAGACGAACAACTATCGGAAATACATCATGAAGGACGGTACGGTCGACATTTGTCGAGCATGCCACCGTCCTGGTGAATCACTTCGCCATATTATTTCCGGTTGTTCGTATCTTGCTAACACCGAGTACTTGCATAGGCACAATCAAGTAGCCAGGATCATCCACCAGCAACTTGCTCTTCAATATGGCCTTATTGAGTTTGAAGTACCATACTATAAGTACACACCAGTGCCAGTTCTTGAGAATGGTCGTGCATTGCTCTACTGGGACCGATCAATCATCACGGACAGGACTATTGTTGCCAATAGGCCCGATATCGTGTTGGTTGATCGGACCCAGCGTCGGGCAGTGCTCGTCGATATCGCCGTCCCGCATGACGAGAATCTCGTGAAGGCAGAGAAGGACAAACTTAGTAAGTACCTCGATCTGTCCTTCGAGATAACCGCCATGTGGGACGTAGACTCGACGATCATTGTCCCGGTGGTCGTTTCGGCAAACGGATTAATAGCGAAGAGTCTCGATCAACATCTCAAGAGACTCTCGTTAGATTGTTGGATCAAGAGTCAGATTCAGAAGGTTGTTATCCTCGACACGTGCCGTATTGTTAGGAGGTTTCTTAGTCTGTAGCCTCCACCGCCGGTAGTTTGGGTCCTACTCCGCTACTGGTGGGTCACTATTTTTTATATTTTTAAATGTATTTGTTTTTTATAAATGTATTTAAAAATGTATAAAATAAGAATAGAAATGAATAAACGATAATAATAACTAACTGGCAACTCTGAACATCTCATACATCATTTTCATTCTTAAAATATTTTAATATTTTTATTTACATATTATTGCCTAAATTTATACAATTACTTCAGATACCAAATTAATATAAGCAAAAAGTCAATAAATAAAGGATTTTATACTATTTTATAACAATAAACAAAGTCTACAAAATTAACATAGAAGATTTGACACATGTCATATGAATCCCTAAACCTACGAAAATATCAACAATATTATGGCTAAATTCAAAATGAAGTGATTGAGATGCTAACAAGAGCCAGAAGCAGAAATGCGCAACTAACACCCCCGGACTCGTCACTAAACTCCGCCTCGCAGGCACCGGACCGCACATCGCCGACACAGGTGCTCGCTGAGGCGTCGAGCTCTTCAAGTGACGAGTATTTCTCTCCACCGACGTCGCCAACACCTGTACGCCGGCGAGGGAGAGGCCGGCCGCCGAGCAGTTTGGGGCCCCGAAGCCTACCAGCTTCGAGTAGGGTCCCCACTACCGGTGGTATTGTGCACCGCATGCGATGGACTTCATCCATCAATGAAAACGTCATGCGGGCATATTATGAGGCTACAGAAGGGGAAACCAACCTGACTGCGTACCGTTCAAGGATGCTTCCTTTGTTTCAGGCTCTTGAACCAACAATGACCGTTGCCGTCCAGCGACTATCGGATCAAGTGCGGGCTATCCAACGATGCAAGTTGTTGGATCAACCTGTGCTTGATCGACTACGCCTGGAAGTGTTATCTACTCGACCAGCTCCAGCGTCAACGAGAGCACCGTCACCTGCTACACACACGGTTGCAACTAGTGCCACTTTAGTTGATACCGTGCTCGACGTGGGAGATGATACGAGTGATATATCTGTCCAGGTAAGCGAGCAATTAAGGAGTACTATAGAAGATGTGATCTCTCAATATAGGTTTGCACCTAATTCTAGACCACGGCTACCACGCTTACCCATGCATAGACGAAATCTGGCGTTGATGGGAGCCCTGAATGCGTTGCTAGCTCCGTACTTACGGACTAGCAATGATTTGCTCGATACCCACTCGATTCTTTACTGTGGAGCTATTACCGCTTGTCGTGTTGCACGCGTTAAATTCCCTGAATTTAACCGTGCACCACGATCGGGTGGTGTGCCCGTATGGCAGGCAAGAATCGAGCGACGTATCGGCACATTTAGGACTCTCATTGCGAAGCTTATCTGTTTTAGCCGGGGAAATAGTCGTCCCCGGGTCATGCGTTTCGTGAGTCAGGCATTCGCTGGGACCGGTATTCGTCCCCAGCAATACTTAACCAATGTCACGGAACGTATTGACTTTCTGAAACAGAAAGTGTATGCATGGGCAAGCCGTATCCGTCGTTATAGAGAGCGTGTAAATAGATACTGGCAGAATCGCATCTTCCAAAGTGACCAAAGGAAGGTGTACCGAGAGGGGGAGGGAACTGGACAACGTTTGAGCGACGGACAACTGCCAGATGCTCACACCATGAATCAATTTTGGCGTGACATATGGTCGGTGCCCGTCGAACATTCGGAGGGCGACTGGATCCGTGTCGTCGAGCGTGAATGCAGTATCATCGAACCCATGGAGTCTATTACCATAGACTCCGAAGATGTTAGTTGTGCAATTCGTAAGGCCCCGAACTGGAAAAGTCCTGGGCCGGATGGATTGCACAACTTTTGGATAAAGTGGGTTCAGAGCTCGCATGAACGCTTGGCAACACAGTATCAAGAAGCCCTCGAATCTGGTTCCTTACCCGCTTTTATGACCACTGGCATCACCTTCCTGCTCCATAAATCAGGTAGTACCACGGAACCTAAAAACTATAGACCTATCACTTGCTTACCTACCATCTACAAGCTCCTTACATCCATTCTGAGAAGTAAATTAAATTCACACATAATGTCTAACAATATTTTAGATAACGCTCAGAATGGATGTAGGGCTGGGTCACGTGGTACTAAGGAGCTACTCCTTATTGACATGGCCATTAGCCAACAGGTCAAGCGGAGTAGGGGCGCCCTCTCTACTGCCTGGATTGACTACAAGAAGGCCTATGATTCGGTGCCTCATTCATGGCTGAGGAGGATTTTAGAGTTGTATAAAATTAATCCGACTCTTAAATCCTTCTTAGTCTCGTGTATGGGGCAGTGGACCACAGTCCTTCGTAAACCAGGTAGTGGTGGGTACGCCTCTGATTCGCATGACTTGATAAGGATTGAGCGTGGTATATTCCAGGGCGACAGTTTGAGTCCATTGTGGTTTTGTTTAGCACTGAATCCACTTAGCACATTGCTGAAGGATTCAGGGCTAGGCTATCGGTTTCGTAGAGGGGGTGAGGTTATTTCTCACCTGATGTATATGGATGACCTCAAACTATTCACACCGAAGCACCAAGATTTAGTGACATTATTAAAAACTACGGAAGTTTTTAGTAATGCCATTAAGATGGAGTTCGGTGTTGATAAGTGTGCGGTTATGCATGTACAGCGGGGGAAGGTTGTAAATTCACCGAATCTACAACTTTCTGAGATAATAACTCTCAGATCTCTCACCGAGACCGAAACATACAAATACCTAGGTATGTCAGAGTCATTGGGTATAGCGGTAGAGGATATTAAGAAATCGGTGAAAGAACGTTTTTTTGGCCGCCTGACAAAAGTTCTTAACAGTTCTTTGTCCGGTGGTAACAAAATGCGGGCTTTCAACGGCTGGGTGATACCTTTATTTTTGTACTCCTTTGGCATACTTAGGTGGACTCAAACGGAACTAGACGCCTTGGATAGGCGAGTCCGTCAACAACTGACATTGCATCGAATGTTACACCCACGATCGTCTGTCATGAGACTGTACATTCCACGGAAGTGGGGGGGTCGAGGCTTTTTGAATGCCAAGAACCTCCACAACCGTGAAGTGTGCAGTCTCAGGGATTACTTCCTACAGAATGGATGTGACATTCATTGCGATGTTGTGAAAGTTGACAAGGGCCTTACACCTCTTTCCTTGGCTAACGAGAACTGGCGTAAACCAAAGGTGTTAAGTACTGAAGACCGTAAGGACGTATGGAAGAGCAAGGAGCTACACGGGCGGTTCTACCGAGTCTTAACAGGACTCGATGTAGACCTGCTCGCATCGGTGAACTGGCTGCGTTTTGGGGACCTCTTTGGGGAAACTGAAGGTTTTGCCTGTGCAATTGCAGATGAGGTTATCAAGACGAACAACTATCGGAAATACATCATGAAGGACGGTACGGTCGACATTTGTCGAGCATGCCACCGTCCTGGTGAATCACTTCGCCATATTATTTCCGGTTGTTCGTATCTTGCTAACACCGAGTACTTGCATAGGCACAATCAAGTAGCCAGGTACATCCACCAGCAACTTGCTCTTCAATATGACCTTATTGAGTCTGAAGTACCGTACTATAAGTACACACCAGTGCCAGTTCTTGAGAATGGTCGTGCATTGCTCTACTGGGACCGATCAATCATCACGGACAGGACTATTGTTGCCAATAGGCCCGATATCGTGTTGGTTGATCGGACCCAGCGTAGGGCAGTGCTCGTCGATGTCGCCGTCCCGCATGACGAGAATCTTGTTAAGGCAGAGAAGGACAAACTTAGTAAGTACCTTGATCTGTCCTTCGAGATAACCGCCATGTGGAACGTAGACTCGACGATCATTGTCCCGATGGTCGTTTCGGCAAACGGACTAATAGCTAAGAGTTTCGATCAACACCTCAAGAGACTCTCGTTAGATTGTTGGATCAAGAGTCAGATTCAGAAGGCTGTTATCCTCGACACGTGCCGTATTGTTAGGAGGTTTCTCAGTCTGTAGCCTCCACCGCCGGTAGTTTGGGTCCTACTCCGCTACTGGTGGGACACTATTTTTTATATTTTTAAATGTATTTGTGTTTTTTATAAATCTATTTAAAAATGTATAAAATAAGAATGTTATTGAATAAACGAAATAATAATAATTGTTTATTTTTTTTTGCAATCCACAAACTAAAACTAAAACATTTGACAGTTGAAGATGGTATGGACAATATTCAGTAGTTTAGAGTGTGGATAGCTGGTGCCTGTGGTAGGTAACGAGACCTGAATTACAGGTCACCAGCGCCCCACTGACAGATGTAAAAAACTGACCACAATCAGCCCATGTAGCAACAAAAATCGTACATTACACAAAACAATGATATTTACACGGATCTCTGTAGCAAGTGTGAATGTTTGCGTTAGTGTGTATAAATGTGTAGGGATGTGTAAAAGAGAAGATAAATTTAAAAATTAAAGAAAGTATAAATTGATAAATTGAACTAAAATTAGGAGGGTACAACCAACAGTTCCTCAATAATCAAATAGGTTTGCTGGAGTAGCCAGGCTCTAACCCTCACCCTACAGTTGTGGTAATTAAGAGAGTGAATGTCTAGCAATTGGTGAAACTTGTTGTAGAGATACGGTCCTAGGAAAAAGTAAAATCGTCGAACGAAGGAGGTCTTTATGGACCTTGATTCAGCCACAAGATGGTTTCGTTTGGAGAGTTCACCATCGAAGCACGTCTCAGAATGCTGCCTAAGGACCGTCGCAAGCATAAACAATTGTCTCACCGTCAACACTTGACAAAACTCATACAGTTCGGTGGTTGGGAAGAGACGAGGCTTATAACAGCACACCTTTAGAACACACCTCTGCGCTCGCTCCACTATCAACATGTGTGTTTTGGCAGCACCTCCCCAGGAACCTATGCAGTAGCCTAGAATGGACTGGCACAAAGCAAGGTACACTACCTTCATCACCTCAGGACTGGCAGAGGCACGCAGCGACCTGAAAATATGTACCAGCTTTCGAGTCCTGTTAGACAAGGCGATAATTTGCTCTTGGAAGCTCAGACCGCTGTCCAACACAACGCCAAGGTACTTAACAGAAGACACTTTGTCTACAGCTAGACACGGCGTTATATTTGCAGATACACTCGGGCACTGGACAAACCTGTTCCGACCCGCCACCATCTGTAAGTCTCCCATGAGTGGGGTAGAATTTCGCAACCCGAACATCAGTACCTTGGTTTTAGTGACGTTGAGCGTAAGCAAGTTAGAGTCCAGCCAGGCTCCAGCGGTGTCAAAACCATTCTGAGCCAGTCGGAATGCATCGTCCCATGCATCCGAAACAAACACCAGAACCGTGTCATCTGCGTAACAAAATACCCTTCCCCGGTCGAGTGAGAGGTTACAGAGGTCGTTAATGTAGACTAAGAATAGCGTCGGGCCGAGGATACTGCCCTGCGGAACACCATATGTTACCTGCAATTCCGAGCTCCTGGTGGAGCCAACCTTAACACACTGAACTCTGCCAGTCAGGTAACTGCTAAAAAGTTCTAATTGTACTCCTCTAACTCCCACACGCTCCAGTTTGGACAGCAAAATCGAAGTAGGGACCGTGTCGAAGGCCTTCGCGAGATGCAAGAACAGTGCAACACACTTTTGCTTCTTGTCGACTTGAGTGACAATATGGTCAGTTAAGCAGTGGACAGCATCTGCTGTGGATAGATTTTTCCGAAAGCCAAATTGGTTCGCAGATAGAAGCTGGTTATTTTCTAAGTAATGAGCAAGTCTGGAATTTATGATTTTCTCAAAGACCTTCGACATGGCAGGCAAGATTGAAATAGGCCTATAGTTTTCGACTCGAGTTTTGTCGCCGGATTTATAAATAGGATACACGAGCGCCCTCTTGAAGAGGTCGGGGAAAATACCTGTAGAAATGGATCGATTACAGATATATGTGAGTGGGGGAACGATCGTGTTTTTATGCTGTTTCAGAAAAGAGGAAGATATACCGTCTATGCCAGCAGCAGTACCAGCTTTGAGTGACATCACTATCCTTTCAACCTCCTCCTCATCAGTTTCCAGTAGTACAAAGGAATATCTGCAGTGTGTAAGAGGAGTCACCTGTTCAGCTATACAGCATGCGGGATTTTTTTCAGCTAGCAGCTTCCCTGCATTGGCAAAGTAGGAGTTTATGGAGTTCACCACGGAGAGGCTATCAACATTGTCTCCCAATAGAGCAGCGGCTGGAGTAGAGGGTTTATTTGTGTTAGTAATAGATTTGATCACCTTCCAGAGCTCCTTAGAGTTATTCCCAGCCTTACTGAACAGCTGGACTCCGTGCTCTCTCTTAGCTTTCCGAAGCAATCCGGTACAGAAATTGCGGTATCTTTTATAAGAGATTTGTAAAATCTCATTTGCCGGATACCTTTTAGCCCTTTTATATAGGTTATCCCTGTGGCGCATGCACCTAAGAAGGCCCCCCGTAATCCAAGCTTTAATAGGCCTACGACGGCGAGAGAGAGTAACAGTTCTGGTATTATTAGATATGGCAGATGCAATAGGTTCCAGCAAGTTCCTGGTAGCCACGTTAGGGTTCTCCGCCGCGAAAACTGTGTCAAAATTAAGGAGAGATATGTCACGAGCAAGAGACTCATGGTCAATCGAACAAGTATATGACTGGCCTTTCACGGACTCCCTAGTCCGAAGAGCAATCATAACTGCTGAGTGGTCCGTTACTGTTGTCTCCAAAACCAGCACCTTTGTAGATGATGGTGCTTTTAAGTTGGCATGGTCAAGGCAGGTAAGACCGTGGGTCGGAAAATTATGGCCTGGGAAAAGTCCAATCTGCGCAAGTAGATCCAAGTAATCAAGAGTGGTCACCTTTTGGCAGGTCGGAACAATATCAATATTAATGTCGCCGATAAGTACTATATTTCTGTATATTTTCAAGTCGGTAAGTAGTCGGTCCAGTGAATGTAAAAAGTTAGTTGGATCTGCGAATTGCCACCGACGGTACACTGCAATGATAGCCAATTCAGAACTAACAGTTATTAAGAGGCAGCTAGAAACCTGCAATCCGGGTTCCGTAATATGTACGTTCGACAGAGTAGATTTGACGTACACTACGACACCATCATTTTGATTATTTATATTTAAAGACCTATGGAAATTATACCCCTCCAACATAGCCACGTTCGGATTACAAGACAGCCAGCACTCCGACAGTACAACAACATCACATAGAATCCGCATTCTCTGTACCATAGTTAAAAAATCTGAAAAATTTGCACCTATGCTGCGAATATTCTGCGATAGAATGGTCATACACCAGCGGTCAGGTGTCGCAGGCAATACGGATGAACATGTTTCCGGGGCACACCTAACTGAATCAAAAGGTTAACATTATCTATATCCTGAATCAAATTATTTATATCTGCGAATAGTGAAAGTAAAACAAACTCTGTGGCGCGAAGCAGTCACGAATTATACAGTAAAAATGTACTAGCAAAATATATATTTTCAACTTATAGCAGGCAGAAGCGCCTAGCACTCTCCGGTATTCGCAGTCAGATAAAAGAGGTGTTAATTCACTGCAAACAGAAAAATACGCAGAAACGCCACTAGTTTCCCTGTGCAAGGTACCTACAGCGAGTGTATGTGTGGTATGAACGTAGAATTTGTCGTGTGTGTTTAATAATAATTTGTAACGGAAGCAATACTGTACAGTTATAAAATAAATAGTGGTATGTTGTACAACATTCAGCGATTTCAAGTGAAACATGATTAAGTAGCAATCACACAATAAACATATTATAAATAACACAGGTATTAAACATAGTAGTGAATAGTTAATTAGATGGTAAAGATGCATTTCCCAGATGACCCCACATAGGATTATTGAGGCAATAGGAACCTCAAGTACACAAGTATTAAAATAAATAGAATGATTTAAACAGTTCAGCGTAGTAATCCTGATCGGGAAAATGGTACAATGGTAAAATATATGACAAAAGTAACATATTGATAAAGGTACTTAGGTACATCATCGTGGAACACTCCGAGAAAAATCGGTATAACATAAAAAACAATTTTAAAACTAAGACACAGTACTCTAAAATATTAAGATCGACAAAATACAGGTTCCATGTCGGAGTCCGAGCGTATGGGTATGGCACGATCGCCAGGTTTGTTTCGTATGTAAATACGCCCGCGTTTACACCATGCGAACTTCCACCCATGCGCCTGACAAGTGTCCCGTACTCTTCGAAATAACTGGCGATTTGCCTTTGTGAGGCGTTCATTTACGTAAAACCGACGCGCAGGACCAGTCATGCCGATGTCGACCGACGTTACACTGCGTCGCTCACGAGCGCATTTTAACAATTCGTGGCATAGATCGCGACGCATCAAGCGCACCGCTAGAGGGCGCGGGCGGCGCTCCGGACCCTGTGAGTCAGTCGCTAACAGATACCGGGAACCGACACGATCCGCGCTTACGATATCCCGTTCTTCCAGTTTCATGCCGAGTTTCGCAGCAACTAGAAGCACCGTATGCACCGGGTTCTCACCTGTTGGTTCTGTCAAGTTGGATATCTCAACATCACCACTCAGTAGCTCCTGATCCCGGTCATTTAGGTCCCGTTTCAGCTGTTCAATGACCTCATTAGGTAAGTTTTGATCAGCCGGCCGCTCCCTCTCCAAGATTCCAACCCTCTCCTCCAGAGCATCGACCCTAACATTGCACTCCCTCAGCGAGACGACGATGTCCGACAACTCCGACTTATATTGTTGAAGAATTTCGTTAATTGATCGCAGGCTGTCTCTGAAAATTCATAACTCCACCGTGATATCAGCGGTCAATAGGTTCGCTTCCGCAGAGGTATTAGTTGCAGGACTGTTCGATAAATCTACCTGAGATGCAACGCCACGGACCGGAGTGTCGGTTCCATTATCGGTTGCTACGTTTTTCTTGCATTCTGGACACAGCCAGGACGGAAGTATGGCGCCAGAAATCGGCAAGGCAACGCATTTCCTATGATATAGTATACGGCACTTGGTACATTCAGTGCCATCTATCGCATTCGCCGAGATATATCTCCCGCAAGCGCCGCACTTACACGGTGTCATGATTCCAGTTAATAAATCTAGTACTCCAATCGAATGACAGACTACTACTACACTCCGTCACGAGATGGCGCAGTTACAGATATTATATTCTATGGGGTTTCGATATTTATGGTGTTTATATTGCACCACACACACGAAGTTGCACTGTAAATGCCAAAGGGAGCACCAAGGAACTGCGCCACAAACACTATTATAGTTAACTTGCGCACTTTTAAGTATTTACTTTGTAAATCAGTATTGACGGGTAGATGGAACTGCTAGAGTAGTGAGTTATTGGGCATTCTACCCCACCTTAGTTCCATCGGTTATCTTCGATAACCTCAGTCACGGTGGGGTAGAATGCCCAATAACTCTGTGGGGTAGAATGCCCAATAACTCTTTGTAAAATCATTTACCTAAGCCAACGTTCCACATTTTAATGCCGTTCAATACACTACCGTTCCGTCAATGGTTAACCAATTTCACTTGCTAGATGATTGCTTTCGTACAGCAAACTAACCCGATGCATGTTTGTTAACTCAGTCACGGTGGGGTAGAATGCCCAATAACTATGTGGGGTAGAATGCCCAATAACTCTTTGTAAAATCATTTACCTAAGCCAACGTTCCACATTTTAATGCCGTTCAATACACTACCGTTCCGTCAATGGTTAACCAATTTCACTTGCTAGATGATTGCTTTCGTACAGCAAACTAACCCGATGCATGTTTGTTAACTCAGTCACGGTGGGGTAGAATGCCCAATAACTCTGTGGGGTAGAATGCCCAATAACTCTTTGTAAAATCATTTACCTAAGCCAACGTTCCACATTTTAATGCCGTTCAATACACTACCGTTCCGTCAATGGTTAACCAATTTCACTTGCTAGATGATTGCTTTCGTACAGCAAACTAACCCGATGCATGTTTGTTAACTCAGTCACGGTGGGGTAGAATGCCCAATAACTATGTGGGGTAGAATGCCCAATAACTCTTTGTAAAATCATTTACCTAAGCCAACGTTCCACATTTTAATGCCGTTCAATACACTACCGTTCCGTCAATGGTTAACCAATTTCACTTGCTAGATGATTGCTTTCGTACAGCAAACTAACCCGATGCATGTTTGTTAACTCAGTCACGGTGGGGTAGAATGCCCAATAACTATGTGGGGTAGAATGCCCAATAACTCTTTGTAAAATCATTTACCTAAGCCAACGTTCCACATTTTAATGCCGTTCAATACACTACCGTTCCGTCAATGGTTAACCAATTTCACTTGCTAGATGATTGCTTTCGTACAGCAAACTAACCCGATGCATGTTTGTTAACTCAGTCACGGTGGGGTAGAATGCCCAATAACTATGTGGGGTAGAATGCCCAATAACTCTTTGTAAAATCATTTACCTAAGCCAACGTTCCACATTTTAATGCCGTTCAATACACTACCGTTCCGTCAATGGTTAACCAATTTCACTTGCTAGATGATTGCTTTCGTACAGCAAACTAACCCGATGCATGTTTGTTAACATGAACACGTTAAGATCACATTTTTAAGATAGATAAAGGTGGGACAGAATGCCCAATATCACTTTGGATTGGGAAATAACGTAACTAAACGAATATTCCACATTAATATCATTTGAGCACGCTGTCCCACTGTTCGTACGTTCGCTGAAGCTCCTTGCATGTTCATTAGGGAACTATTTTGTAGAATCACAATTACGATAAGCTAAAACGTACTTACCATTTTATGTCTTATAATTTGTACATTCTAGAATATAGCGAAAAACGTAAACTTGTTCGTCATGATGATAGTTTTATAAATGCTGTAGGATATTAAATTAAAAAACTGAAAACCATATAATAATATATTTATTTTTTTATTTTTTTTTTACAGTTTTACTTAGTTTAGTTTATTAAAATAATTATAATTTGTTAAGTCTAGGTACTTATATAAGACAGGACAGCACACTTAATTCTAGTTAAATCCAATAAGCTAGCAGTCCCGTTATTAGTAGACCTTAGTCCGGTATAACGGGTCTGATCACAAGACATCATGTCACAGGGCTAGTTACGTCACTTTCACACTACATGTAGGATCTCAAATGATATATACATCACAAAACTTCGTGTTTAGTGCACATAACATGTGAATATTATTTGCTTATTTTATGCTAACTTATAAAAGGTACGTAGCTTATAAAAGGTCTGTAAGAAGAGCGGATTTTCCTGATGCAAGCATATATTTGTGCAATAGGAGATCTCTCCAAACATTGTAGTCATGTACTTAAAAGAAACAGTAAATAAACATTTTTATTTACTAATTTAAAAATTAAAAATATTGGTATGACCCCATGCTCGAGTTGAAATCTTATCTTTTGCAATTACTCTTTTATCATCATCACCAGACAACGCAATTTTTGTTACAGCACATGTAAATAGCTCATGTTTTATTGACTTAAATAAAACATTTGTTTTATGAACAATGTCACCATCATAAAGTGTTTTTTCATAATCAGTAACGTTAAGGTCACGTACAACATTCTTTTTAATACCCTTGGCTTTTTTAATTGTGCTGTGAATGGTGTTGATACAATATAACTTCGATCTCAATCCAACAAATTCGCTTATTATTTTACCAGCCATTTCATCTTTAAACAAGCCTGGTATTTTTTTGTTCTGTATGGGTAAAGTATACACATTATTTTTACAAAAATTGCTGGTGTCAAAGTAAGATAAAAAGTTATTTTTTATGTCTTCATAGAAATCATGGGTTTGTATTTGATACACAAAACTATCTGTATCCGTGTAACACATCCGTATCCTATCCTTGTAAAAAGGTTGCATTACTGAATAGTGAAAATCATACATATGACTTTTTGATAATTCTAGAACAGCAAAGCCAATATATATTGGTTTGTTCAAAGTTATTTGTTCAGGATTTAACTGCACCGCTACTAGATTTTTAGTGAAAACCGTTGCACTATGGAAATTTGGACGAGCAATAAGGTTTTGTGCGCATTTTCTTCTTTTAGTTATGTTTTTGATATCTCGCCACTGAGAAACTAAATGGACATTAACCCTGTTTTCAGTATTTTCTAAAGTTTTTCCAAATACACTATTATTCAAGAGCTTAAAAAAATCTTGTTCGAAAGTTGAAGAACTTTTTTGTCTCAGTTTGGTATTTAAATCAATATATTGTTTTAAATATGGGCTTTGTCGAAAACTGATTATTCTATGAATCTTCTTCAATATTAACCCATGTTTCATACAAGTTTGTAAATGCACGTAATGAATAACATATTTAAATTTATCATATAAATTAGGGATTAGCTTAGAACTCTTTCCCCCGGGGGGTATAAATTTTTCAGAACAAAATGGTAAATCGTTGTGTAAGTTATGCAAACGCTTAGGGTATACTATATCCACTTCCAAAATAAAACCACAATCTGCATCAATTGCAATTTTCGTTATATCTAAATTGTTAATTTCTTGTTGAGTGAGAAATTTGAAGTTGGATAATGGTAAGTATTGACACATACTATACCCATACAAATTATTACAATCTATATAAGAGACATAGGAATCAGGTTCCGAAGATTTGTAATCCGGTAAGTATATGTTATTTGCTTTCGCATGCCTGTGAGAGCAGAGGCACACTCCTCCTCTTATACCACTTTGTAACATGCGTATCATAGACAAGTCATTAATTAGTTCCAATTGAACACATGTTTTTAATAACATAGCGTCAAAAGATAAACTGGGTGCAGTTAAATAAAAAGCTGGATCTAAGTGATAATGTCGTTTACAAGTCTGTCTAAAATTTTCAAAAATATCTGCTAATAAAAGCACATCAGTTTGTAGGTATAGATCCGTATAACCACCTAAACTAGTAATTCTAAATGTTGACCAAACTAAATGTGCATGTCGGTAATCATCTTCAGAAACATTTTCATCATTGAGGGAACTATAAAAGTATTTCTTTGGAGGCAAACATTTTTCATCATACCGTTTCCACGAATCCATGTATTCATATGGATAAATGCCTTTGCGAGTAAGTAATTGGAATTCATCTCGGACAGGGAAGTGATTTTGTAAATTTTTAAACATTTCTGGTTTTAAAGTTTTACATAATTTGTTTAAGCTTGTCCCCAAAAATTTAAACGAATCAAGAAAACGCATTTGAAAAAACTTATTATATGAAACTGATACAAATTTCGTAAATGAGATATAGTTTTCTTTATTTTTAGGTATTATCTTTATTTCACCAGGGACGTCACCCAATGCTTTAATAAATAAATGACAATCATAACCAGCTAAGTTATGAAAAAAAATGGGGACAAATGCAGGGCATTTATATTGCAAATTACAAAACGAATGCGCAGCTCCACGATAGCGACCGGTAAGATGACAATGATCACGGACTTTGTCCCAAAAAAGAAAGTTTTGACATATATGACAACGTGTTGCATTTTCAAAATCATACCTGTCCTCCGTGGAAAATATCATTACAGCTGGTGACTTAATTATATCATAAATTTTTTGCACGTCTTTAATTATATAGTCAACAAACCGCTTATCACAGTCTGGACCTCGATATGACACGTAACGATTATAGCTAGGTTCATCAGAGCATACAATATAATAACCAAAAGCAACCGGTACGTGTTGGTGAAACATATTCATATTTTTACTAGAACAATTAGGCTCAGTACTTGTTTGTAGCATCGATTCAAAATCTGCATAAATACAAAAAGGCATAGTTTGTTTCCGTTCATAGTTTTTAAACTTAATTACTGAACCTCTGTTTGGAAGGACAGTTACTACACCTCCACATAAATGGTTGTTAAGTTCGTCAGCGGTATTGAAAAATATCAAACATAAATCGCAAAGATGTAATCTGCTGTGATGAGATGTGACTTGACTTCTAAAAAGTCTGGAACAGTCTTTGATCAAGCAATAATGAGAAGAATTATTATTTTCTAAAAACAGAAGGTGTATCATTTTTCCGCTGTATTTAAGGTTGAATTCAGATTTATACAAAGGACCTACAAAGTTTTTGTGATTTTGTAAACCATAAATTATAAACTTTATATGTGGATTGTTTTTTTCAAATGTTCTAATATCATTAAAGGTTACAGGAAAAGACATTCCTCTTAAGTTAAATATTTCTCGAAAATTAGGATAAGAAGACGTTCTTTCAGGGTGTTTCTTAACTGGATATAAAGCCGCTGTTACACACCATAAAAAACAATAGTGATCATTATTCAAAATATTCAAACATGCTTTTTTAGCCTGAATTAATTTGGGTAAACTGATATAACTAGAACCACCAAGTGGTTGGTATTTATTGAGATTCATCTCAACATACAAATTGTTTATAAATGTCCATCCACTATCACGACCTTCAAACTCTTCAATAGATGTTTTTAAATAATTAACTGTTTCAATATACAATTTTTCGAAATCGAAGTTAGAATATAATATTTTATTTTTGGTTCCAAAAGATTTCACTTCTTGTGAATTATCTTTGAATTTTAAAAATGTACCAAAAAACTCAAAGTTTACCTTAACACAAGTATGCTTAGTAAGGAATTCATTTAAAAGAGATTTTAATCGGTCAAAAATGCTTGAAAAAAAGGATTCAATTGACGCTCCTTGATGTTCATCACGAGCTAATATTTTATAGGTTAATATACGACTGCGAAACGCTGAGTTTATGATTTCTACACCATCACTATGTTTTATTGTTTGACTACTTTTCCTATGTGAACTACTTCGCAAATGTCCTACCCATGATTTACTGGGTACTGATGTGTTACACGCAGTACAAAAAGGCATTATTATTAAATAAAATATTTGCTCCTACAACACTAAGTTTAAAACATAAAAAATTAAAGAAATTTATGTATTATAGATCTACACACTTAAAAAAGTTTGCGATCACTTTGAAAATTTGATACTTATATTTGTGATATAGAAGATTTTTTCTGATAAGATTCTAAAAATATTAAAAATTAGAATTAGAACGTGAAACAATAAAGATTAAACGTAGGTAAACATTTTCTGTTGATTGGGTTAAATTTGAAAATATATCAGCTTTGTAAGTGATCTCAAACTATTTTTGATGTGTGTATATTATAATAATATACATAAGGTATATCTATAAAAATTAAATCTACTTTATAAAAATCTTATCCGCATAATGCACTGGTTCAGTGTCTTGAAATTCTTTATATGCATGTCCTAGAAAGTCTTGAAGTGACTCCCAAGATAGTGAGGACTCATCGCACTGTAATTTTACAGTCACCAACGCTGTCCTGTAGCGCACATCAGGGGCGTGTGATATGTAATCGTTGGTTTTATAGAGTTTAAAATCAACCACATACCCTCCTTCCGTTTTCTTGGAGCGACGAGACGTCCCAGATGAAACACGACTTGAGAAACTGGAAGCTAAGTCGCGCCGTGGTTCTCTGCAACTGCCTTCTTCAGCCCGCAAAATATTCAAAATATTTGTTTTCTTCGTTCTGTAAATAGAAAAAAGTGTTAATTATAAAAGTACTTATTCAAAGTGACTAAGAACTTGGGATCAAAATACAAAAAGTTATAGTATTTAAACGTGTAGGTATTGAAACGTACAAGTATTGTCAAAAGATCTATCTATGTATATAAATTAAGTGTGTCACTCATTTGTGTAAAATTAAGGTAAAGGTGTAAACTACACCTTATTCAATTTTAATTAAAATGTGACGATGTTAAACTTAATTAAAATGTGACGATGTTAAACTTAGTTAATTCCCGCCGGCTGCATTATCTATAATCAGCCGTGATGCTAGCAATATATCTATTCGGAAAATCTTGGGAATATATTTGTTTATAATTTGATTGTATTTTAACAGGTATGATTCGGAGTTTGAAACTTCTTCTGTAGTAGAGTCTGAGTGTGTAGCACCAAAGAAACGCAAACAGGTGATAGAGAAAAAGCAAAAACAACCCAAGCCCAGCTGCACCCAAAGTGTACAACGAAAAAACACTTCACCCGAGTTTAACACCACAAAGAGGTAGGTTTCATTATGTTCAACTAAGTTTAACATCGTCACATTTTAATTAAGTTTAACATCGTCACATTTTAATTAAAATTGAATAAGGTGTAGTTTACACCTTTACCTTAATTTTACACAAATGAGTGACACACTTAATTTATATACATAGATAGATCTTTTGACAATACTTGTACGTTTCAATACCTACACGTTTAAATACTATAACTTTTTGTATTTTGATCCCAAGTTCTTAGTCACTTTGAATAAGTACTTTTATAATTAACACTTTTTTCTATTTACAGAACGAAGAAAACAAATATTTTGAATATTTTGCGGGCTGAAGAAGGCAGTTGCAGAGAACCACGGCGCGACTTAGCTTCCAGTTTCTCAAGTCGTGTTTCATCTGGGACGTCTCGTCGCTCCAAGAAAACGGAAGGAGGGTATGTGGTTGATTTTAAACTCTATAAAACCAACGATTACATATCACACGCCCCTGATGTGCGCTACAGGACAGCGTTGGTGACTGTAAAATTACAGTGCGATGAGTCCTCACTATCTTGGGAGTCACTTCAAGACTTTCTAGGACATGCATATAAAGAATTTCAAGACACTGAACCAGTGCATTATGCGGATAAGATTTTTATAAAGTAGATTTAATTTTTATAGATATACCTTATGTATATTATTATAATATACACACATCAAAAATAGTTTGAGATCACTTACAAAGCTGATATATTTTCAAATTTAACCCAATCAACAGAAAATGTTTACCTACGTTTAATCTTTATTGTTTCACGTTCTAATTCTAATTTTTAATATTTTTAGAATCTTATCAGAAAAAATCTTCTATATCACAAATATAAGTATCAAATTTTCAAAGTGATCGCAAACTTTTTTAAGTGTGTAGATCTATAATACATAAATTTCTTTAATTTTTTATGTTTTAAACTTAGTGTTGTAGGAGCAAATATTTTATTTAATAATAATGCCTTTTTGTACTGCGTGTAACACATCAGTACCCAGTAAATCATGGGTAGGACATTTGCGAAGTAGTTCACATAGGAAAAGTAGTCAAACAATAAAACATAGTGATGGTGTAGAAATCATAAACTCAGCGTTTCGCAGTCGTATATTAACCTATAAAATATTAGCTCGTGATGAACATCAAGGAGCGTCAATTGAATCCTTTTTTTCAAGCATTTTTGACCGATTAAAATCTCTTTTAAATGAATTCCTTACTAAGCATACTTGTGTTAAGGTAAACTTTGAGTTTTTTGGTACATTTTTAAAATTCAAAGATAATTCACAAGAAGTGAAATCTTTTGGAACCAAAAATAAAATATTATATTCTAACTTCGATTTCGAAAAATTGTATATTGAAACAGTTAATTATTTAAAAACATCTATTGAAGAGTTTGAAGGTCGTGATAGTGGATGGACATTTATAAACAATTTGTATGTTGAGATGAATCTCAATAAATACCAACCACTTGGTGGTTCTAGTTATATCAGTTTACCCAAATTAATTCAGGCTAAAAAAGCATGTTTGAATATTTTGAATAATGATCACTATTGTTTTTTATGGTGTGTAACAGCGGCTTTATATCCAGTTAAGAAACACCCTGAAAGAACGTCTTCTTATCCTAATTTTCGAGAAATATTTAACTTAAGAGGAATGTCTTTTCCTGTAACCTTTAATGATATTAGAACATTTGAAAAAAACAATCCACATATAAAGTTTATAATTTATGGTTTACAAAATCACAAAAACTTTGTAGGTCCTTTGTATAAATCTGAATTCAACCTTAAATACAGCGGAAAAATGATACACCTTCTGTTTTTAGAAAATAATAATTCTTCTCATTATTGCTTGATCAAAGACTGTTCCAGACTTTTTAGAAGTCAAGTCACATCTCATCACAGCAGATTACATCTTTGCGATTTATGTTTGATATTTTTCAATACCGCTGACGAACTTAACAACCATTTATGTGGAGGTGTAGTAACTGTCCTTCCAAACAGAGGTTCAGTAATTAAGTTTAAAAACTATGAACGGAAACAAACTATGCCTTTTTGTATTTATGCAGATTTTGAATCGATGCTACAAACAAGTACTGAGCCTAATTGTTCTAGTAAAAATATGAATATGTTTCACCAACACGTACCGGTTGCTTTTGGTTATTATATTGTATGCTCTGATGAACCTAGCTATAATCGTTACGTGTCATATCGAGGTCCAGACTGTGATAAGCGGTTTGTTGACTATATAATTAAAGACGTGCAAAAAATTTATGATATAATTAAGTCACCAGCTGTAATGATATTTTCCACGGAGGACAGGTATGATTTTGAAAATGCAACACGTTGTCATATATGTCAAAACTTTCTTTTTTGGGACAAAGTCCGTGATCATTGTCATCTTACCGGTCGCTATCGTGGAGCTGCGCATTCGTTTTGTAATTTGCAATATAAATGCCCTGCATTTGTCCCCATTTTTTTTCATAACTTAGCTGGTTATGATTGTCATTTATTTATTAAAGCATTGGGTGACGTCCCTGGTGAAATAAAGATAATACCTAAAAATAAAGAAAACTATATCTCATTTACGAAATTTGTATCAGTTTCATATAATAAGTTTTTTCAAATGCGTTTTCTTGATTCGTTTAAATTTTTGGGGACAAGCTTAAACAAATTATGTAAAACTTTAAAACCAGAAATGTTTAAAAATTTACAAAATCACTTCCCTGTCCGAGATGAATTCCAATTACTTACTCGCAAAGGCATTTATCCATATGAATACATGGATTCGTGGAAACGGTATGATGAAAAATGTTTGCCTCCAAAGAAATACTTTTATAGTTCCCTCAATGATGAAAATGTTTCTGAAGATGATTACCGACATGCACATTTAGTTTGGTCAACATTTAGAATTACTAGTTTAGGTGGTTATACGGATCTATACCTACAAACTGATGTGCTTTTATTAGCAGATATTTTTGAAAATTTTAGACAGACTTGTAAACGACATTATCACTTAGATCCAGCTTTTTATTTAACTGCACCCAGTTTATCTTTTGACGCTATGTTATTAAAAACATGTGTTCAATTGGAACTAATTAATGACTTGTCTATGATACGCATGTTACAAAGTGGTATAAGAGGAGGAGTGTGCCTCTGCTCTCACAGGCATGCGAAAGCAAATAACATATACTTACCGGATTACAAATCTTCGGAACCTGATTCCTATGTCTCTTATATAGATTGTAATAATTTGTATGGGTATAGTATGTGTCAATACTTACCATTATCCAACTTCAAATTTCTCACTCAACAAGAAATTAACAATTTAGATATAACGAAAATTGCAATTGATGCAGATTGTGGTTTTATTTTGGAAGTGGATATAGTATACCCTAAGCGTTTGCATAACTTACACAACGATTTACCATTTTGTTCTGAAAAATTTATACCCCCCGGGGGAAAGAGTTCTAAGCTAATCCCTAATTTATATGATAAATTTAAATATGTTATTCATTACGTGCATTTACAAACTTGTATGAAACATGGGTTAATATTGAAGAAGATTCATAGAATAATCAGTTTTCGACAAAGCCCATATTTAAAACAATATATTGATTTAAATACCAAACTGAGACAAAAAAGTTCTTCAACTTTCGAACAAGATTTTTTTAAGCTCTTGAATAATAGTGTATTTGGAAAAACTTTAGAAAATACTGAAAACAGGGTTAATGTCCATTTAGTTTCTCAGTGGCGAGATATCAAAAACATAACTAAAAGAAGAAAATGCGCACAAAACCTTATTGCTCGTCCAAATTTCCATAGTGCAACGGTTTTCACTAAAAATCTAGTAGCGGTGCAGTTAAATCCTGAACAAATAACTTTGAACAAACCAATATATATTGGCTTTGCTGTTCTAGAATTATCAAAAAGTCATATGTATGATTTTCACTATTCAGTAATGCAACCTTTTTACAAGGATAGGATACGGATGTGTTACACGGATACAGATAGTTTTGTGTATCAAATACAAACCCATGATTTCTATGAAGACATAAAAAATAACTTTTTATCTTACTTTGACACCAGCAATTTTTGTAAAAATAATGTGTATACTTTACCCATACAGAACAAAAAAATACCAGGCTTGTTTAAAGATGAAATGGCTGGTAAAATAATAAGCGAATTTGTTGGATTGAGATCGAAGTTATATTGTATCAACACCATTCACAGCACAATTAAAAAAGCCAAGGGTATTAAAAAGAATGTTGTACGTGACCTTAACGTTACTGATTATGAAAAAACACTTTATGATGGTGACATTGTTCATAAAACAAATGTTTTATTTAAGTCAATAAAACATGAGCTATTTACATGTGCTGTAACAAAAATTGCGTTGTCTGGTGATGATGATAAAAGAGTAATTGCAAAAGATAAGATTTCAACTCGAGCATGGGGTCATACCAATATTTTTAATTTTTAAATTAGTAAATAAAAATGTTTATTTACTGTTTCTTTTAAGTACATGACTACAATGTTTGGAGAGATCTCCTATTGCACAAATATATGCTTGCATCAGGAAAATCCGCTCTTCTTACAGACCTTTTATAAGCTACGTACCTTTTATAAGTTAGCATAAAATAAGCAAATAATATTCACATGTTATGTGCACTAAACACGAAGTTTTGTGATGTATATATCATTTGAGATCCTACATGTAGTGTGAAAGTGACGTAACTAGCCCTGTGACATGATGTCTTGTGATCAGACCCGTTATACCGGACTAAGGTCTACTAATAACGGGACTGCTAGCTTATTGGATTTAACTAGAATTAAGTGTGCTGTCCTGTCTTATATAAGTACCTAGACTTAACAAATTATAATTATTTTAATAAACTAAACTAAGTAAAACTGTAAAAAAAAAATAAAAAAATAAATATATTATTATATGGTTTTCAGTTTTTTAATTTAATATCCTACAGCATTTATAAAACTATCATCATGACGAACAAGTTTACGTTTTTCGCTATATTCTAGAATGTACAAATTATAAGACATAAAATGGTAAGTACGTTTTAGCTTATCGTAATTGTGATTCTACAAAATAGTTCCCTAATGAACATGCAAGGAGCTTCAGCGAACGTACGAACAGTGGGACAGCGTGCTCAAATGATATTAATGTGGAATATTCGTTTAGTTACGTTATTTCCCAATCCAAAGTGATATTGGGCATTCTGTCCCACCTTTATCTATCTTAAAAATGTGATCTTAACGTGTTCATGTTAACAAACATGCATCGGGTTAGTTTGCTGTACGAAAGCAATCATCTAGCAAGTGAAATTGGTTAACCATTGACGGAACGGTAGTGTATTGAACGGCATTAAAATGTGGAACGTTGGCTTAGGTAAATGATTTTACAAAGAGTTATTGGGCATTCTACCCCACATAGTTATTGGGCATTCTACCCCACCGTGACTGAGTTAACAAACATGCATCGGGTTAGTTTGCTGTACGAAAGCAATCATCTAGCAAGTGAAATTGGTTAACCATTGACGGAACGGTAGTGTATTGAACGGCATTAAAATGTGGAACGTTGGCTTAGGTAAATGATTTTACAAAGAGTTATTGGGCATTCTACCCCACATAGTTATTGGGCATTCTACCCCACCGTGACTGAGTTAACAAACATGCATCGGGTTAGTTTGCTGTACGAAAGCAATCATCTAGCAAGTGAAATTGGTTAACCATTGACGGAACGGTAGTGTATTGAACGGCATTAAAATGTGGAACGTTGGCTTAGGTAAATGATTTTACAAAGAGTTATTGGGCATTCTACCCCACATAGTTATTGGGCATTCTACCCCACCGTGACTGAGTTAACAAACATGCATCGGGTTAGTTTGCTGTACGAAAGCAATCATCTAGCAAGTGAAATTGGTTAACCATTGACGGAACGGTAGTGTATTGAACGGCATTAAAATGTGGAACGTTGGCTTAGGTAAATGATTTTACAAAGAGTTATTGGGCATTCTACCCCACAGAGTTATTGGGCATTCTACCCCACCGTGACTGAGTTAACAAACATGCATCGGGTTAGTTTGCTGTACGAAAGCAATCATCTAGCAAGTGAAATTGGTTAACCATTGACGGAACGGTAGTGTATTGAACGGCATTAAAATGTGGAACGTTGGCTTAGGTAAATGATTTTACAAAGAGTTATTGGGCATTCTACCCCACATAGTTATTGGGCATTCTACCCCACCGTGACTGAGTTAACAAACATGCATCGGGTTAGTTTGCTGTACGAAAGCAATCATCTAGCAAGTGAAATTGGTTAACCATTGACGGAACGGTAGTGTATTGAACGGCATTAAAATGTGGAACGTTGGCTTAGGTAAATGATTTTACAAAGAGTTATTGGGCATTCTACCCCACAGAGTTATTGGGCATTCTACCCCACCGTGACTGAGGTTATCGAAGATAACCGATGGAACTAAGGTGGGGTAGAATGCCCAATAACTCACTACTTGCTAGCAGACCTGATTTATTTGTTTTGCGCACTCTCAGCGCAAGAAAACACTCACAAACACTTCGAGATAATTATTGAATACTAAACTATATTTATACAATGAAGTTAAACAGTATTTGACTATAATTCTATTTTATTGCGATATGTAAATACAGTGGTCAACGACCGCGCTTATGTCAGCTGTCAATAAAAAAAAAAAAAAAAAAAAAAAAAAAAATGAGAATGATGAATGAGAAAGAATGAGCGTTGAAATCCCCGACGACCAAGGCAGGGGGCGCACATCCGCCAACAGGGCCTCGACTTCGGCGAGCACCTGCTCAAAATCGGCGAGACTCCTGTTGGGGGAAATGTACACCCCAACTACTGCATAGCCGCCCATCAGTGCTAGAACACAACCGCGTCCCCGCAGCACCCGGCTGAAGGGGGACCCACCCCGACGGGCGACGATGGCCACTAAGCCGTCGCGGTCGCCAGCCCAGTTGTCCCAATCGCGGACGAGATACGGCTCGCTGACAACGGCGACGGTCGCCTGCCACTGTGCCATAGACTGCATCAGGACATCCTGAGCAGCGACACAGTGGTTGACGTTGGCCTGCAGTATAGAGACGTTGGCCATTTAAATTTGGGCGGTGTCCATAGTCTCCACAGACTGGGTGGTGGGGCTGGACTTTCCACCACCCGTCTTGTTTCTCCGATTCTTGCGGCCTCCCCGTTTCCGGGAGGCCGCATCACATTTCTTGCTGCCCAGTGAATGGGCAGCAGGTGACCCCTCTGTTGAGCAGAGAGGGCACATTAACTCCGACGATGGACAGCCGGCCGCCTTATGGCCCGGCTGCCCGCAACGGAAGCACAGTGCACTGCGATCCACTTCGCAAGTGCACTGTACTCCGACATGCCCCGAGTCCAGACAGCGGAAGCACCGCTGGACTCGAGGCGCGAGGAGGGTGGCCCTAACGACAGACCACCCAATGGTCAGGCGGCGGCCGTCCAACAAATTCTTGGCCGCCGCAACCGGGCACTTCAGCCAGCAGGTGCCCTGCCGGCCGGGTGGGCAGCTGATGTCGCCCACTTTAACGCGGGCGACGTCACAGCCACCGACTTCTGCCACCATGGCGGCAACCCTCTCCTTTGTGGCGGTGTCGCCAAGGCCTGAGATGCGCAACTCTGCGCATTTCTCAGGTCTGGCGACCCGAACCACTTCACCCAGCACCGACCGCAACTTATCGGCTAGGGCGTCGGCCTTGGCATCTTTGTCCGCGCCGCTCACCTCGAGGATCTTTCCTCCGGTGACGGCGGCGCGGAAACGCAGACCGTCTATGCCCAGGCTCTTCAAGTCGATCTTATCTTCAGCCTGGGCCAGCACGGCCGCGTAGGTGGCCCCCGATTCCTTCGCACCCTGCTGCAGCGTGATAGTCACTGCAGCAGTGCGCGTAGTGCTGGGCTTTTTGGACCTCTTCTTCTTATTTTTGGCCGGTGCGGGTGCTGGAGTCGCAGCGGTCTTTTTCTTTTTCGCAGGGCGCGCCGCCACTACATTCCACCCCTCAGCAAGTGGCTGAGGAGCAGCAACAGTTGGCGGTGGCCGCACCTGCCGAGCAGCTTCGGCCTCCTTTGCCGCAGCGCTCATTTTCTTCTTACTCTTCCTTCCAGTTGCAAGGTCCACCCCGTCAGCAGTGGAGGAGGAACGAGGAGCAGGGACAGGCCGGGAGAGTGAGGCCACAGGAGCAGCGGTAGGCCCCCTGGGACACGGTGTTGGTTCCGAGAAGATGGAGACGGCAGCACGAGCTGCACGCGCGGCGTTCCGCCTGTCTGCCGCGAGTGGAGGGCGCAAGGTCGGCTCAGGGGGTAGGCGGTCTACAACCCCGGCAAGGCGCGCGTCGATCATGAATCCGATCTCATCGCGCGACTACGCCGGGGGGACGGAACCCGCTACCCGTTTCAGGCCCTCCATCTCGGCCCTCAGGGCGATGAGCTCGCCCTGTAAAATCACTACCTCCTCGTTGACTGTGCGCGATCTCAGCTCACGAGCGTTGTCGAGGATTGTGCTCGCGGCATTCTTGAGATCGCGCACGAGTCTGCTGTTCATTTTGTTGCTTTTGTGGGCTATAGTGTTGATAATGCCCACAGCAGACTCAATGGTCCCAGTCAGCTGCTCCGACGATTGGCCCGCTACCGGGACTGGTACGTTGGATGGCCCCAGTAGGATGGTGTCCTTCTTATGTAAGGCCCTCCCGTCCTCGATGCGGGCCTCTTCTGCCAGCTCCTTTTCAGCTTGGCGCTCGACCGCGCGCTCTTCAGCAGCGGCAAGGTAGGCCTTAGCCTTGTGCAGGCCAACATACTGGCCTGTCGTGGGAGGGCGCCCGCGGCCTCTCTTCGCGTTCGTGACCGTCTGACCACGAACGGGACTCCTGTGGGAGTCATCCGAATTCTCCCCATCTGACCCCGAGTTCCGGCGCTTACGCCAGAAACGGGAAGTGGTGGGGAGGGGGTTGGGGAGGGTGTAAGACGACCCCACGGTCGACCCCACAGTCACCATAGAGACTGTGCTGCTGTCGGTGTCCGACAGCTGCAGTTCTCCACGCAACCCCTCCAACGTTGACGTCGATGGCGTCAACAGCGTCGGCGTGTCACACCTGGAGAGTGTGACACGCAGCTCCTTTACCGGAGCTAAATCTTCGGTACTTGTGTGGCAAGCATCCTTTAGGGTTTTATATTTTTGGTTATCCATTTGATTCCCACGAGTAATGGGGCATAGGGGGCACTACCGGGCGAAGCCCCACCCGGGAGCGGGCGTTTACATGCGGAGGTCGCCAAGGTATCCGCCGGGTTTTAACGTGCTTTCCTTCACGGATTTTTGTATCGGGTATCACCCTCAGGCCAGCCAATTAAGGCAAGCCGCCTTCGGCCACGTTGCGCCGCACGTACCCTGTAGACCGTGAGACAGGGGTCGTTGCACGACGCAACGTGGCCGGCCACGAGAGGCTGGTCAGGCCTCCCTGACGCGACCTTTCGGTCACGTCCGTCCCCATGGGCCTTGCAAGCCCATACGCCTCAGGTGAGGCCGAAAACGACCCCACCATAGCTCCCTAAGGAACTGACTGCAACACCGCCCTCAAACGCCCCTCTGAAAGCAGAGGGGGTGGAAGGCGGGTGGCGGCACTCTGGCGTCCGAGATAGAAGAGGGGAATGCGCCTGCCGCCAGGTGTCGGGATATTGGTACATTTACTAACAGTCGCAGCACAGAGTACTGCGGTCATTAGTGAATGCTCCAGGGTGCACCAGCAAATCCGGGTTGCACTCCCCCAGGCCAAAGCCCGAACGAGAGCAACCAAGACCGCCCACGTGGAGGTTTCCCGACCGAGCACCCCACGGTTGTTCTGGGTTGAGCTAGGTTTGTTCTATATTGTTCCAAAATATCGCGCCCGAAACCCAATTATTTTTGCAATTATCGCAAATAATAATTTCTGAGCTGGCCCCCCACTTTTAAGATATCACGATTCTGGTGGTTGTTCTGGGTTGTGCTAGGTTTGTTCTATATTGTTCCAAAATATCGCGCCCGAAAACCAATTATTTTCGCAATTATCGCAAATAATTTTTTTTTAACTGGCACCCCACTTTAAAGATATCACGATTCTGGCGGTTGTTCTGGGTTGTGGTAGGTTTGTTCTATATTGTTCCAAAATATCGCGCCCGAAAACCATTTATTTTCACATTTTGAGCTAGCACCACATTTTCGGGCTATCGGGATTACAACGGTTGTTCTCAGCTTAAATTACAAGACAACCATGAAATTTGTCAATATTCCCATCTTTTTTTTTGTAGTTTTATGTTGCTGCTGCAAGTACCAATGAAACATTTCATGACGTTATTCAAAAATCGAAATCGAAAATATTCGAATTCGTGAAAGTTTTCTTAGAAAAGGGTACCAATACAGAGGTATATAAGCAACGTGCGAATGTCTTGCGTCAAGTTTCGCGCTTCGTACAAGATGGTAGCGGGCCTGGAGTTTCTATCATTGACGCTTTATCAAACATCACTATTTTGTGTGAGCTTATTTTTCATGAAGAGCCTAGCCTGGAGGAACGTAGGGAGTGCAAAGTATGCAATACCGTCTTCACAAGGCAGCCAGTGACCGTTTCATTAGATATTGACACCATCATAGGTCATGGGTCCGAAAAAATAAGCGATGCTATAAAAGCTAACGAAATTTCCATTTCGAAAAAGATTTGTGTGAAATATAAAAGCTTTGTTGAAACGAAATTCGACTATCGATCTCACGCTTTTATAGAGTGTATTGAAGATGTTGACGCTAGGTTTGAAATAAAACAATTTCCCACGTCGATTAACTTAGGCGGATCTTCGTTTCAGCTTGCTGGGATTGCAGATTACCACGGTGGTGGTAAATCCGCTGAGCACTACACTGGCTGCGTCATATACGTGGTTCCGTATAGATGATTTGGTTTCAAAACCAAAACAGATTTCAAAAAATGACGTCATTAACGCAGTGTTCTGTATTTACGTTCGAGTTTAAATGACGAATTTGAAAAGCGACTACTGTATTAAATTTAATAATAATATAATATCAAAGGCTTCCTAAATCTCAAGCTTTCAAAGTCTTCTACATAAAACTCAATAGTTTTAAAGGCTTTTTAGTTGTAAGGTTTACATCCAAAGGAGTTGTGTGGAAAAGTTTGGTTGAATTTTCCACGTATCTAAGAAAAATATCAAGAAAAAAAACAATATGAAAAAAGGATAATATACAAAATAAAAAAAAAACATTTTTAATACATTAAAAAAAACAAAAAATTAAAAACAATACGAAAAAAAGAAAAAAATACACAATAAAAAAAAGTTCTTTTTTATTTCATTAAAAAAACAAATGACTAAAAAAAAAAAAAAACATAAATACAAAAAAAAAAGATGAGCGTATTGACAAATTTCATGGTGTTAAATCTTTAATGCGAATATTTTTTTTTAATGGTAACACCATGTCCTAAGATTCTAGCATAACTCGGCACAATGTTTGTTTCCTTTAGTTTTAAACGTAGGAATACCGTCTGTCATTTATTTCTGATTATTCAAACAATAAAAAGTTCTTTTCTTTCTTTAATTCATTAAAAAACAAAACATAAAACTATTAAAACAAAACATAAAACTACAAAAAAAAGATGAGAATATTGATAAATTTCATGGTTGTCTTGTAATTTAAGAAAAATAAATTTTATCGAAAATTGATATAATTTTTTTTTGGAAATCAATATTTTGAAACGAAGAAGAACAAGCTGAGAACAACCGTTATAATCCCGATAGCCCAAAAATGTGGTGCTAGCTCAAAAATTATTATTTGCGAAATTTGTTAAAAATAATTTGTTTTCGGGCGTGACATTTTGGAACAATATAGAACAAATCTAGAACAACCCAGAACAACCGCCAAAACTAACAAACTAACTTAAATTGCTAAATAATTAAAATGTAAGAATGTGTCCATTGGCACTTTTCTTACTGTCTCTTGTTACGATGTGCATACATCGACAATACACATTTTGCGTTTGGTAACAACACTTTTTTTTTTTTTTTTTTTTTAGTTCCGCGACCAAGGCCGCGGCCGCTTTAACGTCCGTTGCCGGGCGTCTCTGGTTACAAGCAGAACGTATTTCCAGTGGCGCCCGGCGGACTTTGACCACCTCTGTGGTCTCTGCGGAGGGTTGGGTCGGGATGAGAATCCCGCGTCGTTGGGGTAGGGTTTTATCCCGCGTCAATGAGTGAATCTGGTTGCGTGCTATGGGGCAAAGGCCCCGCAGCACGCAACCCTTCTAGCCTGCTTCTGTAAGGACGACGGGTGGCGATCCCGCCGTCCTCAGGCCCCGATCATGGAGGTCGATGGTCTTGGGCGTAGATGAGTCTGCGGCGGCCTCGCCGCTGACTACGGAACTCGGCGGGGAGGGCACGCTCCCTCTCCCTCTCGGCCGCCTCCTTCGCGAGCACGTCTTGCTCGCAGAAGGACACGGCCGCGTTCCACCTACTCCCGCTGGAGACCATGGCTTGAAGCATGGTCTCCAGCGAGAGGGTATCCACGCCCAGACCCACTACGAGGTCCCGGCGCTGACTCGCCCACGCTGAGCACTCCACCAACGTGTGGAGTGCGGTGTCGTCGTCGGAAACCTCGCAGTGTTGACACCGGGGTGTGACCTCACGATGGATGCGAAACAGATAGCTACCGAAGCATCCATGCCCGGTAACGATCTGCGTCGCACGATACGTGAGGTCACCATGCTGCCTCTGCAGCCAATCGTCCATGATCGGTCTCACCGCCGCGATGATGGTGGCACCCCACTTGGGTTGCTCAAGTCGCACCCTCCATGACTCCATGAGATCCTGGCGGAGTTGGGACCGCCGGTCATCGATTTCTCGAGACGCAGGCCTGTGGTCCCGCTCCAGCGCCTCCTTGCGCCATTGGAACAATGACGCAAGGGCTCTCGCTTCCAGGTCCCATGGAGGGGTCCCGGCTAGGAGACATGCAGCCTCTCTGGAGATCGTGCGGTAGCCCCTTATTGTTTTGACGGCCAAGGTCCTCAACGGTCTGTTAAGGAGCGTTGAGTTGTTGGCCGTCAACCGCGCCGCCCATACGGGAGCCCCGTATAGGGCCATACTCCGCACGATCCCCAGGTACAGTCTCCTGCAGGAAGCGTTGGGTCCCTTTAGGTTGGGCATCAGTCGCGAAAGCGCGACCGATGCCTGTGTCACCTTGGGGACCAAACTTCGGAAATGTGGTCCGAAGTTCCATCGGCTATCAAGTACGATCCCTAGATACTTCATCGAGGGCTTGATGCCGATGCTAACGCCTCCCACATTTATGCTGGAACCTTCAGGTGGACCGTTCCGAGGTCTGTGAAAACACAGAACCTCGGACTTGTGCAAGGCCACCTCCAGTCCCAGCCGCCGTATCCGACCCACGACTTGAGCAACACCCGTCGTGACCTTGAGTGCTGCCTCCTGGTACGTTGCACCCCGCGCCGTGACGAGGGTATCGTCGGCGTAGCACGTTACGCCGACGCCCTCAGGCAACGCACCCCGCAGCACCCAGTCGTAGCCGATGTTCCACAGAAGCGGCCCCAGGACCGACCCCTGCGGAACACCGCACGACACATCTCGCCGAGCTGGCCCGAGCCAGCTGGGGAAAGCTATGGCCCTCTCCGAGAGATAGGCCCCGACAATACGACGGAGGTAGAGAGGCGTTTCGTGATACACGAGCGCCTCCCTAACGCAGCTCCATGGCAAGGTGTTGAACGCGTTGGCGATGTCAAGAGACACCGCCACCACCACCTTGCCCTGTGAGACTGCTTCCTCCGTCAGGCTCTTGACGCGCATGATCGCGCTCACGGTGGAGCGTCCCCGACGGAAACCGTACTGGTTGTCCGCCAGGTCTGGCCCCACCGTCGAGAGATGCTCGACGAGGCGTTCCGCGATAATTCGCTCAAAGAGCTTACACACCTCGTCGAGCAACACGATCGGCCGGTATCCGGACGGTGAGTCCACCGGCCGCCCCGCCTTACGAATCAGGACCAGTTTCCCCGTCCTCCACACCTTGGGAAACTGGCCCCTTTCGAGGCATGCGCTAAAGAGCCCCATCAGTCGAGGCCCGAGTTCTTCGAGGGCCAGGACCCATGCACGGCCAGGAATGCCGTCGGGTCCGGGGGCAGTGATTTTCCGGCGTTTAAGCCGGAGTACCGCCGCACCTAGCTCCCCCACCCTGACTTCGGGTACGTCGTCTTCACTGATGCTATCCGCGTCGGGCAGAGACGGAGCCATGCGCGGAGGGACGTGCTCCTCCGCGCTCGTCGGAAACAGGGAGCCCATGACCCGCTCCAGCTGCTGCGGCTGGAGACTCTGGGTCAGTGGGGGCGCCCTAGGTCGGAGTTTCTCCCTGACGTGTAGGTACGGGCGCCCCCATGGGTTCTGCTGCAGGGTTTCCAGGAGCTCCTCGCGGGCCGCCGTCTTGGCCCGCTTTATTGTCTCCTGGAGATTACCTTTAGCCTCTCTGTAAGCCTGATAAAGCTCCGCCTCTCGGGTTGCCGCGTCGTCTGGGCGGCGATGCCTCCGGCGAAACCTGGTGTACTGGCGGCGGGCGGAGATGCATGCTGCGCGCAGCTGTGCAATCTCCGGCGACCACCAGTACACCTGCTTCCTTGCCGGTCTGGGTGTAACCCTAGGCATCGCCGCATCACAGATTTGCGACATGGCTCTCCTGAACCACTCCGCCTCGGCATCCACATCGGCAGGCCGGTCCGGTGCCGGAATCCAGGCCTGCACGATGGATGCCTCCAGGAGAGCCTCCCGATCTAGATGGTGAAGTGCCCAACGCGGATCCGGGGGATTTTCTACCGGCTGTGGGAGGTCAGGTGGGGGGACGACATCGAATCGGATGTACCGATGGTCCGAGTGCGTCTCCTCACCCTCCTCCACGTGCCAGCCAGTAATACGGGCGGCGAGGGCAGAGCTCGCGAACGATACGTCCACGACCGAGCTGGTCCCCCGCCGCCAGAAGGTGGCGACATTCCCCCGGTTGAGGACCTCCAGACCACGTGTTCTGGTCCAGTCCTCAAGAAGCCTCCCCTTGTCCCTGGTTTCCCGGGAGCCCCACGCCTCACTCCAGGCGTTGAAGTCTCCCAGGAGCAGGACAGGGCGAGGACGGCACGCAGCGAAGACGACGTCGAGCTCAGTGAGCCATAGCTCAAACTGAGTCTCGTCCAGTGTCGGCGAGATGTAGGTGGCCACGACTGCCAACCCGTCATATTCCGCCGCAACACACCCGCGGCCCCTTGCAATGATAGCAAGGCGCGAGTTGTCTGCGGCGGACCCCCCGAAGATAAAACAGGCCGAGCCGTCCTCGTCCACCGGGCTTCCCGGGTGGACGTAGTACGGCTCGGCGACCACGGCCAAGTTTATGGACCACTGCCGGATGCTCTGGTACAGAAGATCCTGAGCAGCGCGGCAGCGGTTCAAATTCACTTGCAGGATGCGGATATGGGCGTCAGACATTAATGGACGTTCATATCAGCATCCCGCCGAGAAACATCTGGCCGTGCAGTAGCGGCACCCCCACCGCTCTCAGCGCACGGACGAGGCTTTGGCCTCGAGGCGGCGCAGGTTGTGCTGCCGACCCGGTGGTCCGCAGTTTTGCCCTCCGCCTCGCATCTAAAGCAGCGAGGCGGGGCATCACAGGCACTTGCCTTGTGACCGGGCCGGCTGCAGCGGAAGCACCGATCGCCCACGGTGACTTCCGCTGTGCACTGCACTCCGACGTGCCCCACCACCATGCACCGGAAACATCTAGTTTCCCGGGCACGAAGGAGGTGCACCTGCGCCTTTAGGAAGCCCCCTACGAGGAGGCTTCGTCCGTCCGTCACTTTCAGTGCCGCCGCGACGGGGCACTGGACGACTGTCATCCCATGACCAGTGGTGCCGAAGGAGATGTCTCCAGCCTTCACCTGGTCACGGGGGCAGCCGCCCGCCTCCACGACGGCGGAGATTACTTCCTCCGTCGTGGCCGCGTCATCCAGACCCGTGATGCGCAATGCAGCGCATTTGGTGGGCCTGGTGACGCGGACGGCTTCTGCGTCCAGCGCGTCCCTAAGCTGCGCTGCTAGGGCGTCAGCTTTAGGGCCGCTGGAGGCGCCGGAGACCTCGAGGAGGCGAGCCCCGGTGCGTGTCGTCTTGCACCGGAGACCCCCCTGGATATCGAGGGCTGAGAGGTTGACTGAGGACTTCACGGTCCTCAGGACATCAGCGTACCCCACACCCCTCTCCACACCCTCCGTCGTCACCGTAAGGACGACGGCTGTGGAGCGAGGAGCGCGGGGCCTCTTCGGCGCCTTCGCCGCGGCGGCTTTGGCCACTTTCTTGGCCGCTTTCTTGGCGGCCTTCGTCTTCCTCTTCTTGGCCCCCACTACCTCCCATCCCTCCCGTCCGGAGGGATGTAAAGGAGCAGCGGGAGCGTTAGAGGAAGAGGAGGCGGCAGGGGTGCCGCTCTTCTTGCCGCGCCCCTTCGCCTTCCGCGTCTGGGCCGCGGTCTCGGCCGGCAACCGGTACGCTGGAGCGGACTGGGGCGGAGCGGGGCGGCGGACAGCGGGTGTGCCGCTTGGTCCTGGAGCGGGAGAACCGCTAACAGCCGCCGCGTATGAGAACGCGGGACGTGCTAGCGGAGGGCGGTACGCCCGGTCCTCCAGGACCGCGAGGCGCCTCTCGATCGCCGTCAGGACCTGTACCATAGTCGGCACAGGCTGTGGCGGCGATCCGGGCGCCGTGTTGGGCACCGTGGTGGGCGCCATGGTGGGCGCCGTGGTGGGCGCCTTTTTGGATGCCGTGGTTGGCGCCGTCGTGGGCGCCTTGGTGGGCGCCGTGGTGGGCGCCGTGGGTGGCGCCGTCTTCGGCGCTGGTCCAGCCGTCGGAGGAGGAGGCGGCAGCATGGGACCGGGAGGCGCCTTGACCACCTTGGTCAAGTCAGCGACCTCCCGCCACAGGTCATCCATCTGCTTCCTGGAAGCAGCGAGCTCCGCCTCCAGGCTCGTCACCTGCTTCCGGAGCCTCGCCTCCTCCTTAGTGACGCTCCGCGCGAGGAGCTTGTTGAGGGAAGATTGGGCTTCATCCACCAATGAAGCCACAATCTTCTTCCTCCCCGCCACGTTTCTGTTGCCCCGCATGGCCGCGTTCATGCGGGCAAAAACGCTCATCAGCTCCCGCGCGGGCGGCCCACCGATTTCCCGGCGACTTCGCTGGGACAGTTGGACCGAGGACGGAGGAGGAGTTGGCGGCCGCCTTCTGTACGCGTCGAGACGCGTACGCACCGTCTTGACCGGCACCTCCTCCTCCGAATCGGTGGAGAGGAGGGACCCCCACCCGGAGCAGCTGGTGCTACGGTCGCGCGGCGGCCCCCCCTTCTCCTCGAGGGTCCTCTTCTTCGTCGCAGAAGAGCGGGCCCTTCTTCTTCACACTGCTGGGAGCTGACCCATCGTCAGTCCCAGCAGCATCAGTTCCTTGGGGCGTCGACATCGCGCTGCAGCTAGGCGGCGCGGCGCGAGCCCCCAAATCAATTTGCATCGGAGTCCGTGATGGATGCGTAAAGTCGTCGGTTGATACTGCCCGGGAAAGGGCAGTATCGGGGGTATCGTCGGGTTCACTATTCATAATGATCACAATTTTTATTGGCACCAAGTTCAGACTAAATACGTTCGGTCACCCAACTTGCCACTGCGTTACCGTGGTCAAGTTGGGGTCCAGGGCGGACGGCGAGGACGTAGTATCTAATCACTTGGGGCCCCGCCCCTGGTAACAACACTAGTTTAGAATCTTCTAGAATGTTAGCGGACCGGTTCGGACAATGAAGAAATTCCTTCGCTCATTGTCCGGTGAGCCGGGCCAGATTGAAAAGATAAGGATTGAGCCGTTAACCAATAGCGAGACGCGCGAGGCGCATCGATACGTGGAGTGGCGCGTCACTAGACGCTAGGAGAAGGGGCCGGTACGCCTCTATTGCCTGGACCAAGGTCATATAAGCCGGCGCAGAGCTAACGGAGACACAATTTAGCAGAATAGAAATCTCATCTACGCACGACTGCCGTAACCACCGTTAACGAAATATTAAATTATAACATTTAAAGTAATAGTTAATTAACCAAGTAATTCCGACAAAATGGAATTTAGTTATAGTGGTGAACTTGTGCAATTAGTTTCCCGTTCCCTATTCAGGGAACTACCTTGGGGCTTAGAAAAGCCATATTTGGTCAAGAATACTATTGCTGAGCAACCCGAAGCTGCGCCGTCGCTCCGTGGCCATCGACCCGGAGCATCTCGCCAGCTAGATTTGAGAATTGGAGGACACCAGCGGATCCCGCCGGCCGACCGCCGTCGCCTGTGGACCCACGGTTAAGTGCACCGGGCACTTCCTAAAACAGTACACTAACTCGTAAGAATTGGTCCTTCTCAGTCTTCTCACTATGTCCCTGGTATCGAGGAGCTGGATGGCCTCGACATTCACATGGTGAATAAGTCTATTTTGATGATCTTCTGCGTATTTTTGTATAACCTTCACGACGAGGTCCACACCTAGATCACGGTGGATGTCCTCATTTCTCACATACCAAGGAGCGCTAACGATACCCCGGAGTACTTTATTCTGAATCCTTTGTATGATCTGCATATTGGTCTGTTTGGTACAACCCCACAACTGTATACCGTATGTTCATACTGGCATTAGTACTTGTTTATAAAGAAGTACTTTATTCTCCACTGACAGTTTAGACTTTTTGCCAAGTAGCCAGTACAGTTTTTTATAGCGAAGTTCTAGTTCTTGACGCTTCTTTTTCACATGAGCCTTCCAGCGGAGTTTTGCATCTAACGTCATGCCGAGATATTTTGCTGTGTTTTCGGTACTATTTGACCATTTATATATACCGCTTCAGTATCAAATCGCTGATTAGTAAAATCTATTTGGATCGATTTAGACTCATTTAGTTTGATTCGCCACTTTTTTGTCCAATTGACAATGGTGTTAACAGCCAACTGCACCCTGTGGACTGCTTCTTTACAAGTGTCTTCCACAGCCATAACAGCCGTGTCATCAGCGAATGTGGCGATGGTGTTATTTTTTAATTCAGGGATGTCACTTGTATAAAGGAGATACAATATAGGTCCAAGGACACTGCCTTGTGGTACACCGGCTTGAATACACTTCAGTTCCGAATATGCATCCTCATGCCTCACTCTAAATGTCTTTTCTGTTAAATATGATTCTAAAATATCTACAAAATGCTTAGGGAGCATTTGTCTTAATTTGTATATGAGGCCTTTGTGCCATACCTTATCAAAAGCTTGAGCAACATCCAGAAAGACTGCGGTACAGACTTTCTTCTCTTCTAGAGCTTTTTCTATCACATTGGTTATTCTATGAACTTGGTCTATCGTTGAGTGTTTTTTTCCAAACCCAAACTGGTAGTTAGGAATCATATCTGTCTTCTATGATGGGTTTTAGCCATCTTAACAGTATTTTTTCAAATAATTTTGACATAATTGGCAGAAGTGAAATGGGTCTATATTATCGTATCTTTTAAGGTATCCAGGTGTTTTCTTATTAGACAATGTCTTTATTATGTTATAAACTTCTTTTGGTGAAGCAAGTTTTATGTGATGGTCATCGCATGAGTCTTCACTGCCTTTGTCTTCAAGCTCTTCGTCTCCTACTGTTTGAAAGATTTTCTCTAAATGTTCTGCAAACCTAGAGGCTTTCTGCTCATTATTAACAGTCCACTTACCATCTTCTTTTTTAATGGGCGATGCATGTAAAATGGGTTTGTTTGACTTTTTATTGGCTTTCCATAACGAGTACTCTGCTGTAGCGTTATTTGTTAACTAACTGAGGTAGTTATTTGTGTTATCGTCGTGGAAGTTCTGAATAGCCCCTACTTAGACGTTTGGTGAGATTGTTTAAAATTGTTTTGTCTAGCGGATATCGCGAACATTGCCACTTATGTCTCTGTGCTCGCTTTTTTACAATGAGATCTGTTATTTCCTCTGGATAACTGTGACTAGCTGTCCTTAACTTTAGTTTAGGTGTATTTCTCCAGGCACTTAGTTGGATATCGTTAATAAATTTTGTTAATTCGTCATTTAACTGATGTTTATTTTTGAGTGGCACTTTAAGGTCAGTGATGTTGTTTAAATCTATTTGGAAGCTTTCCCAATCAGTGTTTTTGTTAGTTAGCCTTGGAGCACATTCTTTTTTCAGAATAGTCTCACTAAAGGTTAGTATAATAGGTGAGTGGTCCGAGTTCATATCATAACCCTCTACTATGTCAATATATAAACAAGATTAATTTTTGTAGATAAAAAGTCGATCAGATCTGGTATTTTAGAAACGTCTGTGGGCCAGTAGGTTGGCTTTCCCGTTGATATTACTGTACACTTGGCTTCTTTAACTGCACATAGTAGTTCCCTTCCTTTGGTAGAAGTTAGCCTAGAACCCCAGTGACCGCCGGGTGCCACTGGAAATACGTTCTGCTTGTAACCAGAGACGCCTGGCAACGGATGTTAGAGCGGCCGCGGCCTTAGGCCGCAGAATTAAAAAAAAAAGAAAAAATATGATGATTTTTTTATGTCTTTGTGCCGCTCATCTTCAAAATGCTTTTGGGAGAGAAGCACCTTGTTTGAGCACCGTATGGCGATGGTTTGCTGAATTTGAGAGAGGTCGAGTTTCTTTACATGACGAATTTCGTGAAGGGCGGCCTTCAACTGTGGTCAACGAAAATAATGTGGCTACTGTTAAGCGGTTAATTGAAGAAAACCCGCGGATTACCTATGAGACAATTCGAGGACTATTGGGGATTTGTATGAGTCAAATCTAGAAAATTTTACACGAAGAATTGAAAGTTCGGAAACTTTGTTGTCATTGGATCCCTCATGAACTGATAGCGGAGCAGAAGCGGGCTCGCGTGGATAGGTGCTCACAGATGCTACTGAAATATGACCACGGTCATTCTAATGCTGTTTATGACATTGTCACAGGAGTGGATTTATTGTTTTGAACCCGAAAAAAAACAGCAATCTTGTGAATGGGTGTTTGAAAATGAGAACAAGCCAACAAAAGTGAGGCAGGCAAGAAACTTTGGTAAAAAAATGATCGCGTTGTTTTTTTTCAGCTACGGGTCCCATCTGTACAATTCCACTTGAAGATCAAAAGAGTATTAATGCCGAGTGGTATTCTACCATTTGTTTACCCAGGGTGTTAGAAAAAGTTCGCGAAAGACGACTCAAAAGCCACGTTCTTCTACATCATGACAACGCTTCTTCACACACGGCCAACAAAACAAAGTCATTTTTAGCTTCCGAAAAAGTACAACTCGTCACCCATCCTGCGCATAGACCCGACCTGGCACCCTGTGGTTTCTGTATTTTCCCCAAAATCAAAGATTTGATGAGAGGTTTCACTTTTACCAACTCCGAAGAGGCAGTGATAGCGTTCAATCAGCACGTAGAAAACATGCCTTAAGATCTGTGGTCCTCCTGTTTAAAAAAATGGTTCGATCGCATGAAAAAATGTTTAAAATGCAAAGGAGAGTATTTTGAAAAGCAATAAACATAATATTTTGGTAATAATTTTTAATGTATACTTCATTTTGGGTTTGAAATTCACAACTGTCTGGTGTTATTGGACTCTAAGTTTTTCAATCTCTTTTCAAATGTGGTCAACATGCTCAAAATCTTGGAAATATTAACATCTGTTGAATTAACAATGGTAAGTAAAATGTTTTTAAGAATAAACCTTTTAAATTTATATAATAGCATTAATTTTTCGCAGAATTAAAAGGACAACAAAACGTCGACAATTGTTTCGCCTCTAAACGAGGCATTATCAAGACTGTCTCAGAGAGAACATCTGTTGAATTTCCTGTCTCTGAAGCCGGTTGTGGCACAGGTCTTGGTTAGACTTGTTGAGTTATATTCGGGAATGACACGTTACTAGTAACTAACCGAGTGATGCGTGGCTTGTTGTTCTTTTAAGTCCCAGACACCTGGGGTATTGGAGGAGTAACCTTTTTTCTCTGGTTGTTTCTTTTTAGGAGTTGCAGGTCTTTTGCAACCAAACACCCTCTGTAATTAGCAGGATGAGGTTGGCCACAGTGAACGCACTTAGGCTTTGCTTCCGCTGGCTTTGTGCAGTCTTTGGTGAAGTGCTTACCAGTGCATTTGACACATCTTGGTTCCTTGGCGCAATACTTTTGCGTGTGGCCGTAGGTTTGGCATCTCTTACATTGCGGGATTAACTTTGATGTTTTCAACGGCTGTATCGGTACGGTATATCTTGTCAATGTCTTCCTCTTTGTCAAAGGAGAGCATAAACGAGGTTCTTTGTTACTCCAACTTAATTTGTTAACAGCCTCCAGTATTTTAAAACCTTGGCCCTTAAGGTATTCGACTATTCTATTTGGTAGACAGGTCGAGTGTAGGTTTTTAACCATGTAAAAACCCCTCCTACCTTACTAAAACTATCTTACATATATAACTAAATATAACTATCTAACTAACTAATATATATATCTATAAACTAAGAGGGAAGAAAGAAAGGAAAGGACTATAAATAAATACAGAAAGAAAGAAAGACTAAGAAGAAGGAAAACCTAGAATATGGAAGGAATTATATCTAGAATAAATTGAACATGGATTATATTTTTTTTTTTCAATTCTGGACGGAGAATCTGAAATACATGGAAAGCTGCATTATAATCGTCTAAAATGATTATACTAGTCTATCTGATAAGATGATAGTATATCAACTATATAGTTCCATTTAGAATACCTATAATGTACTTCTAATATGAGCTTTTACTGAAGATTGGCCAAAGTGATCGATCGTCTAGTGATTAGTGGTAGGACTCTACGTTGTGTCATAGCAAACCGGATTCTTTTTTGTGATTATGCGCTCAGAACTATAATGTAAGACCTAAATAGTGCTTCTAATTTCAACCCTAAATAAGTGAAGTTAATATCTTATAGTGATTCTAAATTATTTGTTAGACCTAACTAGTGCTTTTAATTTCCTAAACCTAGACAAGTTGTTCTAGTAACTCAGATTGTCCTATCAGTAATAGATGAAAGGTATTTTAGTGTCAATCGTGTACATAACCTAAAAGTGACATTAATATTGATAATATTATTCTGGATTACTGTAATAAATTATTAAAGCTTTAACAACAAGTGAGTATCTATTTATTTATAATAAGATATTGAATTATAGTGGTTATTATAGAACCTAGGGATGTAGCATACAGACTAGTTGCAATAATTAAATGTTTACCGAATGGTCATGATAATTAGGAGGGGTAATGGACTGTAGATAATTAGGTAACAATGTGGGGTTGGAAAAGGTCTTTTACTGCCCCAGGCACGCAGAGACCGACTGGAAAACAACACATACACCATTTTTCCTCGTGAAGATAATTTTGGATGATGAAGCAGCTTGAACAGCTGATCACGAAGGGATTAGAACGAGTTCCAGATCCACAAAATTGATGTTAATATTATCAATAGGTAAGTATACCCAGTGATAGCCATAATAGTTCAGCTAGGAGTTATGCTTGGCAAGAACCTCCAAAGCTTATTGGTATATCTGAGATCATGTTCATACAAACAGTCTCATGAATTATAAAATGACGAATTGTAGAAGATCCGAGGATACATCTACCGTAGAAACCCTGATCCAATGATACATCAACTCTATCTCAATCTGGTCCAGTCAAGGAAATCCAGTGAGTCCGGAGCAGTGCTCAAATTCACAAGGGCTGCCCATGAAATACAATCAGCAATACACGATACAGTCTATCTCGTCTTGCCCTTAGGCCAAGAGAGTCCGGACCATCGGTAAGCCAAGTTGCAACCATGCCAGCAAAGTGGTTGAAGTTGTAAACATATGAATGTCCGTACCACAAACACTCAGATATACATCAAGATAGTTATCATTAATGTAACATAAATCCATTCTGAACTATTTTAGCAGATAGATACAAGTATTTAAGAATTAGCTTCTGGTAACCCGAGTAGGATTAATATAGGATGAAGGGATATGTAAGTATGGATTTTATGATTATAGTTTATACATTTGCTTGACCACAATGGGAAAAGTAGGTATAATAAAACAACCATATTTATTGTAGAGTATTTATTGAATAATTACCTTCACCTATGTAGAATAGCCTTCTTGAAAATGTATTATGTAACTGTTATTTACATTCTACAGATAGATCAGAATAAGTACTATAAGGAGTGGGTAAGTTGGGTAGGAGTTCACTCAATATTCCATTGCTCCACCAAGTAATATCAAGCTAGTCTGACTTGGATATCGGAGTTCTAAACGAACCAGGCTGTTAGAACTACTTAGGTTTCTCTTATAAATTCCAATCTCCTCTGGTGAGACATAGCTCCGAGTAGACTGGAGGATACCCAGGTATGTTATAACCTCGAAAATATGCAAGCGCCAAACGCTTAGTAGACCAAGATTTAATCGATTTCTGAGATGAGCAAATACAGCTAAATCTTCATGTATATCAACTGAAGCTTGTTCAGCATACCAGGAAACAATTTAACCCAAGATTAAATTGCTTCCATCTCAAACCATCCGCTATCCAAAATCTTACAAAATTGGAAATTCCTATAATAAAACACATGGGGGGTAGTATTATTCTGATACTATCATTCCATTAGCGGTTTCAATAATAAAGATATGCGAGATGAATTCAAGAAGGAATTCCCACAGGATTATGAACCAAGTTACCTCACCTATTACCATGATTCACCAAATATATAATTAGGTATCACACAGTAAAGGTTACTAATATAAATTAATTTAGTTTATGCCATCCTAGGCATAGCTCCGACAATGGACTGGTTTTACCAATCATTGCATGAAAGATTTGGCGAATATAGACACACTCAAGTATGCTAACATAATTTGTTTCAACCTCACCTAGGTGCTTCTGATTACGGACGAGGATTACCAATCAATACAGGAATGATATAGCGAATGTGGTACACTAAAGTGTATATGTAATTCAGATCAATCCTCCTAATGGTTTATGACTCTGTTCATACACCTCAGGTTAATCGCTGGTTAGTTCAGGGTGGTCAAGCAACGGTATGAAATATAATATGTATGTAGGTAATATACAATAAAGATATTAGAATCAGCATTGTAAATATATTCAATTTTGGACAACTTTTCGATTCACAATATTCATTAATTAGGTAGGTAGGTAGGTTGATATGTAGTAGGTAGTAAGTATGATAATATGACCATTATTTACGGGTAGTTCCTACCACGCTTCCTACTTCGGTTCAAGACGATTTCATCAAAATTATCTCGTTAAAATTGGCTAAGTAGTGATTATTTAGTCATTACTACACGCACTAACAGAACTAATTAGAATTGACACTGGAGATTCGATTATGCTGTTACAGTCATTTAACTAGAATGTACCTAGAATGTTGTACGCCAGGACAATATAGAATATTTAAATAACGCTGGATGTCTATAAACTACACTGGATTTATCGCACCTATACATCCTCAATCTGAACAAAATGGACACTTATCTTACGACAATTACACTGAATCATGAATTTATCCTTACTTTATCGTTCATGTACGCATTCCGAGCCCTTAGACAAATTTTACCATAAATTTTACCATATTCATCAGATTACACGCTAAAACTCTAGAAATCATTCGTCAGTCCGTTGTCCATACGGTGTGACCAATTTCTAAATTATCAAAAATATGTGGGTAAACTTCATGACATTGGTAAATACATGGAGGGTATTTGGATAAAATAATTCACAACGATTTTAATAGAATGAAAAGATCAGACCTCAAAATGACGTCTTCCTCGACTCCTCGTTGCTCTGCAGCTGCATCTTGAATCACTTAAATTAGTGCTAGTCTCATAGCGCGGACTAGTATGTACTGTCGTACACTTATCGCCAAGAGACCAGACTCAATCTCTTTCCCAAATGCAATAGATATAAAATATCTATTCATTTCTATCCCCAGAAGTCTTAGAAGCGATAAATGCTTGAGTAAAATGTGTGTGTATCCCTCTGAATAGAATCTGGCCAGGACTCTAAACAAAGGCGTATAATAAAATAAATACATATATATAATAAATAATTGTAGGGGTAGGTGTATTGTGCAGGTACCTAAGATACTCACATGTCGACGGTCGAAACGCGCACTAGGTGATACCGACCACTCAGAGGACAAGCAGAGTTCCGATACTATCGAAATTGCGAAAAGAAAAGAGCTTGTTATACCGTCGAAAATGCGAAAGGAAAAGAGCTACGTTACCGACGAAATTCCGAAAATTAAAAGAGGACGAGAATCCCGCACTCTCGTTTTTATAACCTTTTCCTAAACCACCTCCCATATCCGTATCATTCGTTCTTTTCCCGTAAAACCCATTCTATAACCTAGCAACACCGATCTACACTCTTTCCCACTTCCAACAATTCCAATAACCATTAACTAACTTTAAATCTTAATTATGTAATCTAAACATACAGAACCCATTCAAATGTACCTAAATTCTAAATAAAATTAATAAATATAATAAGTGGTTTAGAATATCTCATTATCTTTCTCTAATAAAATTAATATTTATGAATAAGTGTTTTTGGAATATTCTAGTACGATCTCTAAAGAATTGTGAAAAGTCCAACGTTATGTCAATTAATTTACTATTTATCTAAATTTAGTGCCAAGAAATTTCATTCATACATGTATATTATTTCTAGCAATAATAACTTGATATAAACCTATCTGATATGTATTTCAACCACTTTTAAGAATATTAGGCTTTATGATGTATTCTAACAATACAATATTGTAACATTTTAATCTGTATTGAAGTTATTAATTTTGGTAATCTAAATTTTCTATCTAAATTAATGTTTATCTGGCTTCTACCTATTATTCTGATATCTACATAGATTCTACTTATAAGAACTTGTCACTCTTCATCATGGGACACCTCAAATTTGAAGAAACAATTGTAATGAATTGTTAAAATTTTGGTAAATTAATCTTTATTTTCTACCACTAAACTCCTAATATTTCCTACTTCCCTGCTATATTCTACTTTATATGTAGTCTACATTCCTCAGATATGTTAGTATTTCATAATAATTACAGGCAATAGCATAGCTTTAACAGATTGAATTTTCGCTATGTTACTGGACCAATATTTTTAAGTATAATGTGAATTTTTCAATTCTTAAGCAACTCATGTTTATAACTAACAGTGATACCTCATGAACTTATAGGAGTAGAATTTATCTCATTTTTAGCATATTCTTTTGGTTAAATGTGAATTTTTAAGATATTTTTATAGCTTACTTATCCTGAATTTTGAATGTTTGGGATTCAATGTGTAAAAACCCCTCCTACCTTACTAAAACTATCTTACATATATAACTAAATATAACTAACTAATATATATATCTATAAACTAAGAGGGAAGAAAGAAAGGAAAGGACTATAAATAAATACAGAAAGAAAGAAAGACTAAGAAGAAGGAAAACCTAGAATATGGAAGGAATTATATCTAGAATAAATTGAACATGGATTATATTTTTTTTTTCAATTCTGGACGGAGAATCTGAAATACATGGAAAGCTGCATTATAATCGTCTAAAATGATTATACTAGTCTATCTGATAAGATGATAGTATATCAACTATATAGTTCCATTTAGAATACCTATAATGTACTTCTAATATGAACTTTTACTGAAGATTGGCCAAAGTGATCGATCGTCTAGTGATTAGTGGTAGGACTCTACGTTGTGTCATAGCAAACCGGATTCTTTTTTGTGATTATGCGCTCAGAACTATAATGTAAGACCTAAATAGTGCTTCTAAATTCAACCCTAAATAAGTGAAGTTAATATCTTATAGTGATTCTAAATTATTTGTTAGACCTAACTAGTGCTTTTAATTTCCTAAACCTAGACAAGTTGTTCTAGTAACTCAGATTGTCCTATCAGTAATAGATGAAAGGTATTTTAGTGTCGATTGTGTACATAACCTAAAAGTGACATTAATATTGATAATAATATTCTGGATTACTGTAATAAATTATTAAAGCTTTAACAACAAGTGAGTACCTATTTATTTATAATAAGATATTGAATTATAGTGGTTATTATAGAACCTAGGGATGTAGCATACAGACTAGTTGCAATAATTAAATGTTTACCGAATGGTCATGATAATTAGGAGGGGTAATGGACTGTAGGTAATTAGGTATCAATATGGGGTTGGAAATAGCCTTCACTGCCCCAGCCACGCAGAGGCTGACTGAGAATCAATCCATACACCATATTCTCTCGTGAAGATATTTTTGGATGATGAAGCAGCTTGAACAGCTGATCACGAAGGGATTAGAACGAGTTCCAGATCCACAAAATTGATGTTAATATTATCAATAGGTAAGTATACCCAGTGATAGCCATAATAGTTCAGCTAGGAGTTATGCTTGGCAAGAACCTCCAAAGCTTATTGGTATATCTGAGATCATGTTCATACAAACAGTCTCATGAATTATAAAATGACGAATTGTAGAAGATCCGAGGATACATCTACCGTAGAAACCCTGATCCAATGATACATCAACTCTATCTCAATCTGGTCCAGTCAAGGAAATCCAGTGAGTCCGGAGCAGTGCTCAAATTCACAAGGGCTGCCCATGAAATACAATCAGCAATACACGATACAGTCTATCTCGTCTTGCCCTTAGGCCAAGAGAGTCCGGACCATCGGTAAGCCAAGTTGCAACCATGCCAGCAAAGTGGTTGAAGTTGTAAACATATGAATGTCCGTACCACAAACACTCAGATATACATCAAGATAGTTATCATTAATGTAACATAAATCCATTCTGAACTATTTTAGCAGATAGATACAAGTATTTAAGAATTAGCTTCTGGTAACCCGAGTAGGATTAATATAGGATGAAGGGATAAGTAAGTATGGATTTTATGATTATAGTTTATACATTTGCTTGACCACAATGGGAAAAGTAGGTATAATAAAACAACCATATTTATTGTAGAGTATTTATTGAATAATTACCTTCACCTATGTAGAATAGCCTTCTTGAAAATGTATTATGTAACTGTTATTTACATTCTACAGATAGATCAGAATAAGTACTATAAGGAGTGGGTAAGTTGGGTAGGAGTTCACTCAATATTCCATTGTTGTGCCAAGTAATATCAAGCTAGTCTGACTTGGATATCGGAGCTCTAAACGAACCAGGCTGTTAGAACTACTTAGGTTTCTCTTATAAATTCCAATCTCCTCTGGTGAGACATAGCTCCGAGTAGACTGGAGGATACCCAGGTATGTTATAACCTTGAAAATATGCAAGCGCCAAACGCTTAGTAGACCAAGATTTAATCGATTTCTGAGATGAGCAAATACAGCTACATCTTCATGTATATCAACTGAAGCTTGTTCAGCATACCAGGAAACAATTTAACCCAAGATTAAATTGCTTCCATCTCAAACCATCCGCTATCCAAAATCTTACAAAATTGGAAATTCCTATAATAAAACACATGGGGGGTAGTATTATTCTGATACTATCATTCCATTAGCGGTTTCAATAATAAAGGTATGCGAGATGAATTCAAGAAGGAATTCCCACAGGCTTATGAACCAAGTTACCTCACCTATTACCATGATTCACCAAATATATAATTAGGTATCACACAGTAAAGGTTACTAATATAAATTAATTTAGTTTATGCCATCCTAGGCATAGCTCCGACAATGGACTGGTTTTACCAATCATTGCATGAAAGATTTGGCGAATATAGACACACTCAAGTATGCTAACATAATTTGTTTCAACCTCACCTAGGTGCTTCTGATTACGGACGAGGATTACCAATCAATACAGGAATGATATAGCGAATGTGGTACACTAAAGTGTATATGTAATTCAGATCAATCCTCCTAATGGTTTATGACTCTGTTCATACACCTCAGGTTAATCGCTGGTTAGTTCAGGGTGGTCAAGCAACGGTATGAAATATAATATGTATGTAGGTAATATACAATAAAGATATTAGTATCAGCATTGTAAATATATTCAATTTTGGACAACTTTTCGATTCTCAATATTCATTAATTAGGTAGGTAGGTAGGTTGATATGTAGTAGGTAGTAAGTATGATAATATGACCATTATTTACGGGTAGTTCCTACCACGCTTCCTACTTCGGTTCAAGACGATTTCATCAAAATTATCTCGTTAAAATTGGCTAAGTAGTGATTATTTAGTCATTACTACACGCACTAACAGAACTAATTAGAATTGACACTGGAGATTCGATTATGCTGTTACAGTCATTTAACTAGAATGTACCTAGAATGTTGTACGCACTACCAGGACAATATAGAACATTTAAATAACGCTGGATGTCTATAAACTACTCTGGATTTATCGCACCTACACATCCTCAATCTGAACAAAATGGACACTTATCTTACGACAATTACACTGAATCATGAATTTATCCTTACTTTATCGTTCATGTACGCATTCCGAGCCCTTAGACAAATTTTACCATAAATTTTACCATATTCATCAGATTACACGCTAAACTCTAGAAATCATTCGTCAGTTCGTTGTCCATACGGTGTGACCAATTTCTAAATTATCAAAAATATGTGGGTAAACTTCATGACATTGGTAAATACATGGAGGGTATTTGGATAAAATAATTCACAACGATTTTAATAGAATGAAAAGATCTGACCTCAAAATGACGTCTTCCTCGACTCCTCGTTGCTCTGCAGCTGCATCTTGAATCACCTAAATTAGTGCTAGTCTCATAGCGCGGACTAGTATGTACTGTCGTACACTTATCGCCAAGAGACCAGACTCAATCTCTTTCCCAAATGCAATAGATATAAAATATCTATTCATTTCTATCCCCAGAAGTCTTAGAAGCGATAACTGCTTGAGTAAAATGTGTGTGTATCCCTCTGAATAGAATCTGGCCAGGACTCTAAACAAAGGCGTATAATAAAATAAATACATATATATAATAAATAATTGTAGGGGTAGGTGTATTGTGCAGGTACCTAAGATACTCACATGTCGACGGTCGAAACGCGCACTAGGTGATACCGACCACTCAGAGGACAAGCAGAGTTCCGATACTATCGAAATTGCGAAAAGAAAAGAGAGCTTGTTATACCGTCGAAAGTGCGAAAGGAAAAGAGCTACGTTACCGACGAAATTCCGAAAATCAAAAGAGGACGAGCTACGTTACCGACGAAATTCCGAAAATCAAAGAGGACGAGCAGAGTTACGGTACTATTAAAAACCAGGAGATCAAAGAGCTACGTTACCGACGAAATTCCGAAAATCAAAGAGTTCCGATACTGATGATAATTCGCAGAGAAAAGAGGACGAGAATCCCGCACCCCCGTTTTTATAACCTTTTCCTAAACCACCTCCCATATCCGTATCATTCGTTCTTTTCCCGTAAAACCCATTCTATAACCTAGCAACACCGATCTACACTCTTTCCCACTTCCAACAATTCCAATAACCATTAACTAACTTTAAATCTTAATTATATAATCTAAACATACAGAACCCATTCAAATGTACCTAAATTCTAAATAAAATTAATAAATATAATAATGGTTTAGAATTCCTCATTATCTTTCTCTAATAAAATTAATATTTATGAATAAGTGTTTTTGGAATATTCTAGTACGGTCTCTAAAGAATTGTGAAAAGTCCAACGTTATATCAATTAATATACTATTTATCTAAATTTAGTGCCAAGAAATTTCATTCATACATGTATATTATTTCTAATAATAATAACTTGATATAAACCTAACTGATATGTATTTCAACCACTTCTAAGAATATAAGGCTCTATGATGTATTCTAACAATACAATATTGTAACATTTTAATCTGTATTGAAGTTATTAATTTTGGTAATCTGAATTTTCTATCTAAATTAATGTTTATCTGGCTTCTACCTATTATTCTGATATCTACATAGCTTCTACTTATAAGAACTTGTCATTCTTCATCATGGGACACCTCAAATTTGAAGGAACAACTGTAATGAATTGTTAAAATTTTGGTAAATTAATCTTTATTTTCTACCACTAAACTCCTAATATTTCCTACTTCCCTGCTATATTCTAGTTTATATGTAGTCTACATTCCTCAGATATGTTAGTACTTCATAATAATTACAGGCATTGGCATAGTTTTAACAGATTGAATTTTCACTAAGTTACTGGACCAATATTTTTAAGTATAATGTGAATCTATCAATTCTTAAGCAAACTCATGTTTATAACTAACAGTGATACCTCATGAACTTATAGGAGTAGAATTTATCTCATTTTTAGCATATTCTTTTGGTTAAATGTGAATTTTTAAGATATTTTTATAGCTTACTTATCCTGAATTTTGAATGTTTGGGATTCAATGTTTCTACTACATAACTTAATTGGTACTTGGCATTCTAATTGAATTTACATAATACATAGTATATATTTACTTATTTAATAGATACATACATCAATAATAACTTGTATTCAAAATTATACCTAGGGTCTAAGTTAGACTAAATTGACTGTCTTTTCTATTCAATACTTTCATATTTTTGATCATAACTTTATTATTAATTGGAATTTTAATGTTATATTTTGAATGGTAGTCGTAGGTACTGGCACAATCAATATTCTAACATCAATCATTGCCAATCTATCAATAATTTGAAATCCAACATAAACCCTAATTCCCTTCCTAAACTAATATATGCCTTTCCAGATTTATGAATTCTACTTCTACATTGGCTATAAAGTGACAACTAATGAACCAATCACCCCTAAGGTACTGTGTCTTACTTATACTTACGTTTAATAACTAGACATGCTGAAAATAAGTAAATTATTAAAATTTAATAAATTGATTCATTTAAAATTTATAACTAGCGCCATCTAGTGATAATAGGATGAACTAAGTACTATTTGCTTAGAGAATATAGTGTATCCGACATTGATTTTTAAATGTAATTGTTAATTGCCAGCAGATGGCAGTTATAAATAATTTTTATCATATCAAAATGAGATTTATTCAATTAAGAATGATATTTTTTTAAGGGGAATTAAAACAATCGAATCTTATTATTCTTTATTTTATGTTTCCAATTTGAAGGTCTTCTTCAAGAAGAATTAGCGTTGCAGACATTTATCATACGGATCTACTCGTGTGAGTAGAGATCCGTTACAACCGCCCCCTAAATTAGTTTGGAACTTGCCGGAAAACTAATTTACAATTTACTAATTGATAAAGGATGTCTACAATGCTTAACAATGTTGTTTATACCGAGAAGGCCGCCTCCTCCCCTCCATAGAAGTCAGTTGAATACTACGACCATTCATTAACGAAGTGAAAATGGTAATTATATGAATCTAATTTATAATGTAGTTATAATTAAAGTAAAGTTATTATAAATAATTGAAGTAACTTAATGTACGCGGGACATAGTATAAATGGTTTCTACGGGCCTTCCCCGACTCCATCATTTGTTCAGTTTTTTTTTTTTTTTTTTAATACCTAACTCTAAATATAATCAATGATTTGTAATTAAGTTCTTACTAATTTTTAAAGTATTATACAAGAATAAAATAATTTAGTATTTACCTAAGTCAAGAATATATAATCAATAATTATTATTAATAATTGATGAATTTAAATAGAGAATTATTTTACAACACATGTTTAACTTCTATCTTATCACTTTAATTATTACCTATAATACCTATTTAAATGAATAGCATTGAATTTACCTCTAATAATGTTAGTTTTAGGGTCCACCAACGTATATACATTGGTGTATGGTATAGCGGCTACTATATATGGTCCTTCATATAAGAGTTCAAATTTCTTAATTACCTTCTTTTGGGCTACAGATTTATTAGCCTTCCTAATCTTTACTAATTCTCCAATCTCAAATTTAATTAAACGGTGTGAGCGGTTATATGTTTTTTGTCGTTTCACACTGTTTTGTTTTAAGTTTTCTTTAACTTTAATCCGAACTAAGTCAGCGTCTTTTGTTCTAATTAATTCTGGCAAACAATTGTCAAATGACATACGATTAGGATTACCAAAAAGAACTTCCCTAGGTGTGAATCCTGTACTCTCATGGAATGTGTTATTGTAAAGAGACTCTATACGAGGTAATATTGTCGCCCATCCCTTGTGGTTCTTATGACAATATGCCCTAAACAATCTTCCTAGTTCTCTATTAACCCGTTCAGTTGTATTAGGTCTAGGATTGCGAACTGTTGTATATATTGGCTTAATAGACATATCTTTTAATGAATTTTTCCATGTATTACAACTAAACTGACTACCATTATCCGTCATAACTACTTTAGGCTTTATTATTTTAGAAAAATGTTTTAATTTAGTTACTACTGCTTGTGATGTGGCTTTAGCTAAACCATACAACTTTATGAATTTACTGAATGAATCTTGTATTACTAAAATATAAGCAACACCAAATTTTCCTTTTGGTAAGGGACCATAAAGATCCGCCATAACTATATCACCTACTTGCTCGGTTACAATTGATTGACATTCCCCTACATATTTAACATTATCGCTTTTAGATAACTGACAAATATGACATTTCTTTAAACATCTTTAACTAGTTTTATCATACCAATCCAATAAAATCTATCTCTTAAATATGCTAAGATCTTATGTACCCCTTGATGTCCCATTTCCTCATGAATTTGCAAAATTACAGGTCCCCTTAATTCAGCAGGCAAATATGTAACTACTTTATTGGTCCCTGTGGAAAAATACAACACACCTTCCTTGAAATGACAACGTTGTGCAATGTTTCTTAATCTCCTTTTAATAGTTATATCGCTTGGGTTGTTCAAAATTTTTATAATTTCTTTAATTTCACTGTCATTGGACTGGAAAGATTCTATATTTTTTTAATCACTTATCAATTTATTATTTCTAGTGGATCCCATGTAATGAATCTCGGGATAATTATCCTTATCATCTTGTACACATGTCCCACCAGGTGGAAACCTAGAAAGGACGTCTACCGCTACATTATCAGTTCCTTTAACGTGTTCAACTGTATAATTGAATTGCTCTAAATATAATATCCACCTAATTATCCGGCTATTGAATAATTTCCAAGTTCGTAGTGAAGTCAAAGCTTTATGATCTGTAATTATAATCAGCCGCGGCGCGCCTCTAACATAAGTTTCATATTTCCTTAACCCCTCAACCCACACTCAAAAACTTAAAAAAAAAATGGGGGCACTGGCGGGTGGCGGGCGGGTGATGACATCGTGACGTTGTCTTACCATCTCGTAGAAAAAAAGGAATATCTCTACAACCAAACCATATTTTACGATTCTGTAAATGGCAATAGGTTTATTGATATATATTTGATGATCAAGCCCCAAAAAATGAATAATAATGCAAACAAATTATTTATTATATATTAGTCCAAAATTTGGAAACCAAGAATTTTTTGGAATTCAAGATCTCAAATGAATTTCAAAAATTCAAATGAATTTCAAGAAAATTCAAATGAATTTCAAAGAACAAGGACCTATGCTATCTAATAACGTAAATAATTTGATAAAAGGCATCAAGGTGTTTATAATAACACCACATAAAACTAGACCCGCCGAAACATAAAATCAACGGGCCAATTTATAACTGTTTTCCACAAAATTTGTCAAGCTATTATTACACTGAAATATATAATTACGTACATTATCGTTCTCAAAACGATTTACAGAGATAAAAAGTATCTTTATTTATACTTTTTTATACTTTTCACTGTATTCACTGACAAACATCGCAAAAATAACTCGGAAATCGGTAACTTTCTGGGGCTTCATATATTAGATATAACGATGTATTTTTTTGAAACTATTACCTAAATAGAATCATTATAAACCGAATAATCATATTTTCTAATAAGAAAACATTACTTACATGAATAAATTCGAATCCGAACTCCAAACGCACTCACTATCACGCACTATAAACCTGACGCACTACTTGTCGCACGTGACAATCAGCATCAACTGTCGATGCCTGATTTTTTTTGGAATTTGGAGTTATGCTTCAAATGAAAGGAAATGTTACAGAGAACGTATGTTATCAAACTTCTCCATACAAAAGTAGAGCGTAAATACATTATAATAAGGTTTAAAGTCGCCTGGGGAGGTGCGGTAGCCGACTGTCGCTTGGGGTTTTACGGAACGGCGCGCCATATATGGTGAGCCAGTCGGCTACCGCTTGGGGATATAGAGGTCTATCCTTTAGATCTTCGAAAGCTTGATGAGCCTCATGATCCCAAGACCATGCCTTATCCTTCCTAAGTAATCTACATAATGGTTGAATATTAGCATTATAATTCGGTATAAATCTCCTATAATAGTTACACAAGCCTAGGAATGCCCTTAAGTGTTTTATCTTTTTAGGTACGGGAAAGTTCTTAATAGATTCTATTTTTTCAGGATCCGTTCTAATTCCTTCGGTAGAGATAATATGCCCCAGCATCTTAACTTCTTTACAAATGCATCTACATTTCTCTATATTGCAAGTGAGACCGGCGGACTTTAGTTTATTCAAAATGATACTAATATGATCTAAGTGTTCTACTAAAGTTCCAGTTGTCAGAATAGCTAAATCGTCTAAATAATTGACACAGAAATCACGTACTTCCTGTCCTAGTATTAGATCTATAACCCTACTAAAGCTTCCTACAGACGTGCGGAGGCCCTGCGGTAGACGATTATAAAAATAACTTTTACCATTAAAGGTAAACCCAGTGTATTTTCTACTGTCTTTGGATATAGGAATTTGAAAATAGGCATTATTTAGATCTATAATACTAATGAAATTTACCCCATGAAAGGAATTTAAGACATCTATTTGCATTGTTGGTGTTTCTGATTCCGGAATCATGTGTTTATTTATTTCTCTAGCGTCTAACAATACTCTTATTGAACCGTCAGGCTTAATAGTAAACGTTAGTGGACTGCTATAAGGCGTAGAGCCACGGCTTATTATGCCCATATCAACCATTTCTGTTAGTTTGTCCTCCATTTTTCGTCTATATGCGTACGGTACAGGATAAGATCGTTTAATTATTGGAGCTTGATTAGTCATTTTAATTTCATGCTCATAGCAATTAGCCAACCCTAACTTGTTAGTAAATACTTCTCTATGTAAGTTAAGGACTTCCTTTAATTTATTAATTTGAATTTCTTGAAGAGGCAATCCGGTTTTAATTTTACTTAAACATTCAGGAAAGCTAGGTTCCGTAGTTAGTCTTCTTAATAATTTATATTCACAGAATGGTATAGAACATTTGACATTATCTTTAACAATTTCTAATCCAAAGGGTGGGTTCTCTAATTGAATAATTACTTTATTCGCTAATAACCAATCAAACCCTAAAATCATATGATTCACTAAATTAGGTATTATTAAAAATCTAGTATCAATAGTAATATTATTAAATTCAACTGGTAATATAGTCATCTGTTGAATTTTTGAACTCTTCCCACCCCAAGCACTTTTAACTTGAATTGACCTAACTGGAAGCAAAGGAACTTTATCCTTAAGCTCAGAGTATATTAATTCCCAAAGAGTCCCTGAAATACATGTAACATCACTACCGGTATCGACTAAGCTAACTACATTCTTCCCTAACACCCCAACAACTATTTCAGATTTTACTTCTTGTTGTATCTCTGGTACGATATGGTCTTCTTCCTCGAACAATGAATTAACTGTCCCTACTGTTTTAATTAAATCACTACTATTTACATCAGACTTAAGCTTAAATAATTCTATGATTGTATTAGGATAATCAAAAAAATCAAGATTGTATAATTCGTGACCTAAACCTAATCTATTAACCTGTCCCCTAGGTCTAATTGGTTTTAAGATTCCTGTTTGACGCCGACCTAATCCTGATCCAGGCTTCCACCCCATGGACAACATAATATGTAAAGATATAGGTAATATTTATGCTCCTGTCGTAGTTGGTGCATTGGAGCACATGTCACCAACAGTGGTTAAATTATTAGATTCCCTATCACTAACATCGTTAACTACTGATACCAATACATTATTTTCTTCCTTATCACCACGTTGCGTTGCATTCTTCTGATATTGCCGTTGATAGTTGAATTTCTTGTTAAACTGTCGACCTGAAGAAGCATGTTGCCGATGTGATGGTGGAAGAGAAGACTTAGGAGTGTCTTGAAGATCGCGCCCCCGTTGAATGTTGATATTGTCTAGTTTCCTTAAAAATTCAGTGGCCTCTAAAATAGTTGAAGCGTTACTAGTTGACCAAGCAAACTGTACATCCTTCGGGAAATGGCGTATTATATCCCCCACGAGTTGATTCTCTTGCATTGGATACGTTAACATTTTTGATTGGCCACATAGACCAATAAAATGTCCCTGCATAGTCGTTCTTGAACCGTCCCAAGTGTTTTGAACTATCCTACGACGCAAGTTATTTTGTTCTGTTTCTCCCCAGTAATGATCCAGGAAGTCCCTCTTAAAATCGTCAAACTGCATCCACCTGTCCTTATAAAGTCTGGCCCAATCACGAGTCTCCCCTTCTAAACATTCTATAATGAGATCTATATTTGTCATCCCACTAGGAATCTTCTTTAAATATGCTGTAAGGTCTTCTATAAAAGTAACAGGATGTTTCTTTTTACTCCCAGGATACCTAGGTTTATCTAGTTGTGGCTGGAAATACGGGTAACCTCCAGAAACAACTCTCATACCTTCAATAGGTCTCATTGCATTGGTGTTGGTTGTAGGTTGAAATTGCTGATCAGTTGATCCGCTGCTTGCTGAAGAAGATGCAGACCGTATTTGCCCTTCTAGTTGAGACAATTTCATACATATTGGGGTCACAGCCTGTTTTATCATTTTAGTCATATAAGTTATCGGATCTATCTTCTTTCGTTTTGGTTTCGGGCTGTCGCTTGCTGCATTGATATTTGAAGCTTTAGCCAATCTCTTTCTCGGTGCTCGATTTATTTTACTAACACTTGTAATTATTTAATGGACACAGATATAACAGTTATTCAACTAATTATAAATCACAATCAAACTTATTTATTATTTATTCACTCACTGATAAAGGTATTTCACTGATTAAGTTATAAATCACAATCACTTATTTCTTATTATTTATTTTAATCACTGATAAAAGTATTTCACTGATTAAGTTATAATTCACAATCACTTATTTATTATTGTGCAAAAATAATCATTTCAAAGAATTTTGTGTATATTAGTGTAAAAATAAGCTAAAAAGTGACGAATCAGCTGACCGTATTGTTCAATGTTATTTCACGTAAATACATAATGTTTCTCCTATAATAGGTCAAATTATTTTATTATACGTGTTTATTCATATTCTCAACATTGAAAACAGGCGATCTATTTTCGTAAGTACAGAAAAGTTTTGATTTTAATTTACCGGTACCTAACATAACCTCGAACTACCTACTTGTATTTTCTAAATTGCGTTTAATTGCACTTATTTGTCGAGAATATGAATACCCGTAGCCGTAGAGCCTTATCCCGCCAGCAGGAGGAGCCCAAACTTCAGCTGGTGTTGCAGGAACTTAAATCTAAAACAGATCTCTGTTTACAATTAGAAAAAGAAAGAGAAGAAAATGAAAACTTGTTGATAGGTGCTTTAGACGATAGTAAAAAACTAAAATCTGAACTAGCTAGGCTTCATATTAGTTATGATGAAATTGTAATGCAGCGGAACCACCTTCAATCAATAGTAGATAGGTTTCAAGAGTGCAGTGATGAGTATGAAGGGACCTTGAGGAGGACTACCTTGCTGGAACAGGAGCTACGGGATGCCCAGGGGCACATCTTACACTTGGAGTCAGCTGCCAAGCAAGTCGTAGTCCAACAAACGGATAACCTTTATAACGAGCTAATGAGTGGTACTCCGCAGTTTGTTCCTTCTGCAACAGTTCCAAACCTGGACTTGTCTACTATAGATCTTACCAATGACAGTTCATACCAACTGGACAAGCCAGTTTATTTTTGCAGCAGGAATAAACTAAAAAAATACCTAAAAATAAAGAAATTCATTTTAAAATCAAAGAAACAATTAAAATATCATAGAATCTTAATCAAAAAGTGTAAAAATGTTAACTCTAGTTTAAAATTAAGAGAACAAGCTAAATTATCTATGTTAGAACTTAAACAAAGTCATTTAAAATATTACACTGACACACAACGCTTAGAGTCACAAATAAAAAATTTGCAATTTGAATTAGAGTATGTAACTAAGAAATATGAATGGTCTCTAAAAGACTTTAATAAGTGTTCATCAAGTATAGATAAGGTACTCAAAACATCTAATTATAATACTGAGCGCCTTAATACCTTCATAAATAACCACTCATGCAATATCAATTGCACAAGTCCTTCTCAATCATTGGAGAACCAGGCTTCCCTTACAACTTGCTCACCTACTTCATTAGTGTATGAATTGTGTGACAGTGTAAAAAGTAATAGTCATACTGGATATACTAAACTAGTTTTATTTAGTGATGATATTGGAACTGATTTTAGTTCTTTTCTGATACAACAATTTAATTCAAATTGTTATTCAATTATTAATAACTGTTATCCAGGTGCATCTTTAAATGAAATTATGCAAAAGATATTAGAATATAATTTTGACTCAAATAGTAAAATAATTATTTTCTGCTCAAACAGGGGTAAAATTAACAAAAATGAACTATCCCTATACTTTGACAAAATGCAAAACTTAAATGTTGAACATGTAGTAATGTTTACATTACCATACATAAAAGGTGTGCCAGACGTGGAAAATTCTCTTAGATATAAGATAAATTTACAACTCAATTTAACTAGCCAATATAATAATAAATTCCATGTAATTGACTTTAATTCTGTTTTTAAGAGAACTGTATATAAATACAATTTGTCAACTTCTGACAGTAACTTTAACAATAACAAACATATTGTTTATGTAAACAAAGGTAGGTATTTTCTACCAAAGCATTATAAGAGACAAATAGCAAGTTTGCTATTCAATTATTTTTACACTTCAGCCAAGAACTTGGCTGACAAAACTGCTTTTATTGAGCAATGTAGATTTAGTGTTAAGACTTTGGAATCTGTTCCAAGTAATTTAAATTAAGTTCTACGACAACAGAGGCAATATTACCCTTTAGCAGACATAGTCAATTAATTGAATTAAATTTAGTTACAAATATTAATTACGTTAAAAAATGCCCTCCAAATCAAACCAAATCAAAAAATGTAAATTATATCAACATAGGGCATCAAAATATTGGTTGTTTAACACATGGCAAAGAGTTAGAGTTGGAACTGTTAATGAATTCAGACAATATTGATATTTTTTGTATTACAGAACATATGCGTAAGTCGTATGAGCTCATGTTCAATTTCAGTAATCACCGGGTTGGTAGTGCATTCTGCAGGGTGACCACAGTACGGGGGGGATCTTTGATTTTTATTAAATAAACAACTTAAATTTAAAGAACGGAAAGATATTGTGTCTCTTTCTCTAGAGTGTAAAGTCGAACTGTCGTGCGTGGAAATGGAGCAATTCATAGTAGTATGCGTGTATAAACCTGGAACCTCACCCTTTTGCGAATTTGAGGAACTTATTGACAAAGTTCTATGTAAACTTGGAAAAACTAATAAGTACCTAATAGTATGTGGTGATTTTAATGTCGATTTACTTATTAATACGCCTATGAGTTACAATATTTTAAATTTATTTAAATCACACAATCTTACAAACTTATTTTTGGAGCCTACTAGATATTGTAATACAATAGCCACTTGCCTGGATAATATATACAGCGATATGTTGCCAGAAAGTAAAAGTATTATAAAAAAGCTAGATTCAGACCATTGTGGGCAAATAGCATCTTTTAAAATCACTAAAGAAAAAGTTATAAAACGTAAAATATTATGTAGACCAATAACTGGTGACCGCTTGGAACGAATGAGGGTTGGACTTTGCAATAAAATTCCATTCTTAGACACTGGCTTAGATCCAAATGTAATGTATAAATTATTTTTTGATTCTTTTTACAACGAGTTCAACTCCATATTCAAGTCTAAGGAGGTCATGATTAGTGATAGTCCTACTTTCAGTGAATGGGCCACTGAGGGTATACACAAAAGTAGACAAAAACTTTATGAACTATACTCAGAAAGACAGCTTAATAGATCAGTTGAATTTCTAGATTATGTTAAAACTTATTCAAAAAAGTTTAAAGCAGATTGTTTAGCAGCTAAATCAAAATATATAAGTGATAAAATTCTCAATAGTGCAGACAAAGTTAAATCTACTTGGAAAATTATAAACGCGGAAAGAGGTCAACAAAAATTAAATGATAATCATTTTAAACTTAATATAAATGGTAAAATAACTACATCAGACTTCGAGGTCGCTAACGAATTTGAAATTTTTTTCTCCCGAATTCCTGTAGATTTGACAAAAACCCTAGGCTCTTCAACCCCCATTGCAGAATCTTGGTTAAAAGCAAACGTTCCTTGTTGTAACGTTATATTTAAATTCAGTAAAGTTAACATAAACACTATCTTAAAAACTTTTAAATCTTTAAATATCAAGAAAACAGCTGACCTCTGGGGCATCTCTGTGTATTTAGTAAATTCTTTTATTGAAATGGTTGCTCCTGAACTAGTATTAATATTTAATAATTGTGTTGATAGTGGTGTGTTCCCTGATTTAATGAAATCTAGTAAATTAATTCCCCTGTTTAAATCGGGTAGTACTTCAGATCCGTCCAATTTCCGTCCCATTTCTGTACTACCTACATTTAGTAAAATTTTTGAAAAAATTATGCTTAATCAAATGCAAAATCACTTTAACGTTAATAAACTATTACATACAAAACAATTCGGTTTCACTCGTGGTCGGTCCACCACTGATGCCGGAATTAAATTATTAGAGTGTATATACAGGGCCTGGGATGAGTCATATGATGCTTATGGTGTATTCTGCGACTTATCTAAGGCCTTCGATTGCGTTCAGCACCAGACTTTAATTAAGAAACTTGATCATTACGGAATCCGGGGGACGGCCTTGAATTTCGTCAATTCTTACTTAAGTGATAGGGTCCAGAAAGTAGTGATCAATGGTAAACAGTCACCTGGTTCTCCTGTAGCAATGGGGGTACCGCAGGGTTCAATTTTGGGACCTTTTCTTTTTCTAGTATATATTAATGATCTCCCTCACCTCATAAGAGACGACCACGAGGTAGTTTTGTTTGCTGATGACACTTCTTTAATATTTAAAGTTAAACGTGGACAGCGCGAACTTGACGATGTAAACATTACCCTCTCTAGGATAGTCCACTGGTTTTGTGCTAATAATTTATTATTAAATGAAAATAAAACTAAATGTGTAAGATTCACCTTACCTAATGTAAGACTTGTTAAAACCAGTGTTAAGGTTAGGGATGATATAATAGAATTGGTCGATGACACTGTCTTTCTGGGCATAACGTTAGACTCCAAATTGCAATGGGGGCCTCATATCGGGAAAATTTCGGCCAGGCTTAGTTCAGCAGCCTATGCTGTCAAAAAGATCCGACAACTTACAGACATTAAAACGGCGCGTCTTGTCTACTTCAGCTACTTCCACAGTATCATGACATATGGCATACTACTGTGGGGTAACGCTGCCGATATTGAATGCATCTTTGTGTTGCAGAAGAGGGCTATCCGGACTATCTATGGAATGGGGTCTCGGGAGTCATTAAGAGATAAGTTTAAGCATATTAACATCCTTACAGTGTATTCACAGTATATTTATGAAATTTTATTGTATACCCACAAGAACAAAAGTAAATTTGTGAAAAATAGTGATAATCATAATCTAAACTTAAGAAATAAGGATAAACTGGCTGTTCCTAAATTTAGGCTTCATAAAGTGAGTAATTCTTTTGCGGGGAACTTTATTCGAATGTACAATACATTGCCAACCGAAATAGCAAATTTATCTGTCAATAAATTTAAAAAACTAATAAAAAGTAATTTGTGCCATAAAGCTTATTATAGTATTAATGATTTCTTAGATGACAAGGCGGCCTGGTTGTAACAACGTAACGAATTGCTCCTTTCTAAATAACTCTGTATTAGATTTAAGATGAAATATTTTGAAAAAAGCCGAGCTGAGTTTCTTGAGGGCTCTTCTCAGTCTCGTTGCATTTTGGAACCCTCGGTAGAGTCACACCAACTTCTGACGAATCTAAATAATTTTCTGAAAATTTCAAAGATAATAAACGTTATTTTATTTTATTTTATTTATTTTTATATATTTATTTTAATCACTGATAAAGGTATTTCACTGTTAACGTTATAAGTCACTTATTACGTTGTCCTGTAACGAAAATCTAAATAAGTACTTATTTCATTTTATGTAAAGTAGGATATAGCAAGTATATACCTATGTTATTTAATTTTATACTTGTGAAAGTTTTATCCAATTCATTTTAATATATATCATAATTACCTAATCTAACTCAATGCAGGTTATATGTAATTCTAATGGCTAGACTTTTTATTAGGCATACATATACGTAAGGAGCGCTAAGGCAGTTTAACTAGTATGATTTTTAATCTACTTCATAGTAAACGCATAAATTCCCTGTACAACTTCTAAACCAAAGCTAGTGTGACAATAACTTTGTTTTACCGTATTATGCAACAATGGTAGCATAAGTACACGTAAGTACATGTATGATTCAACTTACCGCTGTATTTATTGTAATTCCAATATAAACACACTATTTGAACTCACTCATACATTTTTACCGGCAACTTTCATAGGTGAAACTTCACAACAACAAACTTTCACACTTCCATAACTTTCACTGAACGCAATGCATTACTCTTTACGTAATTAATTGAACTAATTCGCTAATATTGACCCGATTTTGTAAAACAATTAATTTAAAACAAATAATAAACTTTTAAAACTTCGTAACGGTAACGTAAATATATTTACTAAGTTCAATTTGACTTGACAGCTACTATGTTGAAGTCAAACCTTTGACAACTGACATGACATGACAGATTGTTCGGGAGGCTAAAGTCTTTTGACTATACTACCTACCTTAACTACAATATGGCAATTGAGAATTGTTTTTGACACTTGGCAAAGACAATTCCGTCAAATTCGTCGAGTTGGAATATCGATTGGGCTCGATATTAAGTTAAATTACCTGTATTGCTCAATTTGAATTGAATTTATTAGTAATTGTACGCCCCCGTAATCGTTATTTATTTGAGAATAATATAAATGAGAACAATTAGTGACTGTAAACACCAGATTCTCTAAGCAAAACATAAAATAGTATAAAATTAAATTTTGTCCGCTCTGAAATAAACACAACAATACACAAAGAAAATGTAAAGTAACAATACACAGATAATAATAGAAAAAGCAGTATCATAAATCAATGAATCAATTAATAAGTACTTACCGAAGTATCTCCCTGAAATAATACACAAATATTCCAAAATTGAGTACAAGAATTCTAAATATTTACTCTATGGTCAGTTTCTAGCTAAAGCAACAACTCTATTATATACTAACATTCTCTATGGTCCATGGCTGCCGCTTAGGAAGGAACAATTAATATTATAATTATGAAAAAGTTCTTAGTTTGGATATAAAAGGAATAATTTACTTCGTCATTATTTTAATAAGGTGAGTTATTTATTAATGAAGATGAGAAAACATTATACGAGCAACTTGACTAACTAATTTAGTTTCCTACTTGTACTTACCTACTTAACCTAAATAGCGCAGTAAACACAACCATTTCACGAGCAACAAATTGTGACTTTATTAAGCCACGGACGTTCATAAGCAGCCTAGCATATACTAATTATGTTGAATGATTTCAGATTCAAGAATAACCTATGATGAAATATGTATGTGATAATCCAAATATTGCATAACCTATTCTACAGCCATACAAATCACTTGTATCCTGGTCACGGCGCCACCAAATTGTAAAAAACCCCCTCCTACCTTACTAAATAATTACCTATATATAACTATCTAAGTATCTAAACTAAGAAAGAAAGAAGGAAGAAACTATAAATAAATACATATATATAATAAATAATTGTAGGGGTAGGTGTATTGTGCAGGTACCTAAGATACTCACATGTCGACGGTCGAAACGCGCACTAGGTGATACCGACCACTCAGAGGACAAGCAGAGTTCCGATACTATCGAAATTGCGAAAAGAAAAGAGAGCTTGTTATACCGTCGAAAGTGCGAAAGGAAAAGAGCTACGTTACCGACGAAATTCCGAAAATCAAAAGAGGACGAGCTACGTTACCGACGAAATTCCGAAAATCAAAGAGGACGAGCAGAGTTACGGTACTATTAAAAACCAGGAGATCAAAGAGCTACGTTACCGACGAAATTCCGAAAATCAAAGAGTTCCGATACTGATGATAATTCGCAGAGAAAAGAGGACGAGAATCCCGCACCCCCGTTTTTATAACCTTTTCCTAAACCACCTCCCATATCCGTATCATTCGTTCTTTTCCCGTAAAACCCATTCTATAACCTAGCAACACCGATCTACACTCTTTCCCACTTCCAACAATTCCAATAACCATTAACTAACTTTAAATCTTAATTATATAATCTAAACATACAGAACCCATTCAAATGTACCTAAATTCTAAATAAAATTAATAAATATAATAATGGTTTAGAATTCCTCATTATCTTTCTCTAATAAAATTAATATTTATGAATAAGTGTTTTTGGAATATTCTAGTACGGTCTCTAAAGAATTGTGAAAAGTCCAACGTTATATCAATTAATATACTATTTATCTAAATTTAGTGCCAAGAAATTTCATTCATACATGTATATTATTTCTAATAATAATAACTTGATATAAACCTAACTGATATGTATTTCAACCACTTCTAAGAATATAAGGCTCTATGATGTATTCTAACAATACAATATTGTAACATTTTAATCTGTATTGAAGTTATTAATTTTGGTAATCTGAATTTTCTATCTAAATTAATGTTTATCTGGCTTCTACCTATTATTCTGATATCTACATAGCTTCTACTTATAAGAACTTGTCATTCTTCATCATGGGACACCTCAAATTTGAAGGAACAACTGTAATGAATTGTTAAAATTTTGGTAAATTAATCTTTATTTTCTACCACTAAACTCCTAATATTTCCTACTTCCCTGCTATATTCTAGTTTATATGTAGTCTACATTCCTCAGATATGTTAGTACTTCATAATAATTACAGGCATTGGCATAGTTTTAACAGATTGAATTTTCACTAAGTTACTGGACCAATATTTTTAAGTATAATGTGAATCGATCAATTCTTAAGCAAACTCATGTTTATAACTAACAGTGATACCTCATGAACTTATAGGAGTAGAATTTATCTCATTTTTAGCATATTCTTTTGGTTAAATGTGAATTTTTAAGATATTTTTATAGCTTACTTATCCTGAATTTTGAATGTTTGGGATTCAATGTTTCTACTACATAACTTAATTGGTACTTGGCATTCTAATTGAATTTACATAATACATAGTATATATTTACTTATTTAATAGATACATACATCAATAATAACTTGTATTCAAAATTATACCTAGGGTCTAAGTTAGACTAAATTGACTGTCTTTTCTATTCAATACTTTCATATTTTTGATCATAACTTTATTATTAATTGGAATTTTAATGTTATATTTTGAATGGTAGTCGTAGGTACTGGCACAATCAATATTCTAACATCAATCATTGCCAATCTATCAATAATTTGAAATCCAACATAAACCCTAATTCCCTTCCTAAACTAATATATGCCTTTCCAGATTTATGAATTCTACTTCTACATTGGCTATAAAGTGACAACTAATGAACCAATCACCCCTAAGGTACTGTGTCTTACTTATACTTACGTTTAATAACTAGACATGCTGAAAATAAGTAAATTATTAAAATTTAATAAATTGATTCATTTAAAATTTATAACTAGCGCCATCTAGTGATAATAGGATGAACTAAGTACTATTTGCTTAGAGAATATAGTGTATCCGACATTGATTTTTAAATGTAATTGTTAATTGCCAGCAGATGGCAGTTATAAATAATTTTTATCATATCAAAATGAGATTTATTCAATTAAGAATGATATTTTTTTAAGGGGAATTAAAACAATCGAATCTTATTATTCTTTATTTTATGTTTCCAATTTGAAGGTCTTCTTCAAGAAGAATTAGCGTTGCAGACATAAATTTATCATACGGATCTACTCGTGTGAGTAGAGATCCGTTACAAATGTTTCTACTACATAACTTAATTGGTACTTGGCATTCTAATTGAATTTACATAATACATAGTATATATTTACTTATTTAATAGATACATACATCAATAATAACTTGTATTCAAAATTATACCTAGGGTCTAAGTTAGACTATATGACTGTCTTTTCTATTCAATACTTTCATATTTTTGATCATAACTTTATTATTAATTGGAATTTTAATGTTATATTTTGAATGGTAGTCGTAGGTACTGGCACAATCAATATTCTAACATCAATCATTGCCAATCTATCAATAATTTGAAATCCAACATAAACCCTAATTCCCTTCCTAAACTAATATATGCCTTTCCAGATTTATGAATTCTACTTCTACATTGGCTATAAAGTGACAACTAATGAACCAATCACCCCTAAGGTACTGTGTCTTACTTATACTTACGTTTAATAACTAGACATGCTGAAAATAAGTAAATTATTAAAATTTAATAAATTGATTCATTTAAAATTTATAATTAGCGCCATCTAGTGATAATAGGATGAACTAAGTACTATTTGCTTAGAGAGTATAGTGTATCCGACATTGATTTTAAATGTAATTGTTAATTGCCAGCAGATGGCAGTTATAAATAATTTTTATCATATCAAAATGAGATTTATTCAATTAAGAATGATATTTTTTTTTAAAGGGGAATTAACACAATCGAATCTTATTATTCTTTATTTTATGTTTCCAATTTGAAGGTCTTCTTCAAGAAGAATTAGCGTTGCAGACATAAATTTATCATACGGATCTACTCGTGTGAGTAGAGATCCGTTACAACCGCCCCCTAAATTAGTTTGGAACTTGCCGGAAAACTAATTTACAATTTACTAATTGATAAAGGATGTCTACAATGCTTAACAATGTTGTTTATACCGAGAAGGCCGCCTCCTCTCCTCCATAGAAGTCAATTGAATACTACGACCATTCACTAACGAAGTGAAAATGGTAATTATATGAATCTAATTTATAATGTAGTTATAATTAAAGTAAAGTTATTATAATTAATTGAAGTAACTTAATGTACGCGGGTCATAGTATAAATGGTTTCTACGGGCCTTCCCCGACTCCATCATTTGTTCGGTTTTTTTTTTTTTTTTTTTTTTTTTTTTTTTTTTTTTTTTTTTCAAACATTTATCTTAAATACAAGTTACAGGTATTAGTTTCCTACCTAAGTTAAGAATTATAATTAATAAGAATTAGAAGTAATACCTAACCCTAAATATAATCAATGATTTATAATTAAGTTCTTACTAATTTTTAAAGTATTATACAAGAATAAAATAATTTAGTATTTACCTGAGTCAAGAATATATAATCAATAATTATTATTAATAATTGAAGAATTTAAATAGAAAATTATTTTACAACACATGTTTAACTTCTACCTTATCAATTTAATTATTACCTATAATACCTATTTAAATGAATAGCATTGAATTTACCTCTAATAATGTTAGTTTTAGGGTCCACCAACGTATATACATTGGTGTATGGTATAGCGGCTACTATATATGGTCCTTCATATAAGAGTTCAAATTTCTTATATTTTATTAGGAAGGCTAATAAATTCAGATTTATTAGCCTTCCTAATCTTTACTAATTCTCCAATCTCAAATTTAATTAAACGGTGTGAGCGGTTATATGTTTTTTGTCGTTTCACACTGTTTTGTTTTAAGTTTTCTTTAACTTTAATCCGAACTAATTCAGCGTCTTTTGTTCTAATTAATTCTGGCAAACAATTGTCAAATGACATACGATTAGGATTACCAAAGAGAACTTCCCTAGGTGTGAATCCTGTACTCTCATGGAATGTGTTATTGTAAAGAGACTCTATACGAGGTAATATTGTCGCCCATCCCTTGTGGTTCTTATGACAATATGCCCTAAACAATCTTCCTAGTTCTTTATTAACCCGTTCAGTTGTATTAGGTCTAGGATTGCGAACTGTTGTATATATTGGCTTAATAGACATATCTTTTAATGAATTTTTCCATGTATTACAACTAAACTGACTACCATTATCCGTCATAACTACTTTAGGCTTTATTATTTTAGAAAAATGTTTTAATTTAGTTACTACTGCTTGCGATGTGGCTTTAGCTAAACCATACAACTTTATGAATTTACTGAATGAATCTTGTATTACTAAAATATAAGCAACACCAAATTTTCCTTTTGGTAAGGGACCATAAAGATCCGCCATAACTATATCACCTACTTGCTCGGTTACAATTGATTGACATTCCCCTACATATTTAACATTATCGCTTTTAGATAACTGACAAATATGACATTTCTTTAAAACATCTTTAACTAGTTTTATCATACCAATCCAATAAAATCTATCTCTTAAATATGCTAAGATCTTATGTACCCCTTGATGTCCCATTTCCTCATGAATTTGCAAAATTACAGGTCCCCTTAATTCAGCAGGCAAATATGTAACTACTTTATTGGTCCCTGTGGAAAAATACAACACACCTTCCTTGAAATGTCAACGTTGTGCAATGTTTCTTAATCTCCTTTTAATAGTTATATCGCTTGGGTTGTTAAAAAATTTTATAATTTCACTGTCATTGGACTGGAAAGATGCTATATTTTTTAAATCACTTATCAATTTATTATTTCTAGTGGATTCCATGTAATGAATCTCGGGATAATTATCCTTATCATCTTGTACACATGTCCCACCAGGTGGAAACCTAGAAAGGACGTCTACCGCTACATTATCAGTTCCTTTAACGTGTTCAACTGTATAATTGAATTGCTCTAAATATAATATCCACCTAATTATCCGGCTATTGAATAATTTCCAAGTTCGTAGTGAAGTCAAAGCTTTATGATCTGTAATTATAATCAGCCGCGGCGCGCCTCTAACATAAGTTTCATATTTCCTTAAACAGTAAATAATAGCCCAAAACTCTTGTTCAGTTACAGTCCATCTTAGCTCGGCCCCTCTTAATGCCCTACTGCAAAACCCAATTATTCTCATTTCCCCCTGATCATCACGCTGAAATAATACTCCTGCTATACCTACTCCTGAACTATCAGTCTGTAAGTAAAATGGCCTAGACATATCCGGATGATGTAACATGATAGTTTGTAAAAACCTATCCTTTAGATCTTCGAAAGCTTGATGAGCCTCATGATCCCAAGACCATGCCTTATCCTTCCTAAGTAATCTACACAATGGTTGAATATTAGCATTATAATTCGGTATAAATCTCCTATAATAGTTACACAAGCCTAGGAATGCCCTTAAGTGTTTTATCTTTTTAGGTACGGGAAAGTTCTTAATAGATTCTATTTTTCAGGATCCGTTCTAATTCCTTCGGTAGAGATAATATGCCCTAGCATCTTAACTTCCTTACAAATGAATTTACATTTCTCTATATTGCAAGTGAGACCGGCGGACTTTAGTTTATTCAAAATGATACTAATATGATCTAAGTGTTCTACTAAAGTTCCAGTTGTCATAATAGCTAAATCGTCTAAATAATTGACACAGAAATCACGTACTTCCTGTCCTAGTATTAGATCTATAGCCCTACTAAAGCTTCCTACAGACGTGCGGAGGCCCTGCGGTAGACGATTATAAAAATAACTTTTACCATTAAAGGTAAACCCAGTGTATTTTCTACTGTCTTTGGATATAGGAATTTGAAAATAGGCATTATTTAGATCTATAATACTAATGAAATTTACCCCATGAAAGGAATTTAAGACATCTATTTGCATTGTTGGTGTTTCTGATTTCGGAATCATGTGTTTATTTATTTCTCTAGCGTCTAACAATACCCTTATTGAACCGTCAGGCTTAATAGTAAACGTTAGTGGACTGCTATAAGGCGTAGAGCCACGGCTTATTATGCCCATATCAACCATTTCTGTTAGTTTGTCCTCCATTTTTTTGTCTATATGCGTACGGTACAGGATAAGATCGTTTAATTATTGGAGCTTGATTAGTCATTTTAATTTCATGCTCATAGCAATTAGCCAACCCTAACTTGTTAGTAAATACTTCTCTATGTAAGTTAAGGACTTCCTTTAATTTATTAATTTGAATTTCTTGAAGAGGCAATCCGGTTTTAATTTTACTTAAACATTCAGGAAAGCTAGGTTCCGTAGTTATTCTTCTTAATAATTTATATTCACAGAATGGTATAGAACATTTGACATTATCTTTAACAATTTCTAATCCAAAGGGTGGATTCTCTAATTGAATAATTACTTTATTCGCTAATAACCAATCAAACCCTAAAATCATATGATTCACTAAATTAGGTATTATTAAAAATCTAGTATCAATAGTAATATTATTAAATTCAACTGGTAATATAGTCATCTGTTGAATTTTTGAACTCTTCCCACCCCAAGCGCTTTTAACTTGAATTGACCTAACTGGAAGCAAAGGAACTTTATCCTTAAGCTCAGAGTATATTAATTCCCAAAGAGTCCCTGAAATACATGTAACATCACTACCGGTATCGACTAAGCTAACTACATTCTTCCCTAACACCCCAACAACTATTTCAGATTTTACTTCTTGTTGTATCTCTGGTACGATATGGTCTTCTTCCTCGAACAATGAATTAACTGTCCCTACTGTTTTAATTAAATCACTACTATTTACATCAGACTTAAGCTTAAATAATTCTATGATTGTATTAGGATAATCAAAAAAATCAAGATTGTATAATTCGTGACCTAAACCTAATCTATTAACCTGTCCCCTAGGTCTAATTGGTTTTAAGATTCCTGTTTGACGCCGACCTAATCCTGATCCAGGCTTCCACCCCATGGACAACATAATATGTAAAGATACAGATAATATTTATGCTCCTGTCGTAGTTGGTGCATTGGAGCACATGTCACCAACAGTGGTTAAATTATTAGATTCCCTATCACTAACATCGTTAACTACTGATACCAATACATTATTTTCTTCCTTATCTCCACGTTGCGTTGCATTCTTCTGATATTGCCGTTGATAGTTGAATTTCTTGTTAAACTGTCGACCTGAAGAAGCATGTTGCCGATGTGATGGTGGAAGAGAAGACTTAGGAGTGTCTTGAAGATCGCGCCCCCGTTGAATGTTGATATTGTCTAGTTTCCTTAAAAATTCAGTGGCCTCTAAAATAGTTGAAGCGTTACTAGTTGACCAAGCAAACTGTACATCCTTCGGGAAATGGCGTATTATATCCCCCACGAGTTGATTCTCTTGCATTGGATACGTTAACATTTTTGATTGGCCACATAGACCAATAAAATGTCCCTGCATAGTCGTTCTTGAACCGTCCCAAGTGTTTTGAACTATCCTACGACGCAAGTTATTTTGTTCTGTTTCTCCCCAGTAATGATCCAGGAAGTCCCTCTTAAAATCGTCAAACTGCATCCACCTGTCCTTATAAAGTCTGGCCCAATCACGAGTCTCCCCTTCTAAACATTCTATAATGAGATCTATATTTGTCATCCCACTAGGAATCTTCTTTAAATATGCTGTAAGGTCTTCTATAAAAGTAACAGGATGTTTCTTTTTACTCCCAGGATACCTAGGTTTATCTAGTTGTGGCTGGAAATACGGGTAACCTCCAGAAACAACTCCCATACCTTCAATAGGTCTCATTGCATTGGTGTTGGTTGTAGGTTGAAATTGCTGATCAGTTGATCCGCTGCTTGCTGAAGAAGATGCAGACCGTATTTGCCCTTCTAGTTGAGACAATTTCATACATATTGGGGTCACAGCCTGTTTTATCATTTTAGTCATATAAGTTATCGGATCTATCTTCTTTCGTTTTGGTTTCGGGCTGTCGCTTGCTGCATTGATATTTGAAGCTTTAGCCAATCTCTTTCTCGGTGCTCGATTCATTTTACTAACACTTGTAATTATTTAATGGACACAGATATAACAGTTATTCAACTAATTATAAATCACAATCAAACTTATTTATTATTTATTCACTCACTGATAAAGGTATTTCACTGATTAAGTTATAAATCACTTATTACGTTGTCCTGTAACGAAAATCTAAATAAGTACTTATTTCATTTTATGTAAAGAAGGATATAGCAAGTATATACCTATGTTATTTAATTTTATACTTGTGAAAGTTTTATCCAATTCATTTTAATATATATCATAATTACCTAATCTAACTCAATGCAGGTTATATGTAATTCTAATGGCTAGACTTTTTATTAGGCATACATATACGTAAGGAGCGCTAAGGCAGTTTAACTAGTATGATTTTTAATCTACTTCATAGTAAACGCATAAATTCCCTGTACAACTTCTAAGTCAAAGCTAGCGTGACAATAACTTTGTTTTACCGTATTATGCAACAATGGTAGCATAGGTACACGTAAGTACATGTATGATTCAACTTACCGCTGTATTTATTGTAATTCCAATATAAACACACTATTTGAACTCACTCATACATTTTTACCGGCAACTTTCATAGCTGAAACTTCACAACAACAAACTTTCACACTTCCATAACTTTCACTGAACGCAATGCATTACTCTTTACGTAATTAATTGAACTAATTCGCTAATATTGACCCGATTTTGTAAAACAATTAATTTAAAACAAATAATAAACTTTTTAAAACTTCGTAACGGTAACGTAAATATATTTACCAAGTTCAATTTGACTTGACAGCTACTATGTTGAAGTCAAACCTTTGACAACTGACATGACATGACAGATTGTTCGGGAGGCTAAAGTCTTTTGACTATACTGCCTACCTTAACTACAATATGGCAATTGAGAATTGTTTTTGACACTTGGCAAAGACAATTCCGTCAAATTCGTCGAGTTGGAATATCGATTGGGCTCGATATTAAGTTAAATTACCTGTATTGCTCAATTTGAATTGAATTTATTAGTAATTGTACGCCCCCGTAATCGTTATTTATTTGAGAATAATATAAATGAGAACAATTACTGACTGTAAACACCAGATTCTCTAAGCAAAACATAAAATAGTATAAAATTAAATTTTGTCCGCTCTGAAATAAACACAACAATACACAAAGAAAATGTAAAGTAACAATACACAGATAATAATAAAAAAGCTGTATCATACATCAATGAATCAATTTATTAAGTACTTACCGAAGTATCTCCCTGAAATAATACACAATATTCCAAAATTGAATACAAGAATTCTAAATATTTACTCTATGGTCAGTTTTCTAGCTAAAAGCAACAACTCTATTATATACTAATATTCTCTATGGTCCATGGCTGCCGCTTAGGAATTTTAGCAATTAATATTATAATTATGAAAAAGTTCTTAGTTTGGATATAAAAGGAATAATTTACTTCGTCATTATTTTAATAAGGTGAGTTATTTATTAATGAAGATGAGAAACATTATACGAGCAACTTGACTAACTAATTTAGTTTCCTACTTGTACTTACCTACTTAACCTAAATAGCGCAGTAAACACAACCATTTCACGAGCAACAAATTGTGACTTTATTAAGCCACGGACGTTCATAAGCAGCCTAGCATATACTAATTATGTTGAATGATTTCAGATTCAAGAATAACCTATGATGAAATATGTATGTGATAATCCAAATATTGCATAACCTATTCTACAGCCATACAAATCACTTGTATCCTGGTCACGGCACCAAATTGTAAAAACCCCTCCTACCTTACTAAAACTATCTTACATATATAACTAAATATAACTATCTAACTAACTAATATATATATCTATAAACTAAGAGGGAAGAAAGAAAGGAAAGGACTATAAATAAATACAGAAAGAAAGAAAGACTAAGAAGAAGGAAAACCTAGAATATGGAAGGAATTATATCTAGAATAAATTGAACATGGATTATATTTTTTTTTTCAATTCTGGACGGAGAATCTGAAATACATGGAAAGCTGCATTATAATCGTCTAAAATGATTATACTAGTCTATCTGATAAGATGATAGTATATCAACTATATAGTTCCATTTAGAATACCTATAATGTACTTCTAATATGAGCTTTTACTGAAGATTGGCCAAAGTGATCGATCGTCTAGTGATTAGTGGTAGGACTCTACGTTGTGTCATAGCAAACCGGATTCTTTTTTGTGATTATGCGCTCAGAACTATAATGTAAGACCTAAATAGTGCTTCTAATTTCAACCCTAAATAAGTGAAGTTAATATCTTATAGTGATTCTAAATTATTTGTTAGACCTAACTAGTGCTTTTAATTTCCTAAACCTAGACAAGTTGTTCTAGTAACTCAGATTGTCCTATCAGTAATAGATGAAAGGTATTTTAGTGTCAATCGTGTACATAACCTAAAAGTGACATTAATATTGATAATATTATTCTGGATTACTGTAATAAATTATTAAAGCTTTAACAACAAGTGAGTATCTATTTATTTATAATAAGATATTGAATTATAGTGGTTATTATAGAACCTAGGGATGTAGCATACAGACTAGTTGCAATAATTAAATGTTTACCGAATGGTCATGATAATTAGGAGGGGTAATGGACTGTAGATAATTAGGTAACAATGAGGGGTTGGAAAAGGTCTTTTACTGCCCCAGCCACGCAGAGACCGACTGGAAAACAACACATACACCATTTTTCCTCGTGAAGATAATTTTGGATGATGAAGCAGCTTGAACAGCTGATCACGAAGGGATTAGAACGAGTTCCAGATCCACAAAATTGATGTTAATATTATCAATAGGTAAGTATACCCAGTGATAGCCATAATAGTTCAGCTAGGAGTTATGCTTGGCAAGAACCTCCAAAGCTTATTGGTATATCTGAGATCATGTTCATACAAACAGTCTCATGAATTATAAAATGACGAATTGTAGAAGATCCGAGGATACATCTACCGTAGAAACCCTGATCCAATGATACATCAACTCTATCTCAATCTGGTCCAGTCAAGGAAATCCAGTGAGTCCGGAGCAGTGCTCAAATTCACAAGGGCTGCCCATGAAATACAATCAGCAATACACGATACAGTCTATCTCGTCTTGCCCTTAGGCCAAGAGAGTCCGGACCATCGGTAAGCCAAGTTGCAACCATGCCAGCAAAGTGGTTGAAGTTGTAAACATATGAATGTCCGTACCACAAACACTCAGATATACATCAAGATAGTTATCATTAATGTAACATAAATCCATTCTGAACTATTTTAGCAGATAGATACAAGTATTTAAGAATTAGCTTCTGGTAACCCGAGTAGGATTAATATAGGATGAAGGGATAAGTAAGTATGGATTTTATGATTATAGTTTATACATTTGCTTGACCACAATGGGAAAAGTAGGTATAATAAAACAACCATATTTATTGTAGAGTATTTATTGAATAATTACCTTCACCTATGTAGAATAGCCTTCTTGAAAATGTATTATGTAACTGTTATTTACATTCTACAGATAGATCAGAATAAGTACTATAAGGAGTGGGTAAGTTGGGTAGGAGTTCACTCAATATTCCATTGCTCCACCAAGTAATATCAAGCTAGTCTGACTTGGATATCGGAGTTCTAAACGAACCAGGCTGTTAGAACTACTTAGGTTTCTCTTATAAATTCCAATCTCCTCTGGTGAGACATAGCTCCGAGTAGACTGGAGGATACCCAGGTATGTTATAACCTTGAAAATATGCAAGCGCCAAACGCTTAGTAGACCAAGATTTAATCGATTTCTGAGATGAGCAAATACAGCTACATCTTCATGTATATCAACTGAAGCTTGTTCAGCATACCAGGAAACAATTTAACCCAAGATTAAAATGCTTCCATCTCAAACCATCCGCTATCCAAAATCTTACAAAATTGGAAATTCCTATAATAAAACACATGGGGGGTAGTATTATTCTGATACTATCATTCCATTAGCGGTTTCAATAATAAAGATATGCGAGATGAATTCAAGAAGGAATTCCCACAGGATTATGAACCAAGTTACCTCACCTATTACCATGATTCACCAAATATATAATTAGGTATCACACAGTAAAGGTTACTAATATAAATTAATTTAGTTTATGCCATCCTAGGCATAGCTCCGACAATGGACTGGTTTTACCAATCATTGCATGAAAGATTTGGCGAATATAGACACACTCAAGTATGCTAACATAATTTGTTTCAACCTCACCTAGGTGCTTCTGATTACGGACGAGGATTACCAATCAATACAGGAATGATATAGCGAATGTGGTACACTAAAGTGTATATGTAATTCAGATCAATCCTCCTAATGGTTTATGACTCTGTTCATACACCTCAGGTTAATCGCTGGTTAGTTCAGGGTGGTCAAGCAACGGTATGAAATATAATATGTATGTAGGTAATATACAATAAAGATATTAGAATCAGCATTGTAAATATATTCAATTTTGGACAACTTTTCGATTCACAATATTCATTAATTAGGTAGGTAGGTAGGTTGATATGTAGTAGGTAGTAAGTATGATCATATGACCATTATTTACGGGTAGTTCCTACCACGCTTCCTACTTCGGTTCAAGACGATTTCATCAAAATTATCTCGTTAAAATTGGCTAAGTAGTGATTATTTAGTCATTACTACACGCACTAACAGAACTAATTAGAATTGACACTGGAGATTCGATTATGCTGTTACAGTCATTTAACTAGAATGTACCTAGAATGTTGTACGCCAGGACAATATAGAATATTTAAATAACGCTGGATGTCTATAAACTACACTGGATTTATCGCACCTATACATCCTCAATCTGAACAAAATGGACACTTATCTTACGACAATTACACTGAATCATGAATTTATCCTTACTTTATCGTTCATGTACGCATTCCGAGCCCTTAGACAAATTTTACCATAAATTTTACCATATTCATCAGATTACACGCTAAAACTCTAGAAATCATTCGTCAGTCCGTTGTCCATACGGTGTGACCAATTTCTAAATTATCAAAAATATGTGGGTAAACTTCATGACATTGGTAAATACATGGAGGGTATTTGGATAAAATAATTCACAACGATTTTAATAGAATGAAAAGATCTGACCTCAAAATGACGTCTTCCTCGACTCCTCGTTGCTCTGCAGCTGCATCTTGAATCACTTAAATTAGTGCTAGTCTCATAGCGCGGACTAGTATGTACTGTCGTACACTTATCGCCAAGAGACCAGACTCAATCTCTTTCCCAAATGCAATAGATATAAAATATCTATTCATTTCTATCCCCAGAAGTCTTAGAAGCGATAAATGCTTGAGTAAAATGTGTGTGTATCCCTCTGAATAGAATCTGGCCAGGACTCTAAACAAAGGCGTATAATAAAATAAATACATATATATAATAAATAATTGTAGGGGTAGGTGTATTGTGCAGGTACCTAAGATACTCACATGTCGACGGTCGAAACGCGCACTAGGTGATACCGACCACTCAGAGGACAAGCAGAGTTCCGATACTATCGAAATTGCGAAAAGAAAAGAGCTTGTTATACCGTCGAAAATGCGAAAGGAAAAGAGCTACGTTACCGACGAAATTCCGAAAATTAAAAGAGGACGAGAATCCCGCACTCTCGTTTTTATAACCTTTTCCTAAACCACCTCCCATATCCGTATCATTCGTTCTTTTCCCGTAAAACCCATTCTATAACCTAGCAACACCGATCTACACTCTTTCCCACTTCCAACAATTCCAATAACCATTAACTAACTTTAAATCTTAATTATATAATCTAAACATACAGAACCCATTCAAATGTACCTAAATTCTAAATAAAATTAATAAATATAATAATGGTTTAGAATTCCTCATTATCTTTCTCTAATAAAATTAATATTTATGAATAAGTGTTTTTGGAATATTCTAGTACGGTCTCTAAAGAATTGTGAAAAGTCCAACGTTATATCAATTAATATACTATTTATCTAAATTTAGTGCCAAGAAATTTCATTCATACATGTATATTATTTCTAATAATAATAACTTGATATAAACCTAACTGATATGTATTTCAACCACTTCTAAGAATATAAGGCTCTATGATGTATTCTAACAATACAATATTGTAACATTTTAATCTGTATTGAAGTTATTAATTTTGGTAATCTGAATTTTCTATCTAAATTAATGTTTATCTGGCTTCTACCTATTATTCTGATATCTACATAGCTTCTACTTATAAGAACTTGTCATTCTTCATCATGGGACACCTCAAATTTGAAGGAACAACTGTAATGAATTGTTAAAATTTTGGTAAATTAATCTTTATTTTCTACCACTAAACTCCTAATATTTCCTACTTCCCTGCTATATTCTAGTTTATATGTAGTCTACATTCCTCAGATATGTTAGTACTTCATAATAATTACAGGCATTGGCATAGTTTTAACAGATTGAATTTTCACTAAGTTACTGGACCAATATTTTTAAGTATAATGTGAATCTATCAATTCTTAAGCAAACTCATGTTTATAACTAACAGTGATACCTCATGAACTTATAGGAGTAGAATTTATCTCATTTTTAGCATATTCTTTTGGTTAAATGTGAATTTTTAAGATATTTTTATAGCTTACTTATCCTGAATTTTGAATGTTTGGGATTCAATGTTTCTACTACATAACTTAATTGGTACTTGGCATTCTAATTGAATTTACATAATACATAGTATATATTTACTTATTTAATAGATACATACATCAATAATAACTTGTATTCAAAATTATACCTAGGGTCTAAGTTAGACTAAATTGACTGTCTTTTCTATTCAATACTTTCATATTTTTGATCATAACTTTATTATTAATTGGAATTTTAATGTTATATTTTGAATGGTAGTCGTAGGTACTGGCACAATCAATATTCTAACATCAATCATTGCCAATCTATCAATAATTTGAAATCCAACATAAACCCTAATTCCCTTCCTAAACTAATATATGCCTTTCCAGATTTATGAATTCTACTTCTACATTGGCTATAAAGTGACAACTAATGAACCAATCACCCCTAAGGTACTGTGTCTTACTTATACTTACGTTTAATAACTAGACATGCTGAAAATAAGTAAATTATTAAAATTTAATAAATTGATTCATTTAAAATTTATAACTAGCGCCATCTAGTGATAATAGGATGAACTAAGTACTATTTGCTTAGAGAATATAGTGTATCCGACATTGATTTTTAAATGTAATTGTTAATTGCCAGCAGATGGCAGTTATAAATAATTTTTATCATATCAAAATGAGATTTATTCAATTAAGAATGATATTTTTTTAAGGGGAATTAAAACAATCGAATCTTATTATTCTTTATTTTATGTTTCCAATTTGAAGGTCTTCTTCAAGAAGAATTAGCGTTGCAGACATAAATTTATCATACGGATCTACTCGTGTGAGTAGAGATCCGTTACAACCATCACCCTAATAGGTCTGTCTTGTTTATTTTCGTATGAGTACCAAACACAGTTATTTTGCAACAGTATTTTGGTAATGGCTCTATACGATTCCTCGTCCTTGGCATTTACTTTTACATTGCTGACGTTCATCATTTTGAGAGTGAACGATTCTTTTTTTGTTACTGTCAATAGAAAGTCGTATAACTTTTGGTAGTTTTGTACGTTTTCGACAATTATTGGTGGGGGTGATAGTGGTTTTTTGACAATGGGAATTGTACTGACCGGGGTATCCTTCGAGGTTTCGCCTTGAGAGAGTGGGGAGAGTTAAATATTTAACTTTCTTTTTTTCTTACTTTTTTGACGTACCCACTCTGTCTCTCTGGCAAGGTCCTCTTCATCTTCATCTTCGTCCAAATGTATGTCGATAGCCCAGTTAATTATTAATTTTAATATGTAAAAATGGTCCGCAAGGTTGACTCACCGTGTCTGGAAGATTTGTCTCTTGAATCCTGGTGAAAACCGGCACCGGTAGTCAGATGCTGTGATGATGCACATACTTCACTTTGAACAGTTTTTGGATTGTTAAATTATTTAATATTGATTATTTTGTGGAGAAAAATAGTTTGAACGTCCCGAAGATGGCGGACGTTGAATGACACAGTGGCGCCACACAGTCCAGTGGGCGCCAGGTGATTTAGTCAGCCGACCATAGATTATAAAGACCTATACATTTCCCCCCACCGAAATCCGCAAGGATTTCCCAGTTGCGATACCAAGTTCGGTAGAATTTGTTAACTAGTTTGAGTGTGGGAGGATGTATACATGTGTAATTCCGGACCAGAGTCTCTGCTGTACAAGACGCAGATTAGACCCTGCGTCGAATACTTAACTGCTCTCACCTCTGGGACGGCTCCGCAAAGTATCTGCTGGACGCTCTCGACGCTATGCAGCGACGGGATATCCGTATTATAGATTGTCCGGAGGTAACGGGAAGCCTTGAGCCGCTAGCTCAGCGCCGAACAATAGCTTCCTTGGCCGCATTCTACCGTATTTACCACGGCGAGTGTTCTGAAGAGCTCTTCAATCTGATCCCACCCTCTTCCTTCCGATCCCGAACAACGCGTGCCGGGCAGAGATGCCACTCCCACACAGTGGATAGCATGTTCGCGAGAACCGAGCGTTTTAAACGTTCGTTTCTCTGCCAAACGATAGTGGCCTGGAACGCCCTGCCTGTGCACGTGTTTCCTCCCACATATAATCCTGGGTTCTTTAAGCGGAGCGTGAAGAGGCACATCAGTAGGTCGTCAAGTTGAGGGCCACTCTTTATAGTATTGTGTGCTGTGAGAGTGGCCCACAATCGCTAGACGTCGTCACGACTTACCACCAGGCGGGCGGCGTCAATTTGGCGAACCAAATATTAAAAAAAAATACAATTTTTTCGTCGTGAGCTTTTTTGGATTTGGGAGAAAATGGGGCTAGCGGCCCGTGACAAGTTTAATGAAGATCGGATAAAAACTGTGGCTGCTAGCCCGGTTTTTTTATTAGAGGTTAGTAATTCACTGTTACATGACAACATCGATAAAGCCAGTTTAATACTCGTAGCATTATATTGTAAGAGCTAGTTCTACTATCACGTGTTGGAGTAACGCACCTATTGTTCTATAATTGAGGATATTTTGTAGGTAATTGGTCACATTGTGACTATTCGATTGAAACTATTAATGGGACATACGAGTATATTTCTTTTTTACAATTGTACTGTCTTTATTTACAATGAGAATTACAATGTACAAAATAAACATAATTATAGACTAAAAATATTTACATTACAAAATATCGTTTAAAAAATCCTCCGCGTCATTGCCGACTGGGAAGGTTCCCAGAATGCTGGCTGTGTTGCCACGTTGGATGGCGATACTTGTTCTTTGGGCCAGAAAATAGCCAGCCTTCTGGTCCTGAGAAGCATCGATTAGGCGTTTAGCAATGTCTCTATAAAGGCGGCGAGCACGGGACAAAAGCAGCAAATTTAATACCTATTTACACAAACAGTTTGGCTTGACGTACCTTATTTTCATGTCCCTTTGGGATTCGCCGTTCCGGATGCGTGTCGTGCTTACGATCAGCTGTGTTGGTTTTGTCGGGTTGTCATACCTATAACAGACATTACATTTTAGTTGTATAATTGTGGTGGTATCTTGGGTGTAATTTGCTTGTCACTCTAATTCGATTTTATTTGTATTTTTGTCATTTTAAAGATTTGTTGGCTATCTTTCTGATAAGTACCTATTTACTTAATTTTAATATGAATACGACAACCTTACTTACCGTACCTACTCGAGAGCACTATTGTTCCAACTTTTGTTGAATGTAGATGTAATCCTACTAATATTATAAACGCGAAAGTTTGTGAGTATGTAAGTATGTAAGTATGTAAGTCTGTAAGTATGTTTGGATGGATGGATGTTTGTTACTCTTTCCCGTAAAAACTACTGAATGGATTTTAATGAAACTTTACAATAATATAGCTTATACATCAGAATAACACGTAGGCTACAATTTATAAAGATATTATGTGAATTGTTCAAAATATGACGATAAGTGTCAAGTAAGTAGGAAGCTAATACTACGGTCCAGCGGCACGACGCCGGCGCGCGGTGGCGGGCGTACGGGGCAGGGGTGGGGCGAGTGAGGTCGCTCATCGCTGAGTACGCGACCCGAACGCGGGCAGCCGCGTGAGGGCAGACGTCGTTGATGGTTGTGTCCGTTTTGAAAATTTTCAAGGCACTAGCGATTTGTAAAAAACGCATTGTACTTAAAGTAATATAGGCCCAAGGTTAGGGATTAGCAGGTTTTTTTGGTTAGGAATTATACGTACAAGAAGATTCTTCATTTTTATTTTTATTTCTATAGATAGATACCTAAGTATTATAGATTGGTTACTTACCTGTGAATTATACCGAATTACTTTGTTTTTATTTAAATTACATTACATAGGTAAGTAATTGTAGTAAAGTGGTAGGTAAGTAATTGCTCTTTTCTTGATTGATTTGGTTCAATTATAATATTGTAAATAACATAACAGCAATAACAATATAACATTTATATTAAAAGAATATTAATAAGACTCACGGAAGCGTGATTTTGTTTAATTGTTTTTACCTGTTAATTACTATTTAGCTATAATTTTAATTAAATAGGCAAGTATTGCCTTTTTACAGTATATAAACATAATTATAACTACCGTACTGTATTTTTGGAAGCGTAAACAAAGCACGTACTAAGAATTATGCCGCGACAGCGTAAGTCTAATCTTTCCCAAAGTTCTAATAAAGCTCGGACTATGAAAGTAGCTAGACTAATCGAGACGTTTCCACAAGCCGAACAGCGAAGGCTTGAACAGGCAGAACGTGAGACAGCTCACAGAGCTGCCGAGACACCAGAGCAGTCCCAAGCTCGGCGTCGACAGCATGCTGAATATTTGGCATCTCAACGAGCTGATGAGACACCAGCACAGTCCCAAGATCGGCGTCGACAGCATGCTGAGTATCTGGCATCTCAACGGGCTGATGAGACACCAGCACAGTCCCAAGATCGACGTCAACAGCATGCTGAGTATCTAGCATCTCAACGGGCTGATGAGACACCAGAACAGTCCCAGAATCGACGTCGACAGTATGCTGAGTATCTATCATCTCAACGGGCTTCTGAGACACCCGAACAGTCTCAAGTTCGACGTCAACAGAAAGCTGAATATCAGGCATTTCAACGGGCTTCTGAGACACCCGAACAGTCTCAAGCTCGACGTCAACAGGACGCTGAATATCAGGCATCTCAACGGGCTTCTGAGACACCCGAACAGTCTCAAGCTCGACGTCAACAGAATGCTGAATATCAGTCATCTCAACGGGCTTCTGAGACACCCGAACAGTCTCAAGTCGACGTCAACAGAAAGCTGAATATCAGGCATTTCAACGGGCTTCTGAGACACCCGAACAGTCTCAAGCTCGACGTCAACAGGACGCTGAATATCAGGCATCTCAACGGGCTTCTGAGACACCCGAACAGTCTTAAGCTCGACGTCAACAGAACGCTGAATATCAGTCATCTCAACGGGCTTCTGAGACACCCGAACAGTCTCAAGTCGACGTCAACAGAACGCTGAATATCAGGCATCTCAACGGGCTTCTGAGACACCCGAGCAGTCTCAAGTTCGGCGTCTTCAGCAAGCGACTTACATGGCGTCCCAAAGAGCTACAGAAACCGTTGAAGCTGCTGAAGCTCGCAGACGTGCTGTTGCTGAAAGGGCACAACAGCGACGACTAATATTTACAAGAAACGCGTGGGGGGTATTCGATAAAGCTGCATTTGAGTACGACGAGACTCTTGATTACGAAAGCCACAAGCTTATAAAAATAGAAGCTATGAATAAAGAATGCAGATTTTGCCGTGCTCTTAAATGGAAAGAGGAAGCTGCAGGCATGTGTTGTTCGGGAGGAAAAGTAGCTCTTCCTTTCATAGACGAGCCTGTGGAACCTTTTAAAGAACTTTTTTCAAATGAAACAGATGAGTCTCGCCGTTTTCTAAAAAACATAAGGAAATACAATACATGCTTCCATATGACATCTTTTGGGGCTGATAGCATTGTTTCGATGCCAGGATTTTGCCCGACTTTTACAATCCAAGGGCAAATATACCACACAATTGGCTCTTTGCTTCCTGCTACTAATACGCAACCAAAATTTTTGCAAGTTTATTTCATGGGTGATGAGGTAGCACAAGTTGATAGGCGTTCTGAGTACGTACCAGGTGTGGAAAGAAACACAGTTCAAAAAATACAAAAAGTTCTACATGATCGCAACGTTTTAGTGCATGAATTTAAAATGGCTAAAGATAGAGTGACCAGCGATAATTACAAGGTTGTGATACTCCCAGATCGTGTACCACGTGGTGAACACGAAAGACGATTCAATGCCCCGACAACAAACGAAATAGCTGCCGTAGTAGTTAGTAGTGAACAAACTGCGTCTCGGGACATTGTTATTCAGGCGCACGATGGCCGGCTCACTAGAGTTCCAGACACTCAGAAATTTTATGATGCTCTCGAGTACCCGATATTTTTTTGGAAAGGACAAGGGTACAGTTTTGATATTCCTCAGTCAAACCCAGTTACAAAACGACCCATACCGAACAAAAAAGTGTCGTGCAAAGACTTTTATTCGTATCATATGATGGTACGTCGCAACAATTTTAATTTATTGCTTCGATGTAGACTTCTCCTTCTTCAGTTTTTGGTGGATATGTATGTCAAATTGGAGAGTGAGCGCTTAAGGTTTATCGCCTTAAACCAAACAAAACTGCGAGCAGAAAACTATATTCATTTACAAGACGCGATCAGGAATGATGCGGATTTAGATCCAAACAATTTTGGTCAAATGGTAATACTTCCATCGTCATTTGTAAATAGCCCGAGATATCTTCACGAGTACACGCAGGATGCGTTCACGTACGTGCGTAACTACGGGAGGCCTGATCTGTTTATTACAATGACATGTAATCCCGCTTGGCCAGAAATTACTAAAGAGCTAATTTCAGGTCAAACTTCAACGGACAGACATGACTTAACTGCCAGATTATTTAAAATAAAAGTTCAAAAATTTGTTGCTCTGCTTACAAAAGGTAAAATATTTGGAGACATGAAGTGCTTCATGTACTCGATCGAGTGGCAAAAAAGAGGTCTGCCTCACGTGCACTTACTGCTGTGGTTAGCGGAAAAATTACACCGTAACCAAATTGACGAAGTCATAAATGCGGAGATAGCAAACCCAGAAAGTGATCGAAAACTCTACGATACTGTAACCAAAAATATGATTCACGGTCCCTGTGGTGCACTAAATCCGTCATCACCATGCATGAAGGAAGGAAAATGCTCCAAAAAGTATCCAAGGGCGCTTTTAAAAGATACTCAAACTAACGACAAAGGCTATCCTCTGTACAGGCGTAGAGCACCAGAAGATGGCGGCCGTACGATAACTCTGAAACCCCGAGGTGGAACACAGGAGGTATTAGTTGACATTAACTGGATTGTCCCATATTCTCCTCTTCTCTCTAAGATGTTTAACTGTCATATAAATATAGAGTTCTGCAATACGGTACAGGCGATATAATATATTTGTAAATATATAAACAAAGGCAGCGACCAGGCTATTTTTAACATTCGACAGCAAGGTAATGTTAATATTGACCCGAGAGATGAGGTGCAAACATTTCGAGCCAATCGATATGTTAGCAGTAACGAGGCAGCGTGGCGGATCTTGGGTCTGCCTCTGCATGAGAGACACCTAACAGTCACTCACCTTGCGGTTCATCTGCCCAATGGTCAACGAATTTACTTCACTGAAAACAATTTTAGAGAGAGAATTGCCGCACCACCTAAGACGACACTAACTGCATTTTTCTTGCTTTGCCAAAACGACGCATTTGCAAAAACATTACTCTATGTTGACGTACCCCGCTACTATACATGGAACGTGTCGTCGAAAGAATGGAAACGGCGTTTACAAGGAACACCTGTCGACGGCTGGCCAGGTGTGAAGGCAGGAGATGCTCTTGGGCGCATTTCTACAGTGCATGTTAGTAACTTCGAATGTTACTGTTTACGAATGCTGCTGAATGTAGTACAGGGCCCCACTAACTTCTTGGATCTAAAAACAATTAACGGCCAAGAACTTGAAACTTTTCGACAAGCGTGTGAGAAGTTGGGGTTGTTGGAAGATGACAACCACTGGGATGCCACAATGGAAGAGGCCGTGCTGTGTCGCTCTCCTTCGCAAATAAGAGAACTATTTGCAATATTGCACTTGCGGTTTATCCAATCCTCTTCAACTGTGGGATAAGTATAAAGCTGCGTTATCGGAGGATATTTTGCATAGATTTGAAACGATGGATCAAGTAAACAATGATTTATGTTTGAATGAAGCACTGATACATATAGAGGACAAAATAACAACGATTTCCGGTAAGAAATTGTCTCACTTCGGTATGCCTACACCGCAGCGTCTAGGAGAGTTGTCGACCGATTTGATCAAAGAGCTAAGCTACGATGCCGCTTTATTAGACGCTCTGGTCAGCGAAACTGAACCACGCCTGCTACCCGAGCAAAAAGTCATTTATAACAAAATATTAGAAAGAGTAGAGCTTGACGAAGGCGGTCTTTTTTTTCTTGACGCCCCGGGCGGTACAGGCAAAACATTTTTGCTTAATTTGCTTCTAGCAAAAATTCGTAAGAACCGTAATGTTGCATTAGCGGTGGCTTCCTCTGGGATCGCTGCAACATTGCTGAGCGGTGGACGGACAGCACATTCGGTTTTTAAATTACCTCTTAATCTGGCAAGCGAAGAAACCCGCGGCGCCCTGTTACAACAATGTAAGCTGATCGTGTGGGACGAATGCACTATGTCACACAAACGCGCCATTGAGGCGCTTGATCGCTCTCTACAAGACATTCAAAGCAATCGAAAGTTGATGGGTGGTGTGGTAGTGTTATTGGCAGGGGATTTTAGACAAACTTTACCTGTGATCGAGAGAGGCACTGCAGCAGATCAAATCAACGCATGTCTAAAAGCTTCATATCTGTGGTCTAAAGTTGAAAAGCTTTATCTTACCACTAACATGCGAGTCCAGTTATTCAGCGATGTCGAATCAGGAACATATGCTCAAAAACTGCTAGACATTGGTGAAGGCCTACTAGAAACCGACCAAGAAGGTATGGTTCTTTTCACACAGCAATTTTTTCATGCTCTGGAGTCAGAGGACGAACTTATTGAACAAGTTTTTCCAAATCTGCAACAATATATTCTTGACGAAAATTGGTTGTGTGAAAGAACCATACTGGCACCAAAAAATGAGACAGTTGCGAAAATAAATAAAAAAATCTTGGCCGAAATGTGGAACATTAGTGTATAATTCTATTGACACAGTTATGTCATCCGATGACACTACAAGTTATCCCGTAGAGTTCCTAAACTCTTTGGAGTTGTCCGGGGTGCCATCACACAAGTTGGAATTAAAGGTAGGTGTACCCGTTTTGTTAATGCGTAACCTAGGCGCGCCTAGATTATGCAACGGTACTCGGTTGCGAGTTATACAACTAGGAAGGCACATTGTGAAGGCCACAATTTTAACTGGAGAAGCCAAGGGAGACAATGTTCTTATACCGCGCATCCCAATCATACCTAACAACTTGCCATTCAATTTTAAACGCCTGCAGTTCCCATTAAAAGTCGCGTTTTCAATGACGATCAACAAATCGCAGGGTCAAACCTTAAAGGTAGCAGGCATACATTTGGGCACGCCATGTTTTTCTCACGGTCAGCTTTATGTGGCTTGCTCACGTGTTTCCAAAGCAAAAAATCTGCATGTTTATGCTGAAGGGAAAAAGTCGTTAAATATAGTTTATAGGAGCATACTGCAGTAGCTACCGATAGGTCTATGATTCGGGCTTTGCAGTGCTTAATTCCCGTATTTCTTATGTTGGCAATATTGTTACGTTATCTTAGTGCGACTAACATCTCAATATTGTCAGGCTGCTATATTTTTCAATGCGACCAAAAAAAAATTATGTGATAATTTTAATGTCATAATATTAGTTATTTTCTACGCCACGCTAATATAATAAGCTACTTGAAATACTAATCCACTAGGCACCAGCTAGATCTCATAAGGTCGGCAAAAAAATCCGCTGTTTGCGAGTTTTTGGAAATTTAATTTGACACTTGGTTTTTTTTATAAAAGTACATTAAGTTTATGACCTAACAAAACTCCATCGAGAAGTTCCTTTTTAAATATTTTTTAAACTAAAGTATGAGTCCCTAGATATACCATGTCCGTTACACTAGCATAATACCTCTTTCATGTTTTTGATCTTTTATGTTTATCTTTAACCGACGCGGCGCGACGGGAACGGGAAAAATTCAAAATTACCAAGCGGGCGACCACTAGTCTTTTATAACTCCGATCCATGGTTGCGTGTATTTCTTATAAATTACTGGCTGTCGGCGCCAGATATCGCTATGGGGTAACACTAAAACCAGATGTACTGAAATAGGCAATATGCTCGTCTCAGTACACTATGCTGAGTGTTATCCCATATTGTGCGTCGCAATTTTTACAAGTTGCTGTACGTGGGTACGTGTGACTTGTGAGTGGATTGAATTATAAATAATTATGTTGTAAAATAAAACGCGGCACGTGTTTGACACGTATTTCCTGCCACACACACGTCACTCATAAGTGTCAAACCAAACCACACAGTTATTGTGACACGACCGTGTCACTTATGTCAATTTTACGTCTATGGTGGTCGTTGTGACCATAGATAAGTTATATTATTCTTTGTGTAACGTTGAGTGTAAAGTTGTGATGCAACAATAAAAAATATATTTTCTTTCTTTTCACTCGGACCCCATGACCCCAGTGTCTCCCAAACGGCTCAAATAAAAATCACCTGCTAGGTTAGCATATTTGCGCCATTTAAGGCCTTCAGCCGATGCAGCAGCAGCGCCGGCACATCCGGATGTGCTTGGAAGGTGTGAAGGTGCTAAGGTGTCAACGCATGTAGCGTCCCACACCAAAGGCCTTCCCATCTTCCACGGTAGCAACGACATACCGTCCGCTCTCTTTCCATCGCTTCGTGCTAAACCATTTGGTTCACGTACGGCCGGAAGACCTGCACAGACACTATGCAGTTTCGTAATTCTACCTAGTGCCCATTTGATTGGCGGGGCATCTGAATTTATAAGAACAAGATCACCGAGTTGTAAATTGTTTGAAGAACTATGCCATTTTTGGCGTCTTTGTAAAGTATGTAAGTAATCTTGTTTCCAGAGTTTCCAAAATTGTTGAGACATCTGCTGGACAAGTTGCCATCGATTCAGTCTAGAGCCAGAAAGATCTGTAAGACTGTTCTCCGGTACAGACAGAAGCTCCGTCTGGGAAATGTGCCGGTGTTAACACTTGCAATTCGGTCGGGTCGCTGGACAGCGCGCACAGAGGTCTCGAGTTCAGTACGGCTTCGACCCGTATGAATAGTGTGCCCAGCTCCTCGAATGATAACGCTCTGGTACCAATGGTGCGTCGTAAGAGAGCGCGGGCCCCTCTAATGACGGTCTCATGGAGTCCACCGAAATCACCGCCCGTTAGGGGATTAAATCGCCAAACAATACCACGAGAGACAAAACCGTTATTGATATTAATCGATTCGTCGTTTAAAAATTTAGTTATTTCCCTTAATTGTTTATTTGCTGATACGAAATTCGTACCATTATCTGAAACGATAGAATGGCACAAACCTCTCCTAGCTGTATATCGATCGAAACATGCCAAAAAACATTCCGTACTTAGTGATGACAACACTTCCAAATGAACTACCCGTGTCGCACAACACACGAACACACAAAGATAGGATTTGGAGATGCAAGCGTTCCTACGCGTTGACTCTTTTGTAAGAAACGGTCCGCCCATGTCTACACAAACAGTGTGAAATACATGAACATCCTGAGAGCGATATTTAGGTAGTTCGCCCATTAAGGGTTGTTGACTCGTAGGAGTTGCTCTGAAACAAGAAATGCATTTCCTAGTTCGTGACCTAATAGCATTACGAGCGTTGACAATCCAATACTTTTGTGTTAGTAGACTTTGAAGTGTGCCAGGACCCACATGTAAGTAAATTTTGTCGAAATGATCAATTAAAATCTTTGTGAAGTGGGCATCTTTAGGAAGTAAAAGAGGGTGCTTTTGTTGGTAAGATAACTCTGACTGGGAAAATCGACCCCCACCCTGAGGAAACAATCAGGGTCAATGAAAGGGTTGAGTTTCTTTAAGGAAGAATTACTATTACCACCCTTTACCAATGCCTGCATTTCACTACCAAAATAATGCTCCTGTACGGTTTTCACTAATATACTGTGGGCGCGCCTAGTGTCTGTCACGGTTAGACAGCCTGTACGCGCGCCTGAAGGCAGTCTACAGTTACGTATAAACTGATAGCATCGTGCTACCACATTGATCAATTTACTAAAACTAGAATACTTTTCGGTTACAGTGTAAAGCGAGCTGGTTGAATCAGCATCAGTTGACACTAACACTGTCTTGACGCACTTAAGTTCGGGCGGGTTGCAGTCATGAAACTCGTCGAACTGCAGTCTCGAACATGGTTCTAATTGGCCAGTGTAGGCGATCTAGATCGAGCCAGTCTGATCCTGTGAACCATTCTCGCGTGGCTAGCAAGACTGACGGTAAAGCTCCACGAGAGCAGATATCGGCAGGATTGTTTACCCCACTGACATGATACCAACTCTCACAGGGTACACTGTCATTAATTTTGGACACCCTAGTAGAAACAAATATTTTAAGTGTGTGACTAGGTGTATTCAACGAGTATTTTTTGATTGGTTGATCTAAAGAATAGCGCCACAGAATGTGTTGATAAGATCGCTGGTCAGGGTCCACGATAATCTGGCGATACATTTTACAGAGGTCTGCAGACAAACAAACCTCCTGAAGACGAAAGTTAATTAGAAGCTGGTTGATATCTGCCTGCAGTTTAGGGCCTGGAAGCACGACTGAATTCAGCGACAAACTGTTAGATGACTTACCTGACGCATCAAATACCACACGATGAGACGTAGTGGAACTGCTAGGCTTCATGATGCAAAAATGCGGTATGATGTATTTCGATACCACATCCCGGGCATCACCAAGACAGGTCCTCGTATTCACGCATAAATTTATGGTATTGTATTTTAAGCTCAGGTTCTCCTTCCATTTTTGACTCCAAGTTACGAAGTCGCCGAGCTGCCATTTGACTCGAGTCTCCCAATTCCACCGACTCACGAAACGGATACCTCACTATACCGAAATGTCACGCCTGTGGCCTTTCACGAACAAGTGTTCTGCCTGCTCTTCCTCCGGACTTAGCGGTACGTTAGATGGTACTTCTTCTGTTTCCCAAAACGATCGCATAACTTGTTCAATTGTTGAAAACGCGCAGAAAGAGTCAGAGCGATTCGCGTTGGTAGTTGTAGGATCCCTGGAGTGACAGATGTCTGTCTGCCCCACAAGAACATAACCGAAAATGGAGCTCATAATAATAATAATAATACCTGGCAACACCACTATCAAGAGCCGTCAATTTTTTTTCATCCTATTGTTTAAATAATTTGCTAAAGTATTTACAGTTTTACATCACAATAAACAAGAAGAATAGCTAAAAAGTTTCCAAATAATTTGTTTCAAAAGAAAAACCATGAAAAACCTACAGGAAGATCTTTACCAAATATACTACATTTTTTTGCTGAAAATGACGTCTGTCATACTGAAAAGCCTAATATAATAACAAACAATAAGCTTGAAACATGTTGACTAGAGCTCGTACCAGGGCACAAACTGCACAATTACCAACCCCGGACTCGTCGCAAAACTCCGCCTCACATTCGCCGGAAACCGTGGCTGATGGTGAGGCGTCGAGCTCAAGTAGCGACGAGTTTTTCTCTCCACCGACGTCGCCTCCACCTGTACGTCGGCAGGGGAGAGGCCGGCCACCGACTGGCTTAGGACCCCGAGGCCCTCCGGCTTCGATTAGGGACCCCGCTACCGGTGGTAATGTGCACCGCATTCGATGGAGTCTCTCTATGAACGAAAACGTGATGCGGGCATATTTTGTGGCTACAGAGGGAGGAATTAACCTCACTGCGTACCGTGTCCGCATGCTGCCCCTGTTTCAGGTACTTGAACCAGATGTCAACGTAACAGCACAACGCCTATCGGATCAGGTGCGCGCCATACAACGCTGTCATCTGTTGGATGACGCCGCACTTGAGAGGCTACGCTTAGAAGCATGTAACAGTATCATCCCTTCTTCATTACATAGTAACCGTAACTCCACTACAGTAGAAAATGAAATACCTCCCGTCTTAACAGTTAATGAAGAAGTAAATGATGCTGCTACATCTGTAAGTATCCAATGCAATGATGAATTAAGGAGCGTTTTGGAACAAGCGATTGGTGAGTTTAGATCTGTCCCTATTCAGTGTAGACCGCGGCTTCCACGTTTGCCTACGCATAGAAAAAATATAGCGCTAGTGTGTGCCCTAGACTCGATTTTAAAATCTTATTTTCTCAATTGTGATGATCTCACTGATGCGCATTCAATCCTGTATTGTGCGGCTGTTACAGTATGTCGAGTAGCTGGTGTTAAATTTAATAAGCAAGAATCAGCTGCTCGACCAAGACCTACAGTACCAGCTTGGCAATGCAGGATTGAACGTCGCATTACCGAGGCTAGGGTGCTCATAGGCAAGCTACACTGCTTCAGGACGGGCAATACACGCCCGAGAGTCATGCGCTTCGTGACCCGGGCATTCGCGGGAACTAACGTGAGTCCCCGTGAATACTCTGTACGGGTCACGGAGCGCATTGATTTCCTGAAGCAGAAAATCTATGCGTGGGCAAACCGTATAAGGCGATATAAAAAGAGAGTAGACAGATATACACAAAATCGCTTGTTCCAAAAAGACGAGAGGTGGGTATACAGAAGGTGGGAGCGACCTGATTCAGATGTGACTGATGGGAGTCTACCTGATGCTGATGCTACAGTTGCCTTTTGGAAAAGCATTTGGTCGACACCCGTCAGTCATACGCAGGGTGGGTGGATTGGGGATGTAGAGCGGGCGTGTGAACCAATACAAGCTATGGAACCTATAACCATATCTGAAGATGATATTGGTTGTGCAGTTCGTTCGTTACCAAATTGGAAATCAGCTGGACCGGACGGACTGCACAACTTTTGGCTAAAATGGTTCCGTAGCTCACACGCCTGCTTGGCATCTTGCTTCCAGTCATCCCTTGAGTTAGCGTCGCTTCCATCTTTTATGACTACCGGAGTTACTCACCTTCTTTATAAATCTGGTGGTACCACAGACCCCAAAAATTACAGACCCATTACTTGTTTACCAACTATATACAAACTTTTTACATCTATTCTGAGAGTCAAAATGTATTCACATATAGAAAACAACAATATATTGTCCATCTCTCAGAATGGATGTAAAAGTGGGGCACGTGGTACTAAAGAGCTCCTTATTCTTGACATGGCTGTTTGTCAGCAGGTACGCCGCAACCGAAAGAACCTTGCGACATGCTGGATTGACTACAAAAAAGCGTATGATTCTGTACCTCATACATGGCTTCTAAAGGTGCTGGAGTTGTATAAAATTGATGCAACTCTGTGCACCTTTTTGAGGTCATGTATGAGACAATGGAATACGGTTTTGGTTTATCCAGGATGTCGTCAGATTCTAGGAGGTGGTGTACCAATAGGGATCGAGAGAGGAATATTCCAGGGCGATAGTCTGAGTCCGTTATGGTTTTGTCTAGCACTGAATCCTCTCAGTACGCTACTAGAGGGTTCAGGGTTAGGCTATCGGATGCGGAGAGGGGGTCAAATTTTATCCCACCTTTTTTACATGGATGACCTAAAGTTATTTGCCCCTAATGGCCCCGAATTGATGGCTTTACTAAAAGTTACTGAAACTTTTAGTAAGGCTATCAGTATGGAGTTCGGGGTAAATAAGTGTGCGGTCATGCATGTGAAAAAGGGCGGGATTGTGGAATCTGAAGGAGTCAGTCTTTCGGATTTCACACAATTTGAGTCGCTCTCCGCAACCGAAACCTACAAATATCTAGGTATGTCCCAAACTCTGTGTATTGCTGAGATTGACATGAAACAGACGTTGCAGGACCGTTTCTTTGGCCGCCTGAAGAAAGTATTGAAAAGTCTCTTGTCAGGCGGTAACAAGGTACGGGCTGTTAACGGCTGGGCCATGCCAATCTTAGTATACTCTTTTGGCATACTTAGATGGACTCAGACCGAATTAGAAGCTCTGGATAGAAAGGTACGTTGTCTATTGACTTCATACCGAATGCACCACCCACGTTCGTCAGTAATGAGGTTGTATATCCCACGGAAATGTGGAGGTCGAGGATTTTTAAACGCTAAGAGTCTCCATAACCGTGAGATATGCAACCTTAGAGAGTACTTCTTGCAGGTGGATGTGGGTCTGCATCGAGATGTCGTGGCAATTGATAACGGACTGACCCCACTCTCCCTAGCTAAAGAGAACTGGCGCAAACCGGTTATACTAGGTGTATCTGATCGCAAGGAAATATGGAAGAGCAAAGAGCTTCACGGTCGTTTTTATCGGGCTCTACACGGGCCCGATGTTGATTTTACAGCTTCCGTATCCTGGTTACGTTTCGGTGATCTCTTTGGAGAAACTGAAGGTTTCATCTGTGCAATCACTGACGAAGTTATGATGACGAATAACTATCGGAGATTTATTGTCAAAGATGGGACGCTAGACATCTGTCGGGCATGTCATCGTCCCGGAGAATCTTTAAGACATATTATCTCTGGTTGTTCCCGTCTTGCGAACGGTGAGTATTTGCACAGACACAACCAAGTAGCCAGGATTATCCACCAACAACTTGCTCTAAAATATAACCTTGTTGACTTAGAGATACCTTATTACAGGTATGTGCCCGACCCAGTTCTTGAAAATGGCCATGCTACATTGTATTGGGATCGGTCTATTATCACTGATAGGACTATTATAGCCAACAAACCAGATATAGTGATAATAGATCGATTAAAACGCCTTGCAATAATTGTCGATATCACTGTGCCGCATGACGAGAATCTCGTGAAAGCAGAAAAAGATAAACAAATTAAATATTTGGACTTAGCTCACGAGATTGTCGACATGTGGGATGTGGATTCGGCGATTATTGTTCCGATAGTCGTATCTGCTCATGGTTTAATAGCCAAGAGCCTCGACCACAACCTACAGAGGCTCGCGTTAGGCAGCTGGGTCAAGGGCTTGATGCAGAAGGCGGTTCTGTTGGATACGGCCCGTATTGTGCGGAAGTTCCTATCTCTGGAGCCCTAACCACCGGTAGCTTGGTCACTGTACTCGATACCGGTGGGTCACTATTTTTTATATTTTTAAATATATTTGTGTTTTTTATAAGTTTATTTAAAAATATAGTAAATATGTAATAAAATGTAATAAAGGGAATAATAATAATAATAATAAGCCTTTTTATTTCCAAATAACCATTACAATAAAAAAATAAAACAATGGTAAGTAAAATGTTTTTTCCGGGCGCCACTGGACATACCCTCTGCTAGTAACCAGGGACGCCCGGCAACGGACGTTAGAGCGACAGCGGCCTTGGGCCGCGGAATTAAAAAAAAAAAAAAAAAAAAAAAAAAAAAAAAAAAAAAAAAAAGTAAAATGTTTTTAAGAAAAAACCTTTTAAATTTATATAATAGCATTAATTTTTCGCAGAATTAAAAGGACAACAAAACGTCGACAATTGTTTCGCCTCTAAACGAGGCATTATCAAGACTGTCTCAGAAGAGCAGGCAGAACACTTGTTCGTGAAAGGCCACAGGCGTGACATTTCGGTATAGTGAGGTATCCGTTTCGTGAGCCGGTGGAATTGGGAGACTCGAGTCAAATGGCAGCTCGGCGACTTCGTAACTTGGAGTCAAAAATGGAAGGAGAACCTGAGCTTAAAATACAATACCATAAATTTATGCGTGAATACGAGGACCTGTCTTGGTGATGCCCGGGATGTGGTATCGAAATACATCATACCGCATTTTTGCATCATGAAGCCTAGCAGTTCCACTACGTCTCATCGTGTGGTATTTGATGCGTCAGGTAAGTCATCTAACAGTTTGTCGCTGAATTCAGTCGTGCTTCCAGGCCCTAAACTGCAGGCAGATATCAACCAGCTTCTAATTAACTTTCGTCTTCAGGAGGTTTGTTTGTCTGCAGACCTCTGTAAAATGTATCGCCAGATTATCGTGGAACCTGACCAGCGATCTTATCAACACATTCTGTGGCGCTATTCTTTAGATCAACCAATCAAAAAATACTCGTTGAATACACCTAGTCACACACTTAAAATATTTGTTTCTACTAGGGTGTCCAAAATTAATGACAGTGTACCCTGTGAGAGTTGGTATCATGTCAGTGGGGTAAACAATCCTGCCGATATCTGCTCTCGTGGAGCTTTACCGTCAGTCTTGCTAGCCACGCGAGAATGGTTCACAGGACCAGACTGGCTCGATCTAGATCGCCTACACTGGCCAATTAGAACCATGTTCGAGACTGCAGTTCGACGAGTTTCATGACTGCAACCCGCCCGAACTTAAGTGCGTCAAGACAGTGTTAGTGTCAACTGATGCTGATTCAACCAGCTCGCTTTACACTGTAACCGAAAAGTATTCTAGTTTTAGTAAATTGATCAATGTGGTAGCACGATGCTATCAGTTTATACGTAACTGTAGACTGCCTTCAGGCGCGCGTACAGGCTGTCTAACCGTGACAGACACTAGGCGCGCCCACAGTATATTAGTGAAAACCGTACAGGAGCATTATTTTGGTAGTGAAATGCAGGCATTGGTAAAGGATGGTAATAGTAATTCTTCCTTAAAGAAACTCAACCCTTTCATTGACCCTGATTGTTTCCTCAGGGTGGGGGTCGATTTTCCCAGTCAGAGTTATCTTACCAACAAAAGCACCCTTTTTTACTTCCTAAAGATGCCCACTTCACAAAGATTTTAATTGATCATTTCCACAAAATTTACTTACATGTGGGTCCTGGCACACTTCAAAGTCTACTAACACAAAAGTATTGGATTGTCAACGCTCGTAATGCTATTAGGTCACGAACTAGGAAATGCATTTCTTGTTTCAGAGCAACTCCTACGAGTCAACAACCCTTAATGGGCGAACTACCTAAATATCGCTCTCAGGATGTTCATGTATTTCACACTGTTTGTGTAGACATGGGCGGACCGTTTCCTACAAAAGAGTCAACGCGTAGGAACGCTTGCATCTCCAAATCCTATCTTTGTGTGTTCGTGTGTTGTGCGACACGGGCAGTTCATTTGGAAGTGTTGTCATCACTAAGTACGGAATGTTTTTTGGCATGTTTCGATCGATATACAGCTAGGAGAGGTTTGTGCCATTCTATCGTTTCAGATAATGGTACGAATTTCGTATCAGCAAATAAACAATTAAGGGAAATAACTAAATTTATAAACGACGAATCGATTAATATCAATAACGGTTTTGTCTCTCGTGGTATTGTTTGGCGATTTAATCCCCTAACGGGCGGTGATTTCGGTGGACTCCATGAGACCGTCATTAGAGGGGCCCGTCAGAGAGAACAGCAGCTGTTCTCTCTGAGGCAGTCTTGATAATGCCTCGTTTAGAGGCGAAACAATTGTCGACGTTTTGTTGTCCTTTTAATTCTGCGAAAAATTAATGCTATTATATAAATTTAAAAGGTTTTTTCTTAAAAACATTTTACTTACCATTGTTTTGTCATGGATTTTCGCCAAGTAACGCCTGTTTCTATCCAAAATAAAAAAATAATAATAATCACTACTGTACAAAATTACAAAATAGGAATCATTCCATTCTAAGCACCGAAAATTATTATATTAAATTATATTATATTCATGATGTCTTGTGTTTAGCGCTAGAATAATATTTACAATCAGTTTCCTATATAAAAATTATTTCCTATATAATAATTAATAATTTATAAAGTTTTACAAACACATTTAATTAATTAATCCTGTGATAAAAATACATAATTATTATTTCGTACTCATAATAATTAACTCATCAACAATTTAACATCTCAATACTTATTACCACAAATATTTCAAATTTGTATTTATATGTAACGGTATTAATATAATATTAACAATTAAGATAGAACAATTAATATGAATACAACAATTATGTATACCTACTTGTGATATATATAATATATTAAATTATTCATTTGGAGAGGGCGCTGCTGTGCCACGGTTAACCTCGGCTCTGTGATAAAACGGTTTTAAAAAACATTTGAGTGCTAATACTATATAAAAGTTATCAAAATATATCAGTATTGTTACAAATGAACTGAATCTAGTGAAAATACAAAGATATACAGCGGTAAAAAACTTAAAAGTGATTTTCAAGGGACTATGTGGGACGGTTTGTTGTGGAACAACGGTGTGAACAGACAGCAAAGACATTATAATAAAATGGACATAGGATCTAGAACAAATCGCAAGAAAATAATGTCCCGAGTCGACCTATACATTATACATAGGCATACATAGATATAAACTAATTTCATATTAAAATTTAAACCTTGATTCAACGGAATAGTGTTCACTTTTGTTTGCACTAATTTATCGCATTACGTAGCTTCTATCTGTCCGCCTGACTAATTCACCTTATGCAGCTTATACTTAAAATTACGTGAACATAGAAACAATGGAGTAGGTTTATTTTGTTAGTCTTTTAAGGATTCCATGATATGTATCTACGTACACGTAATAATTAATGTAAGACTATAATAAATTCCATAATCTTATAAATTGTAATTACTTGTTTATTTTAGACGAAATAAGCTGAAAAACTAATTAACGACTGACAAAGATTTTTTTTTCGAGTCAGTTTCATAATAAGTAACTATAGTGTATGAATAACAAAAAGGGAATTAATGAATTTAACTAATTATATTATTATAAATGCCAAACTTCTTGTGGGTGTCAAAGTTCTTCCGCTTTCATTACTATTTTCATAACGCTATGTCGCTACGTCTACTACAAGATAGCCGTGTTTCAAGTGACTGAATTAGTTGCTAAAACTGCGCGTCATTAATTTATTTTTATCTTATGGTTAATTTTTGGGATACGAAATTATTGGCTACTAGCTGATCACCGTGACTCCGCCCGCGAGATATAGTTATCTCGGCCCCGATTCCCGTGGGAATACATTACCGAGATAATAATATCCAAATAAAAAAATAATAACAGTACATACACGAAATAAAATGACATGTGTTATTATGTAATTATATTTATGACAAAACAATGATACCATGTGAAAATTTAAAACATTTTTGGGCTTATCTCCTCCATCCCAATCAAAAGAAAAAATTGTATTCAATCAAGGGATTCTTGTACAAGTTTCATAAAGATCGGACCTCTTTTTGTTATGTCCATAAAATGAGCCGGATAAACAAGATTGTTATTTTTTGGATCAAAATATTCTTCTCGCCGTGCTGGGGCAATAATATTTTTCATTGTGCACAGTGTACTGGATCCCGAGGAAAACTGAAATAGATGTTGGTTCATATAACGAAAAAAAAATCATAAAGAGCCAAGGCGTCTCCACTATAATCTTTGTTCCAAATAGTTTCATCGCTATCGGTAATCCGAATAAATCTGAATGGTCATTTTGTTAGTACATTATTCAGTGAAAATGAAATGGTCTCTTTCTTTTTACTGAGCTTGGGATGAATTCGAAAGAGACAGATAGATACTTCGGTATTGGACTGGATTGCAATATTTACTTTTGTCTTTTAATTTATTATCGACGAAATACTGTATTTTAAGTGAAATAATAAATTGCAAATGATAAAACAAAAGCTTATTTACTGAAAATATGATACACCGTCTTCAATTTGCTTTTTTTCCGTAGTTTTTACACGTTTTTACAATACAATACGGCATTGTGCAACGTGTTGTCGTTCAGTTGTCAAAATCAAGACTGGCGCGCGACTGTTTCTCTTTTAGCGTTTTGTTGCTCTTTTAGTTCGGACACTTTTGAGCGATGATCCGAAATCCATTGTATATAAAATCATTGACAGACAGTGTATGTTACATGTAACGGAAACTGATTACCAATAAGTGACTGTGTGCTATTAGAGACTAGTGAACTGGATAATTTGAGGAAATTAAATAAGTGAAAATATTTTTTTCTCAGATAATCATAAATTGGTGATGTGGGTGGCCTGTGAAAAATCATTGGACAATAACAAATAAACAATATTTAAGCGACATCTATAGACACCTTGGCTGGTATTCCATGAATATATTGTGATACACTGATATTATGTTATCTATATGATCCGCAAATTTGGAAGTTTATCTACAACCAATTTTGGAATTCAAGATTTATTGGAGACTGTTGCCTAAGTTGGGAGTAGCGCCATCTGGAAAACATAGCCCCAACTAACTCGCTTCCGCTACTCGCCACTGGATGGTGCTATACTACACAATTGTAACGGTTTGGTCTTCACTATTATTATATAATACGTAAAATCGCGCGTCTTCCCCAACTGGGGTAGGCAAAGACCACCGATTACTTCTTGCTGCGATCCTGGTACATTTCTTTCGCTCCATATTATAATACAAATCTAAAATGCAGGAAATCGAGAGGTTATTTTTGGAGATGAGGCGAGATATGGCACAAAGGTTTGAAGTCATAGAAAACTCGAAAGTGAAGACTGAAGAAAAAATTACAAATAATATTAATGCCAATATTGATCAGAAATTCGAGAAATTAAACTGTGAATTAAATTCCCTACGCCTCCAAACAGAGGAGCAAGAAAGAAGACTTGACGAATTGGAAAAGCGTGGAGTACAGACAAATCTGGTGTTCTTTGGCATTAAAGATAAAGAAGAACCATACTTACAGCTAATAGAAAAGGTATTAATGAATATTTGACCTTAAAACTTTGTGAGGCTGACATTGAGGCTGCTAGAAGGATTGGGAAACCTGGAAAGGAGTCGAGAGCAGTAGCAGTCACTTTTACCACTCTGGGAACAAAGATAAAAATTCTCAAAAATAAAGAAAAAATTAAAGATACTAATATTTATATTCAACATGAATTCCCTTCAAAAATTCTCAAGGTACGAAAAGAACTCAAATGTCAACAAAAGCAGGAGTTGGATAATGGAAATGAGGCTTTTATACGATATGACCGATTAATAGTCACTGGAAAAAAACAGCATAGAAATAAACGAGCATCATCATCATCTCCATTATCAACCCAAGATAATACAGGGTCATTATCAGCATCGCTCAAAATTAACAAAAAAATTAAAATTTCTAATAAAATTACAGAATATATGAAACCAACAGATACAGTGTTGCTGAAGTCTCTTACCCTAACAGAATGAGATACAAGGGCCCCCTCCTCACCAAACTATATTATTATACCAAAAAGAAACAAAAAATCTCCCAATACGGGTGGAAGACGGTGGGAAGACTAGACCAAAACCCTCCAGCCAATTTGAAAGGCAAACAACACAACACCATATGAACATCTGTACCTGGAATGTAAGATCATTAGTAAGTGAATCAAGGCTCATAGAATTTAACCACTGCTTATCTAAATTTAAGTGGGATATTATTGGTCTGTCAGAGATAAAAAGAAAAGGTAAAGAAATAATGGAGTGCGAAAATTATATTATGACATACTATGGAGAGAAAAGTGGATCCAATGGGGTGGGTTTTCTAATAAAAAAAGAATTGAAACCGAATATTTTGGATATAAAAGCTGTATCTGATAGAGTCATCCGTTTGGATCTATGTTTAAATAATAAAATTATTCACCTTATTCAATGTTGCCAACGTCAAAATGCACCGAAGAGGATCTTATTTTATTCTACGAACACCTTCGAACAGCTTTAAAACAAACAAATAAAAATACTATTATAATGGGTGATTTCAACTCGAAAATAGAAAATCGCACTGAAGAAGACAAAGCGATAATGGGTCCATGGGGGTATGGGCAGAGAAATGAAAGAGGTAACATATTAATTCAATTTTGTTTTGAAAATCAGTTACACATTGCAAACACTTACTTTAAAAAACACTCCAAAGAAAAATGGACCTGGGTTTCACCTAAAGGGCATCAAAATGAAATAGATTTTATATTAGTAAAGCATATGAGATACGTCTCAGATGTGCAAACCTTAAACAGCAAGTTCTCTTCCGACCATCGAATACTTAGAACGAGAGTTGCGCAAAAAAATAATATAAAGAGGTCACGCAGTCGGTATGGGAATCGGATTAAAACGTTGTCACCACTCGAACAAGAATCTCTCAAAAATTTAGTAACTGACTACCTCGGTGACATCGGGTTTGATGACCTGGAAATATCTTATAATGGATTAGTAAATCACATCAAAAACGCAATGAGTAAGCTTCCAAAACAAAATAAACCAGACTAATCTATTATAACACCATACTTGGACAAACTAATTAACGAGAGAAACCGACTGAAAAATAAAGAAAATAAATCACAAGTAGAACGGAACCAACTAACTGCACTTTACAAGCTAGTCAGGAAACAAATAAGTCGAAATTGGAAAAATTATCGTCACAAAATTATAGAAGAAGAGCTAGCAAAGAGGTCTTCGATAAAGACGGCATACAATTTACTTAATAAGCAAAAGCCATGGATAACGGCATTGAAGAATGAAGATCAAATTGTAACGAATAGAAAAAACATTATTGATACTGCAACAGATTTTTATAAAGACCTCTACCATGACGATGATCACAGTTGTGACTTGGTGGATCCAGAAGTATGCGAAGATGTTCCAGCTTTCCTTGAGAGCGAAGTTAAAGTTGTAATTCAAAAGTGTAAATCTGCAAAAAGCCCGGGCAACGACGGCATCTCTAATGATATCCTCAAAGCAATTATAGAGCCACTAACACCAACGCTTACAAGACTTTTCCACGAGATCTTAGAAAGAAAAATCATACCACAAGAATGGGGACTATCAGTTATAACACTTCTCTATAAAAAAGGCGATCCCACGAGTCTAGATAACTATAGACCTATTATTTTGCAACGAACCATATACAAGGTGTTTACATCTGCCTTGTTGAATAGAGTTTCTAAACAGTTGGCATGTAATCAAACTAGGGATCAAGCGGGCTTTCGCCGAAACTACTCTACAATCGACCATATTTTTACACTATCACAACTCATTGAAAAACATACAGAGTACGGAAAGCAGCTCTACATAGCGTTTATCGACTACTCTAAAGCTTTTGACTCTATATCGCATTCCGCCTTGTGGCTGGCTTTGAAAGAGCAGGCGGTAGAAGCAACATACATAAAAATACTGCCATAGTCAAACTGGATAGACAAGGTGAGCCGTTTAGTATCAAGAGAGGTGTAAAACAGGGTGACCCGATCTCCCCGAATCTATTTACAGCTTTACTAGAGTCTATCTTTCGCAAGCTGCCATGGGAAGGAAGAGGAATTAACATAAATGGCGAATATCTAACGAATTTACGTTTTGCTGATGATATTGTACTATTAGCTGAGAGTCACGAGGATTTGGTATTCATGCTGACAACTTTGGATGCGGAGAGTCGCAAATGTGGTTTGAATATGAATAAACAGAAGACTTTTGCTATGACTAACAGTGAGAAGCTGCCTATCACAATTCTAATTCATAACATAGAATATGTCGAAGATTATATATATCTAGGCAAAAATATATCTTTTAATAATTCAACAGGCTGTGAAGTCGAGAGACGAGTTAAGAAAGCATGGGGTAAATATTGGTCTCTAAAGGATATATTTAAATCAAACCTTCCTGTCCACCTAAAACAAAAAGCCATGGATACAATAGTTCTGCCTACATTGTTGTACGGATGTCAGACTTGGACTCTCACAAAAGAAATCGTGCAGAAGATTGACGTATTCCAAAGAGCCACAGAGAGAAGTATGCTTAACATTAAACGGAGCGAAAGAAGAAGATGTACCGATATTAGAAAAATGACAAATGTGAAAGATGCTGTGGAGCTAGCATGTAAACTGAAGTGGAGATGGGCCGGCCATGTTGCGAGGACAACAGATAACAGATGGAGCGAGAAAGTACTACATTGGTACCCTCGCGACATGACGAGACATCGAGGCCGACCACGGAAAAGGTGGGTCGACGACATCATACAAATGGCTGGCATTACCTGGACCCGCGAAGCACAGGATAGAGCCTATTGGACAGGTTTGGAGGAGGCCTATGCCCAAGTATGGGTACCTCACAGTGAAGCAAGAGATGCTACATAATCTGTTTAATTTATTTTCATTATTTTGGACTGCTTAATTCAATCATTAAATTTATTTATAATTTTTTACATATATAATGTAATGTGAATTAATGATTATTTTATTTAGTCCTGATTATTTTACAATTATTCAATTCAATTAATTTTTTACTTAGATTTATGATTGTTTGTTTTTAGTAAAATGAAACATTTTTGATAATTTTAATTGCACGTAATATGTGTCTTGTTGAATTTTTACCTAACAATTTTTAATTATTTTTTAAAATTATTTATTTTATCTAATTCTATTGATGAAGGAAATGAAATTGAATGATTATTTTATTTACTATTATTATACAATGCAAATGAATTAATGTTTCATTAGGTTTAATTATTTTATTGAATTTTAATAATTTTGTAGTTTTTAAGTTAATTTATATATCTAATGTATTGCAACTGTGAGGAATAAAGGCTTTATTATTATTATTATACTCATTTATTCAAATTATTCTCTTAACATAATTTTTTTTACAATATTTATATAAATATTACATATAATATTATAAAAAAATCCATGTCAGACCACCACCAGTAGCGGAGCAGGACCCAAACTACCAGCGGTAGAGGTCACAGACTGAGAAACCTCCTAACGATGCGTGCCGTGTCGAGGACGACAGCCTTCTGTATCTGACCCTTGATCCAACAGTCTAGCGAGAGTCTCTTGAGATGTTGATCGAGACTCTTCGCTATTAGTCCATTTGCCGAAACGACTATCGGGACAATGATCGTCGAGTCTACGTCCCACATGGCGGTTATCTCGAAGGTCAGATCGAGGTACTTAGAAAGTTTGTCCTTCTCTGCCTTAACGAGGTTCTCGTCATGTGGGACGGTGACATCGACGAGCACCGCCCGGCGCTGAGCCCGATCAACCAACACGATATCAGGCCTATTGGCAACAATAGTCCTGTCCGTGATGATTGATCGGTCCCAGTAGAGCAATGCACGACCATTCTCGAGAACTGGCTCTGGTGTGTACTTATAGTACGGTACCTCGGACTCAATAAAGCCGTATTGAAGAGCAAGTTGCTGGTGGATGATCCTGGCCACTTGATTGTGCCTATGCAAGTACTCGGTGTTAGCAAGATACGAACAACCGGAAATAATGTGGCGAAGTGATTCACCAGGACGGTGGCATGCTCGACAAATGTCGACCGTACCGTCCTTAATGATATATTTCCTATAGTTGTTCGTCTTGATAACCTCATCTGCAATTGCACAGGCAAAACCTTCAGTTTCCCCAAAGAGGTCACCGAAACGCAGCCAGTTCACCGAAGCGAGCAGGTCTACGTCGGGTCCTGTTAAGACCCGGTAGAACCGCCCGTGTAGCTCCTTACTCTTCCATACGTCCCTACGGTCTTCAATACCTAGCACCTTTGGTTTACGCCAGTTCTCGTTAGCCAAGGAGAGAGGTGTCAGGCCCTTGTCAACCATCACAACATCGCAATGAATGCCACACCCATTCTGTAGGAAGTAATTCCTCAGACTGCACACTTCACGGTTATGGAGGTTCTTGGCATTTAAAAATCCTCGACCCCCCAACTTCCGTGGAATGTACAGTCTCATGACAGAAGATCGTGGGTGTAACATTCGATGCAATGTCAGTTGTTGACGAACTCACCTATCCAGGGCGTCTAGTTCCGTTTGAGTCCACCTAAGTATGCCAAAGGAGTACAACAATAAAGGCATTACCCAACCGTTGAAAGCCCGCATTTTGTTACCCCCAGACAAAAAACTGTTAAGAACTTTTGTCAGGCGGCCAAAAAAACGGTCTTTCACCGATTTCTTAATATCCTCTACCGCTCTACCCAATGACTCTGACATACCTAGGTATTTGTATGTTTCGGTCTCGGTGAGAGATCTGAGAGTTATTATCTCAGAAAGTTGTAAATTCGGTGAATTTACAACCTTCCCCCGCTGTACATGCATGACCGCACACTTATCAACACCGAACTCCATCTTAATGGCATTACTAAAACCTTCCGTAGTTTTTAATAATGCCACCAAATCTTGGTGTTTCAGTGTAAATAGTTTGAGGTCATCCATATACATCAGGTGAGAAATAACCTCAACCCCTCTAGGAAACCGATAGCCTAGCCCTGAATCCTTCAGCAATGTGCTAAGTGGATTCAGTGCTAAACAGAACCACAATGGACTCAAACTGTCGCCCTGGAATATACCACGCTCAATCCTAATCAAGTCACGCGGACCAGAAGCGCACTCACCACTACCTGGTTGACGAAGGACTGTGGTCCACTGCCCCATACACGAGACTAAGAAGGATTTAAGAGTCGGATTAATTTTATACAACTCTAAAATCCTCCCCAGCCATGAATGAGGCACCGAATCATAGGCCTTCTTGTAGTCAATCCAGGCAGTACAGAGGGCGCCCCTACTCCGCTTAACCTGTTGGCTAATGGCCATGTCAATAAGGAGTAGCTCCTTAGTACCACGTGACCCAGCCCTACATCCATTCTGAGCACTATTTAAGATGTTATTTGACATTATATGAGAGTTTATTTTAGTTCTCAGAATAGATGTAAGGAGCTTGTAGATGGTAGGTAAGCAAGTGATAGGTCTGTAGTTCTTAGGTTCCGTGGTACTACCTGATTTATGGAGCAGGAAGGCGATGCCAGTGGTCATGAAAGCGGGTAAGGAACCAAACTCGAGGGCTTCTTGATACTGTGTTGCCAAGCGTTCATGCGAACTACGAACCCACTTTATCCAAAAGTTGTGCAATCCGTCCGGCCCAGGACTTTTCCAGTTCGGTGCCGTACGCATTGCACAACTGACGTCTTCGGAGTCTATTGTAATAGACTCCATGGGCTCGATGTTATCGCATTCTCGCTCAACAACACTGATCCAGTTACCCTCCGAATGTTCGACGGGCACCGACCATATGTCACGCCAAAATTGATTCATGGCAAGAGTATCTGGCAGTTGCCCGTCGCTCAAACGTTGCCTAGTTCCCTCCCACACTCGGTACACCTTCCTTTGATCGCTTTGGAAGATACGATTCTGCCAGTATCTATCCACACGCTCTCTATAACGACGAATACGACTTGCCCATGCATATACTTTTTGCTTCAGAAAGTCAATACGTTCCGTGACGTTGGTTAAGTATTGCTGGGAACTAATACCAGTCCCAGCAAATGCCTGAGCCACAAAACGCATGACCCGGGGACGATTATTTCCCCGGCTGAAGCAGATTAGCTTTGCAATGAGAGCCCTAAATGTGCCGATACGTCGCTCGATTCTCGCCTGCCATGCAGGAACACCATCCGGTCGTGGTGCACGGTTAACTTCGGGGAATTTAACGCGTGCAACACGACAAGCGGCAATAGCTCCACAGTAGAGGATCGAGTGAGTATCTAGCAAATCATTGCTAGTCTGTAGGTACGGAGCTAGCAATGCATTTAGGGCTCCCATCAACGCCAGATTTCGCCTATGAGTGGGCAAGCGTGGTAAACGTGGTCTAGATTGAGGTGTAAACCTATACTGTAAGATCACATCCTCCAAAGTACTCCTTAATTGCTCACTTACCTGAATAGATATATCACTTGTATCATCTTCTGTGTCAAGTGCAATCTCGACTGAAGTCGCACTAATCGAAACCGTTTGTGCTACAGGCGACGGTGCCATCGTTGACACAGGAGTTGGACGAGTAGATAATACATCCAGGCGCAGCCGATCAAGCACAGATTGATCCAACAATTTGCATCGTTGGATAGCCCGCACCTGATCCGAAAGTCGTTGAACGGAAACGGTAACTGTCGGTTGAAGATCCTGAAACAGAGGAAGCATCCTAGAACGATACGCTGTCAGGTTAGTTTCCCCGTCTGTGGCCTCATAGTACGCACGCATGACATGTTCATTTATTATTGGTGTCCACTTCATGCGACGCACTACACCACCGATAGCGGGAGCCACTGAGAGTGGGGCATGCCCCACTTGGGTCTCCAAGCTGGCCGGTGGTGGTCGACATCTCCGTCGCGCAGGTGTTGGTGGCGACGGCGTCGAGGGCCCAATCTCATCACTCGACGCACTGCTACATCTCGGAGTGACGTACTCGTCACTTTCAGAGGTACTGGAGGAGGCAGCCGACGGGGTTGAGACGGGCGCAGATCTTAGTTGTGCGTTGGTTGTTTCCGCTTTTCGTCTTTTTGATCTTAAATTGTAATTCTGTAAAAAATTTGTTCATATTTCTTATTGTCGGAGTTGTCAAATTGTTCAAATTGTCATCATTGTTGTGTTGGTAATTTATTCTGTTTTTCTTGTTATTCCTTATAATTTTGAAGTGTGATATATATTAGCTATTTATAATGGTGTAAAATGATTCTGAAAACTGATCTATTGTAATAAATTGCACCAAAAAAATTAAATTACAATATAAAACGATATGAAAGACGTCAGCCTGTCAGCGGTGTTTTTTTTATTATTATTATATCGTTTATTCATTTATATTCTTATTTTATACATTTTTAAATACATTTATAAAAAACACAAATACATTTAAAAATATAAAAAATAGTGACCCACCAGTAGCGAAGTAGGACCCAAACTACCGGTGGTGGAGGCTACAGACTAAGAAACCTCCTAACAATACGGCACGTGTCGAGGATAACAACCTTCTGAATATTATTATTATTTCGTTTATTCAATAACATTCTTATTTTATACATTTTTAAATAGATTTATAAAAAACACAAATACATTTAAAAATATAAAAAATAGTGTCCCACCAGTAGCGGAGTAGGACCCAAACTACCGGCGGTGGAGGCTACAGACTGAGAAACCTCCTAACAATACGGCACGTGTCGAGGATAACAGCCTTCTGAATCTGACTCTTGATCCAACAATCTAACGAGAGTCTCTTGAGGTGTTGATCGAAACTCTTAGCTATTAGTCCGTTTGCCGAAACGACCATCGGGACAATGATCGTCGAGTATACGTTCCACATGGCGGTTATCTCGAAGGACAGATCAAGGTACTTACTAAGTTTGTCCTTCTCTGCCTTAACAAGATTCTCGTCATGCGGGACGGCGACATCGACGAGCACTGCCCGACGCAGGGTCCGATCAACCAACACGATATCGGGCCTATTGGCAACAATAGTCCTGTCCGTGATAATTGATCGGTCCCAGTAGAGCAATGCACGACCATTCTCAAGAACTGGCACTGGTGTGTACTTATAGTACGGTACTTCAGACTCAATAAGGTCATATTGAAGAGCAAGTTGCTGGTGGATGATCCTGGCTACTTGATTGTGCCTATGCAAGTACTCGGTGTTAGCAAGATACGAACAACCGGAAATAATATGGCGAAGTGATTCACCAGGACGGTGGCATGCTCGACAAATGTCGACCGTACCGTCCTTCATGATGTATTTCCGATAGTTGTTCGTCTTGATAACCTCATCTGCAATTGCACAGGCAAAACCTTCAGTTTCCCCAAAGAGGTCCCCAAAACGCAGCCAGTTCACCGATGCGAGCAGGTCTACATCGAGTCCTGTTAAGACTCGGTAGAACCGCCCGTGTAGCTCCTTGCTCTTCCATACGTCCTTACGGTCTTCAGTACTTAACACCTTTGGTTTACGCCAGTTCTCGTTAGCCAAGGAAAGAGGTGTAAGGCCCTTGTCAACTTTCACAACATCGCAATGAATGTCACATCCATTCTGTAGGAAGTAATCCCTGAGACTGCACACTTCACGGTTGTGGAGGTTCTTGGCATTCAAAAAGCCTCGACCCCCCCACTTCCGTGGAATGTACAGTCTCATGACAGACGATCGTGGGTGTAACATTCGATGCAATGTCAGTTGTTGACGGACTCGCCTATCCAGGGCGTCTAGTTCCTTTTGAGTCCACCTAAGTATGCCAAAGGAGTACAACAATAAAGGTATCACCCAACCGTTGAAAGCCCGCATTTTGTTACCACCGGACAAAGAACTGTTAAGAACTTTTGTCAGGCGGCCAAAAAAACGTTCTTTCACCGATTTCTTAATATCCTCTACCGCTATACCCAATGACTCTGACATACCTAGGTATTTGTATGTTTCGGTCTCGGTGAGAGATCTGAGAGTTATTATCTCAGAAAGTTGTAGATTCGGTGAATTTACAACCTTCCTCCGCTGTACATGCATAACCGCACACTTATCAACACCGAACTCCATCTTAATGGCATTACTAAAAACTTCCGTGGTTTTTAATAATGTCACTAAATCTTGGTGCTTCGGTGTGAATAGTTTGAGGTCATCCATATACATCAGGTGAGAAATATCTCACCCCCTCTACGAAACCGATAGCCTAGCACTGAATCCTTCAGCAATGTGCTAAGTGGATTCAGTGCTAAACAAAACCACAATGGACTCAAACTGTCGCCCTGGAATATACCACGCTCAATCCTTATCAAGTCATGCGAATCAGAGGCGTACCCACCACTACCTGGTTTACGAAGGACTGTGGTCCACTGCCCCATACACGAGACTAAGAAGGATTTAAGAGTCGGATTAATTTTATACAACTCTAAAATCCTCCTCAGCCATGAATGAGGCACCGAATCATAGGCCTTCTTGTAGTCAATCCAGGCAGTAGAGAGGGCGCCCCTACTCCGCTTGACCTGTTGGCTAATGGCCATGTCAATAAGGAGTAGCTCCTTAGTACCACGTGACCCAGCCCTACATCCATTCTGAGCGTTATCTAAAATATTGTTAGACATTATGTGTGAATTTAATTTACTTCTCAGAATGGATGTAAGGAGCTTGTAGATGGTAGGTAAGCAAGTGATAGGTCTATAGTTTTTAGGTTCCGTGGTACTACCTGATTTATGGAGCAGGAAGGTGATGCCAGTGGTCATAAAAGCGGGTAAGGAACCAGACTCGAGGGCTTCTTGATACTGTGTTGCCAAGCGTTCATGCGAGCTCTGAACCCACTTTATCCAAAAGTTGTGCAATCCATCCGGCCCAGGACTTTTCCAGTTCGGGGCCTTACGAATTGCACAACTAACATCTTCGGAGTCTATGGTAATAGACTCCATGGGTTCGATGATACTGCATTCACGCTCGACGACACGGATCCAGTCGCCCTCCGAATGTTCGACGGGCACCGACCATATGTCACGCCAAAATTGATTCATGGTGTGAGCATCTGGCAGTTGTCCGTCGCTCAAACGTTGTCCAGTTCCCTCCCACTCTCGGTACACCTTCCTTTGGTCACTTTGGAAGATGCGATTCTGCCAGTATCTATTTACACGCTCTCTATAACGACGGATACGGCTTGCCCATGCATACACTTTCTGTTTCAGAAAGTCAATACGTTTCGTGACATTGGTTAAGTATTGCTGGGGACGAATACCGGTCCCAGCGAATGCCTGACTCACGAAACGCATGACCCGGGGACGACTATTTCCCCGGCTAAAACAGATAAGCTTCGCAATGAGAGTCCTAAATGTGCCGATACGTCGCTCGATTCTTGCCTGCCATACGGGCATACCACCCGATCGTGGTGCACGGTTAAATTCAGGGAATTTAACGCGTGCAACACGACAAGCGGTAATAGCTCCACAGTAAAGAATCGAGTGGGTATCGAGCAAATCATTGCTAGTCCGTAAGTACGGAGCTAGCAACGCATTCAGGGCTCCCATCAACGCCAGATTTCGTCTATGCATGGGTAAGCGTGGTAGCCGTGGTCTAGAATTAGGTGCAAACCTATATTGAGAGATCACATCTTCTAAAGTACTCCTTAATTGCTCGCTTACCTGGACAGATATATCACTCGTATCATCTCCCACGTCGAGCACGGTATCAACTAAAGTGGCATTAGTTGCAACCGTGTGTGTAGCAGGTGACGGTGCTCTCGTTGACGCTGGAGCTGGTCGAGTAGATAACACTTCCAGGCGTAGTCGATCAAGCACAGGTTGATCCAACAACTTGCATCGTTGGATAGCCCGCACTTGATCCGATAGTCGCTGGTCGGCAACGGTCATTGTTGGTTCAAGAGCCTGAAACAAAGGGAGCATCCTTGAACGGTACGCAGTCAGGTTGGTTTCCCCTTCTGTAGCCTCATAATATGCCCGCATGACGTTTTCATTGATGGATGAAGTCCATCGCATGCGGTGCACAATACCACCGGTAGTGGGGACCCTACTCGAAGCTGGTAGGCTTCGGGGCCCCAAACTGCTCGGCGGCCGGCCTCTCCCTCGCCGGCGTACAGGTGTTGGCGACGTCGGCGGGGAAAAATACTCATCACTTGACGATGAACTCGACGCCTCAGCAAGCACTTGTGTCGCAGGAGTGCGGTCCAGCGCTTGCGAGGCGGAGCTAAGTGATGAGTCCGGGGGTGTTATCTGTGCATTTTTACTCCTGGCTCTTGTTATCATCGCTATCCATAATCATTCATAATATTTATTTTCTCGTAACATTCTGATATTTTGATAGTTGACGTTTGTCAAAACTTCGCTTCATATTTGCAGACTTTGGTATTCTTGTAATAAATTGTGAAATATAATATTTATGGACTTTTTGGTGATATAATTTAGAAATCAGTAAGAATTTTAAAAATTGAGGAAGATATTTGAGATAAAAATATTAAAATATTTTATTGATGAAAATGACGTATGTACAGATGTCCAGAGTTGCCAGTTATTCTTATTATTATTATTATTATTAAATTATTGGCTAAGAAATTATATCAATTTATCAATGTATTTATATAAATTTATTTATTTAATTAACATACTTAATTTATACTGTTTGACTTGACTGAATGAGTTAGCATGCCTCAATTCTTGTCATTTGGAAGCCCATTTCTAGGCGTAGGCCTCCTCCATCCACAGAGTTTTTTTTTTTTTTTTGCTGGAGCACCATCGTCGTTAATAGCAAGAGGGAAACCGTGTCGGTAGACCGTATAAAACCGGCCTACATAGTGCAGGATCCAGGTGTCGTCACTGTTACATCATGCACTCACACAACACGCAAACATCCCAAACACAATCACGAACACTCGCACACAGACGACCAGAAATCGACTCAACCGGAGAAACCGCCAAAAACTACGCGATCAGGGCGTACGGTTAGGTTTCCCGATCGATATCGCCTGTAACACAGCCTCTGGCGGGGGGACATACGTATAAATACCTTGTAATAGTTACCTATGTACAAATAAATAAAAATTATGATTATTGTCAACAAACAGATTTGCTTTGTACATCTTTTGTTATTAGCGCGCCAGTTGTTCAACGTAACCGGCCGGAGTACCGGCGCGCGTGGCGCACCGGCATTCAGTCCGCAATCCAACTCCACGCGGAGCGCACGTCGCTCGCTTGCTTAGCATTCGTGTTCGAACAGCTGACGCGCCCCGCTATACATGTCGTACAATATTAAGTGCTTATTATAAGTTTGCATATATACTGAGTGTAACGCTTTCGCTTAACTTACGCTGTATATTCCTTACGCCTTCTATCAATAAACGTAGTAGTCAGGAAGTGCCGCGTATTACTAACATTCTACAATTACCCGCTTCCCATAACTACTTCAGTGGTGACCCCCAAGAACATGCCGAAGGAAGATTCTGGAGATGGAGCTGGGGCTAGCACCGAAGCGTCGGTCAACCGCGTTAGTGTGAGGGTACCCCTGTTTTACCCCGCGAAACCGGCGATGTGGTTTGCGTGCCTGGAGAGTCAATTCGCGCTGGCGAACATCACCCAGGACGTGACCAAATATCATTATGCGGTTTCACAGCTCGACCCGGTCTACGCAGACATCGTCGAAGACATAATAACGGCCCCGGCAGCCCCGAACAAATACGAACGGTTGAAGATCGACTTGATAAAACGGCTCACAGCGTCGCGCGAAAAGCAGGTGAAGCAGCTCCTGCATGACGAAGAGCTGGGAGACAGAAAACCATCGCAGTTCCTACGGCACCTGAAGCACCTTGCCGGACCGGGCGTGCCGGATGATTTTATCAAGACCATTTGGACCAGCCGCCTACCCACAAGTGTGCAAACAATCGTCGCATCTCAATCTTCGAAGTCGACGATGGAGAAACTGTCGGAGCTCGCAGACCAAATTATGGACGTCGTTACCATCAGCCCGCACGTTGCAGCAGCCTCTACCAAGCCAGGTACGTCGTCAGAGGGGGAGCAAATCGCCGCCCTCTCCAGGCAGATACAGGCGCTCTCGGAAAAGATCGACCGAATGTCACGGCCTCGAGAGAGGCGAAGATCCCAAGGGCGCGGCCGATCACCCTCTGCAAGATCCCAGTCTACCCACAAAAAAGTTTCTACGTGCTGGTACCATGCAAAATTTGGAACGAAGGCGCGTAGATGTACCCAGCCGTGTGATTTTTCGGGAAACGCGCCGGGCAGTCACTAGATGCGGCCGACGGCTGCCCAAGCACAGGTCGATTATTCGTGACGGATCGGCGCTCGAAAATTCAGTTTTTGGTGGACACGGGTAGTGACTTATGTGTTGTGCCGAAATCGTTCATCAAAGAACAACGGGCGAAAACAAACTATGAACTTTGTGCGGCTAACGGGACTGTGATAAACACGTACGGTTATGCTAACTTTGTACTTAGTCTAGGTTTGCGCCGCGACTTCACTTGGCGATTTATAGTAGCTAATGTGACGAAAGCAATAATAGTTGTAGATTTTCTGTCATATTATAACCTCATTGTCGATGTACGTAACCAACGACTTATTGATTCCAGTACTACGCTCACCACCCCGGCTTCGCTCGTCCCAACCAAGGACGACGTTTCTTCGGTTAAGGTGATATCTGGTACTTCTGTTTATCATTCTATACTAGCAAAATACGCCGAAGTCACTCGCCCACATGGTTTACACACTACACCCCTACACAAAACTGTACATCACATACGAACTATACCTGGACCGCCTGTATCATGCACCCCTCGTAGGTTAGCGCCTGATAAATAAAAAATTGCGAAAGCGGAGTTTAAAGTGATGTTACAGATTGGTACCTGTCGGCCATCAGAGTCAGCCAAAGAAGAACGATGGGTGGCGACCCTGCGGTGACTACCGAATGCTGAACACCCGAACAGTGCCCGACAGGTATCCAATCAAACACATCCACGACTTCGCACATAGTCTTTCAGGTTGCAAGATATTTTCGACTATCGATCTGGTCAAGGCTTACAACCAGATACCAGTGAGTCCGGAGGACATCCCAAAGACTGCTATCACCAGCCCCCTTGGCTTCTACGAGTTCCCCTACATGAATTTCGGGCTAAGAAACGCTGGGCAGACGTTCCAGCGCTTCGTCGACGAGATGCTGCGTGGTCTCGACTTTGCGTACGCCTATTTGGACGATTTTTTAATAAAGCAATGGTAAGTAAAATATTAAAAAAAAAACACTTTAAACTTATTTTAAATTTCTTAATAGCACTATTTTTCGCAGGATTAAAAAAGACAACAAAACGTCGACAATTGTTTCGCCTCTAAACGAAGCATTATCAAGACTGTCTCAGAGAGAACAGCAAAATTTGTGGTGAGAACATATTTGCTTATAAGTAAACGTGTGCAAATTTCATTATCGCGATGTAGGATTTTTTCACAATAACTAACGTGGGTAGAAACCTCAGATCTTGCTAACTAAGTACCCAAAAATAGGTATTCACCAATACAAGACTTCATCTTATTAATTTTCAACAAGTTGTGTAGAAATGCCAAATGACACATACAAACCAACAACCAACTAATGTGTCTGTCTGTTTACAACCAGATTAAGTAAGGGAGACGTGTGAAAATCTATTTGTTCATTGAGTAAGGTGTCCGCATCTCTTCTCACTATTTCTAGCCTTTCCCAAACACTCAGCTTGAACCCTTTCTCACATAAACGTAAGACTTTAAAGGTGTTACTATTGTTCAAGGGGTGACCAGTGTCAAGGAGGTGCTTCGCGAAGAGGGACTTCTCAGGACAACCGTTGCGGAACGCCGCCGTATGCTCCTTATATCTGATCTCAAAGGACCTGCCCGTCTGCCCCACATACTTCATATCACATCCATCACAACTCAGCAAATAAACACCCGATCTGCGTGAAACCGACACCGAGTCCTTGCCATTACACAGCTCCCTCAAGGTGTTCTGTGCTCGAAAAGCCACGAATATCCTATTCTCCCTCATGATTTTTTAATATTTTCCAAAGACAGCGAGACGCACCGAGATCACTTGCAGCAGCTATTCACCAGACTAAAGGAGTACGGTATGGTCATAAACACCTCTAAGTGCGTTTTCGGTGCCTCAGAGGTCACATTTTTTGGTTACCGTATCTCTGCCAATGGAACCACTCCGCTTCCAGAGAAGGTTGATGCGATCAAGAACTTCCCAGTACTCAAGACCGTGAGAGAGTTGTGCAGATGCCTGGATATGATTAATTTTTACAGGCGGTTCATACCCAACGCTGCTCAACACCAGGGACCTTTAAACGCACTCCTCACGGGGTCAGTTAAAGGCTCACACCCAGTGGACATTACAGGTGCGACCCTAGACGCATTTCAAGCTTGTAAGGACGGCTTATGTCGGGCTGCCTTATTAGCTCATCCAAAATGCGACGCCCAGCTAGCGTTGGTGACCGATGCCTCAGACTCCGCCATAGGTGCAGTACTTCAACAGCACGATGGCAAGGACTAGCAACCACTAGCATTCTACTCTCACAAGTTAAGTTACACACAGCAAAAGTACTCACCGTTCGACAGAGAACTCTTAGCCATCTACGAGGGCGTAAAATACTTCCGGCACATGATCGAGGCACGTGACTTTGTGATCTACACAGACCACAAACCTATCACGTTTGCATTCCAGAACCGGAAGGAAAACTGCTCTCCTAGGCAATTCCGGCATCTAGATTTCGTCGCGCAGGTCACCACCGACATCCGCCATATTTCAGGTAAAGATAATGTGGTGGCTGACGCCCTTTCACGCATCGACGAAATTGTACAGCCGATCGAGTTGGATCAGCTGGCAGCGGCGCAGCAAACCGACCAAGAGCTGAAACAACTCACCGAGGGCACAACTTCACTACGCATCCGGATGGTGAGTCTTGCAGGAACTAAGCTGTATTGCGATGACAGCAATGACTCCCTCAGACCTTACGTCCCGGCAGCGTTTAGAAGGAAGGCCTTCGAGAGTCTACACAGCCTGAGTCATCCCGGTGCTAACGCTACAGCGAAGCTAGTGTCCGACAGGTTTGTGTGGCCAGGAGTCCGCCGAGATTGCAGGGAATGGGTGCGGTCCTCTTTGGCGTGCCAACGCTCAAAAGTCACGAGACATATCACTGCACCACTCAGCTCTTTCAAGCTCCCGGCGGCTCGTTTCAGGTTCGTCCACATAGACCTGGTAGGACCACTGCCCGTCTCGCAAGGCTTCCGATACTGCCTCACAGCCGTAGATCGCTTCACACGCTGGCCAGAGGCGATACCGTTGGCTGACTTCACAGCAGAAACTGTGGCCAGAGCTTTGCTGAGCAGCTGGATTTCACGATTCGGGTGTCCTGCGGACATAGTGACCGATCGCGGAAAGCAGTTCGAATCTGCACTATTTAAAAACCTCTCGCAGATCGCTGGCTTTCAACACCGCAGGACCACCGCTTATCACCCAGCCTGTAACGGCCTCGTGGAAACATTCCATAGGCAGCTGAAAGCCACCATAATCTGCCACGGGAATGGTAATTTGGTCGACACGCTTCCTCTAGTCCTGTTAGGGATCCGCAGCGCCATAAAGGAAGACCTCCAGTCGACATCTGCCGAACTCGTGTACGGCGAACCCCTCCGTCTCCCAGGAGAGTTCTTTGACACCACGGCTGACACAAACGTCACACTGGACTTGACGCCATTCTCGTCAAGACTACGTAGTGTAGTGCAGAAATTGCAGCCCACACCAGCATCCCGTCACAGCGGAAAACGAAGCACCTTCGTATTCAAGGACTTAGCCACTTGCGGTCACGTATTCCTGCGTGACTGTATGGATCTCATAGCAACAGGTAAATCAGATTCTCGCAGAAGTATCTTTTGACCGTCATAAATATATGGAAACAGATCACTGCCGAGTAACATATCTATAGCCACAGGTCGATAGTACCCTGGGTCAGCTAACCTTATATGTTGAAATTCTGTAACAATCTTATCGGGTAGTGGCAGCGTTGGTAAATTACCAGCTATACTGGCGACTATCACCGCGTCCGTATTCAGTACAGGACCAGGAGAATGTCGTGGTTTAACATTGCATGTAGTTAAACCGAAATCCTTGACCAAACTACCACCCAGCCCAATGGGTTCAAAGTGACATTGACGTCATTGATTGACATTGATAAATAGAATGCATCTTTGTACAGTACAGACACTTAATGGATTTCATTGACATAACACTTTTGTCTGTACTTGTACTTGTAACAGCTGACGGCAAGGTCGTTCGCTGTGTTTTCCTAGGTTTTGTGGTAGACGGTTGGCTACCACTCGAAGAACCAGGAATGTGTCCCGCCATCTCGAGAACACGTACGTATTTCTCCACGAATAGTATTAATTCCTCATAAGTAGGTATCTCAGACTGTCCTATCTCTTTTTCTAACTCGCGCCTAGTTACGTAGTCTAAGTTACGCAAAGCGACATAAAATAATATAAATCCCGATAGGTCGTTGACCTTGAGCAGCTGTAAGGCCTTAACGTTTTCTTGATATGTCTCTAAGAATTCGTTAAGTCCCGTGACAGATTCGGTAACTAACGGTTTAAAATTAAATATGTTATCTAAATAATTAGTAGCTAATGCGCGTTTGTTGTCATATCGCTTCACTAAAGTAGACCAAACAATAGGATAATTGTCAGACGTAACTGGCATAGACTTCACGATAGTTAATGCGGGACCGCTCACCGCTGAAAGTAAAAGAACTTCTCGATATTTGCTATTCCACTATTACTATGAATTAAGCTGAGAAATGTGTCTCGAAAAGTAGGCCAGTTTTCAAGTTTACTATCAAAAGGAAATAGTTCCAACTTAGGTAGCCTAGGTTTCGCGCACTGACTTTCACTTTTACAAGTTTTATTCAACTGATCACTATTTGATTCACTGGAACCAAAAATACCTTCATAGACGCTACGAATGTGATAGTACATAGTATCAAAGCTACTTAGAGTATTGTAGGACGGTACATAACTCGCATACAGACTTTTTTTAATAGCTGTTATGGCACTGACACTATTTTCAAACTTTTCGCGCCACTGCGTCAAGTCCTGATATCGAGAACAAAACTCATCGGCTGATTCGGCGCTTTTAGAAATATCAAATAGTTTTTGCAATCTCATGAAACACATCTCTTTTGTTGTAATATGCGAACCCGCTAAACTGTGAAATTTAACTTCAATCGCGGCAGCTAACTCCTTAGTACTTGCAGTCACGTCGTCTTTAGTCATTTTAAATAAAATTACGAAACTGCAAAGTATGAACAACAATGGCGGTCACGATCGTGATCGCAGATATTTTTGTAAAATGAAAACTTAAAGTACTGTGTTTTGCATTAAAATATACACTGATTTGAGATACGATGTGTATATTTCTATGTTTTACACAGGTTTTAGTCCTACAATAGGAAATGACATAGAAATGTGTGTTACGTACGCCTAGTATATGGGGACCGCAGCGTCAGCATTCACCTAGTAGGTGCATCGCAACAGCGCATAGCGACTACGTGAAGTGCAAGATCAGCAGAACGTGCTACAATACGAAACCGGACGTTTCAACGGAAATTACCACATGTCACAGCTCATATTTGTTTCACACTTCGAGCTGATATCATTTCTTTTGTAGTTACTTATATTTTATACTTTGTAATTAGTAATTAAAATTATTCTAAATAAATTGTTTTTTTTTGGAACCTTCGGATGCAGTTAACATAATTGGCGCAGTCGGTAAGATAGTCGTTCAGTGCATCAAGCAAGGACTCCGGCTATCCTGAACCTACGTTGCTGCAGCTACGAGGCGAATCCAGAAATAGATTCTTCCGAGAAAAAAAACAATGCAGTAAGTACTTGAATCTTTCAAGTCCTTATCCTTTTACCTATAAGTCTTATCTAATATATTTAATTGTGTGTCCCAATTATATGTGTGACCCTATATCCTGCCCAATCTAGTGCATGATATTTTTATAGAATTATTAGTGTATTTTATAGGTGTGTTAATTTAATCATTCAAGATTTTTCACCCTAGAGAGTCACGTAGTGTTAGGTTAGATAACGATAAGAATAGAGTTTTTGACGAGCATAGGAATTTAGACAGTATCTCCAGCACAATGATGGCCGAGCCCATACCTGATGTTGATGCTATATATAAATCTCTCAGATTATTGCCCGAATTCGATGGTAACCCACACGTGTTAACACGATTTGTAAAATTATGTGACCAACTTGTACTAACCCATTTTAATGCGAACCCAGGTCATGAATTAATTAATAGCTCTTCTTAACGGTATTTTAAATAAAGTGACAGGCCCCACCGTGCGGTATATTAACGCTAACGGTATCCCAGAGACCTGGCAGGGAATAAAATCCGCACTTATAAATAATTTTGCTGATCATCGCGACGAGACCGCTCTGTATAGTGATTTGTCCATGCAAACCCAGGGTTCTAGCACCCCTCAAGAATTTTATGAAAGGTGTCAAAATCTTTTTAGTACTATAATGACCTATATTTCGCTACACGAGACTTTCCCCACTACCATACAATCTAAACGAACGTTATACCAAAAATTAACCCTTCAGGCTTATTTGAGAGGCCTTAAGGACCCATTAGGATCCCGGATACGCTGTATGCGGCCCGATTCTATGGAGAAGGCTTTAGAATATGTACAGGACGAATTGAACACATTATACTTACAAAATCGTAACGATAGCGGCTCCTTTAATAGAAAGGATTGGTCAAGGCCACAACCAAATCATTTTAATTTACCCATTAATAATTTTACCCCAAAACAACCATTCTTTAATTTCCCTAGCGCACCTAGGCAATCGATACAACAAATGTTTAACGCCCCTGGCCCTTCACGGCAATAGTCATTTCAACCCCCAACACAGGGCTGGAGACCTAGCCATAATAACGGGTTCCAACGACCCCTAGGACCGTCTAGAACGCAGCAGATGATGCGCGCCCCTTTACCTAACTATAATCCCCAGAGTAATGTTTTTAAGTTACCTAATAAGCCTCAACCCCAACAGTCGTTTAATGGCCCACGCCCTATGAGCGGCGTAAGTCATTTTATACCGAAAACACTACCACCTAGTGGACATAATTGGCAGAAATTCGGCAATCCACCCCCCAATAACTATTTTAAAACGCGCGATGCTAATTTTAATCAGTACGACGATTCTTACGAATACTATAATTACGACGATAGTTATTATTACGACGACAATTACGAATACCAACCATATCAGGAAAATTACTGTAGTCAGGAGCAGTATGAAGAACCAGCAGCTGTGATCTAGGAATTGGACCAGGCCTCAGCATGTAACGATCAAAATTAAATTAAATAAATCTAACTACTTTGCAATATTCCGCCACATGCAAATTACCCAACTCTCGTATTTATTCATGCACAAGTCCGCCCTCCAAACCCACTTAGGCCGAAAGAATAGAGAAATAATTTTGAAAATAGAATAAATATGAGAGTTGTGTTATCGTGCAAAAAATAATAAAAACCTCGACACGTGTTTCGCCCCCAACCAGGGGCATCATCAGGAGATGTCGATGGCTCGGCGCACGGCGACCGAATGAGCCACAACTCGGAAACCGCACCTATTTATATCCTAGGTTTTTTATTTCTACCCACAACCATAATACCAAATTATTTTATGTCTACCCACCACCGTTGTTTGAATGACGTATACCTACCCGCAGCAAAGGGGAAGAGGCGAAATTAAGTTGATCATTTAAAATATTAGGGTTCAAGCGTCTATGTTTGTAGATTTCTAATTGTTCCAAAACCGAAAGCCTCAGTCCTTTGTTGCAGGTGTGCAGAACGTCATAAGTGTGAGGATTAGGTAGGGAGTGACCGGAATCCAACAAATGTTTTGCGAAATGAGACCGTTCTGGGCGATTGTTTCTAAAAGCTGATATATGTTCTTTATACCGCGTCGCGAAGCTACGGCCGGTTTGGCCAATATAATTATAATAATTATAATTGAACCCTAATATTTTACTACTATGGACTTCCGAAAAGTAACGCCTGATAGTATTAACGATCAAAATTTTCAGATAGAATCCCAGTTAGAAAAACCAATATAGAAGTAAATTTTCAGATACAGAGAGAGTTAGGTTATATTCAACTATATAATCCGCCACTTAAATTTTTAATTGATACTGGAGCTAACTTATCGACTATCAGTCCCGAAGCTGTGGATAGATATTTTGGTAATATGCCCCTAGATTATGACCCCATTGAGATAACTAATATTCATGCTACTAAAACTTGTGACTATTCTATTAACTTACCTTGTTTTCAGGAATATGGAATTAATGACTGTGTAAATTTATCTGTGTACAAATTTCATAATTTTTTCGATGGTCTTATAGGTTTAGATATTCTAGATAAGTGGGATTCCACTATTGATTTGAAAAATAAATTATTAAAAACTAAAAATGCTCAAATACCGATACATATGTACGATTCCAAAAACGCAAACTGGTATGAGGAAATTATACCTGCAAATTCTTCTAAATTAGTTAGATTACCAATCAATACAAAGGATGGTGAAGTATCAGTAGAGAAACAGATGATGTGTAATTGCATAATTTTAGATTGCTTAACAACCGTTATAGATGGCCGTGGTTGGGTAGAAGTTGCCAACCCTACACGTAATGATATTATATTCTCACTAGACCGCCCAGTAGAAGCAGAATTATTTCACATTGATAAAAATTGTACTCAAATTTATTCAAGCCGAACAGAAGCTATTTTATATCGTCTTCGCACTAATCACTTAAATCCAGAGGAACTTGCTAATTTACGAAATCTTTTTAGTAATTACGCCGATGTGTTTTACCTTGATGGTGAACCATTGACATTCACTAATAAAACTAAACATAAAATTAGAACCACAGATGAAATTCCAGTCCACACTAAAAGTTACAGATATCCGTATGTTCACCGGCAAGAAGTTAGAGATCAGATAAATAAAATGCTTGAACAGAATATTATCCGTCCTTCAGACTCAGCCTGGAGCTCCCCAATTTGGATTGTACCCAAAAAAGGTGACGCTTCCGGTAAAGTTAAATGGCGACTTTCGAAAGGTTAATGAGAAAACGATTGATGATAAATATCCCATTCCCAATATAACAGATGTCTTAGATAAACTTGGTAAATGTCGGTATTTTACAACTCTAGATCTAGCTAGTGGATTTTATCAGGTGGAGATGGACCCTGATGACATCCATAAGACAGCATTTACAGTAGAAAATGGACATTATGAATTTCTCAGAATGCCCATGGGAATAAAGAATTCACCCTCCACGTTCCAGCGCGTCATGGACACCGTCCTTAGGGACCTCCAAAACCGAATATGTCTAGTGTACTTAGACGACATCATTGTATTCGGAGTTTCTTTGCAAGAACATATGTTAAACTTAGAAAAGGTATTTCAAAAACTACGTGAATCGAATTTTAAAATACAGATGGATAAATCTGAATTTTTTAAATTAGAAACTGAATTTCTTGGCCATGTAATTTGTAGAGATGGTGTCAAACCAAACCCTAATAAAATTCACGCTATTCAGAATTACCCCATTCCAAAAACAACTACCGAAATCAAACGTTTTCTTGGACTCATTGGTTACTACCGAAAGTTTATACCGAATTTTGCTCGAATAACTAAACCACTCACACAATGCTTAAAGAAAGGATCTAAAATAACACTTGATCAAAATTACACTAATTGTTTCGAACATTGCAAAACCCTTCTTACCAACGACCCAATTTTACAGTATCCAGATTTTTCAAAGGAATTTATCTTAACTACCGATGCTTCTAACGTAGCAATAGGTGCCATTCTATCCCAAGGTAGTATTGGAATAGATAAACCGATAGCATACGCTTCACGTACTCTTAATACTAGCGAATTAAATTACAGTACAATAGAAAAGGAACTTCTGGCAATTGTTTGGTCTACGAAATATTTAAGACCTTACTTATTCGGACGTAAATTTAAAATAGTTACAGATCATAAACCATTACAATGGGTTATGAGCTTGAAAGAACCAAATTCACGATTGACAAGATGGAGATTAAAGCTCAGTGAATACGATTTTACAGTCGTCTATAAACAAGGGAAAAATAACACCAATGCCGATGCCCTTTCACGAATCGAACTTCATAATGAAGAACGATCGTCTATAGTAGTTTACCCGTCTAGCTCAGTACTTCCGTTTGATGAGTCACGAACTATTACAGCTTCAGATGTTGATGCTGACTCTCGAACAGCAACCGTACATACTGACGCCGAAAATCCTATTCTTGAAGTGCCCATCACTGACGATCCATTAGATAAATACACTAAACAATTAATTTTTTATTTAGTAGGAGATATTAAAGCCAGACCAGTCTTAACCAAACCTTTTCTTACACACACTAAAATTAACTTACAAATTTCTGAATCAAATTTAGAAGAAGACGTAGTTAACGCTATAAAAGAATATGTAAACCCAAAAATCTAAACCGGATTGCTCATAAATCCACCATTAGCTATGTATCAGATTATACCTATTATGCAACGTAACTTCAAAAACTCGTCCATGAACATAGTCTTAACAAAAAGGGAAATAGAAAATGTCAGAGAATATCTGAGACAACAGGACATAATTAATAAGTACCATGATGGTAAGACCAATCATGGCGGTATTAACGAATGCTACCTAGCTTTATCTCATAAGTATTATTGGCTGAAAATGAAGGAGCAAATAACAAAATTTATTAGGGAGTGCACAATCTGTGGTCAAGCTAAATATGACCGCAATCCTATAAAACAACAGTTCAAAGTAGTACTACCCTCAACGAAACCTTTTGAATTAGTACATTTAGATCTATTAACCATTCAAAGTGAAAAATTCTTAACTATTGTAGATTCATTTTCTAAATATGGACAGGCCTATTATTTGAGAGATGGGACTGCAGTAAGTGTTTTACAGGCTATACTTAACTTTTGTACTCATCACGGTATACCGATTACTATGGTAACGGATAACGGTAGTGAGTTCACAAACCAATTAATGGCAGAATTTGTTAGACTCCATAAAATACAGCATCATAGGGTAGCCCCCCATACACCTAACGAAAACGGAATTGTAGAAAGATTTCATTCCACCATTTTAGAACATTTACGTACTTTAAAACTTGTACAGAAAATAGATTTAGTTATTAACATTATGCCTTATGCTATTCTTGCCTATAGAATAATAGTATTCATAGTTTTACTAAATGTAAGCCGATTGAGATAATCACAGGACACTTTGATCCTCGTGATCCTTTTGACGTAGATATAAGCAGTCAGTTGTTACAGCAGTACATGGTTAATCATAAAGACAAAATGAAAATAGCGTATAATACCATTCATGATTTATGTAGCTCTAATCGTCAAAATTTAATGGAAAATCGTAATAAGAACCGTGAACCGGAAATAGAATATGCTCCCGAACAACAAATCTTTGTCAAAAACCCAATAGCTTCCCGTCAAAAATTAGCACCCCGTTATACACACGACACGGTAATGGCAGACCTTCCCATTCACATATATACACGAAAGAAACGAAGTCCTGTGGCAAAACATAGGTTAAAGCGTGCCCCTAAAACTAATAAATTGTTACAGAGCGATCCCGATAATACTCCTATTCCTACGACCAGCACTAACTCAGGAGATAAAACTTGAAAATTTGGATAGTGGGCCTGGGATACTCCCTTTTAGACTAGACCAAGCACGGATCCTATCCTACTACCATTCGTTCTTGCAATATGTCGACCTACAAGAGTTGCAAGAAAAAGTGAATTCTATTAATAATCAAATACTTAGCATTTCCCCGGAACTTAACAACAAAACACAATCTTTATTTCAGCCTCATTTAATGTATCTTAAATCTAAACTTAATAGTGTTTCAGATCAACTTCAAACATTCGAAACTAGTCGAATCAAACGAGGACTCATTGATGGCCTCGGATCTGTAGTTAAAAGTATAACTGGAAATTTAGATTACACGGACGCTTTACACTATGATCAGGCTATTAAAAACATCCAAAGTAACGAGAACAAATTAATTACAGAATTCAATAATCATGTTAGTTTAACTAAAGATAAGTCCGCACAATATTCGAAAATAATAGATAGTATAGTAGATAATCAACAGAAAATGGAAACTCTAATAAATAAGATAAATAAAAGCGATACTAGTAGGGAAAACGATTTCATAAAATATGCCCATTTAGCTCAGTTACTAATAATACTAGGAGATAACATAGATTCAGTTTCACAGGAATTAACTAGGTTACAAAATATATAAGCATTTATTAGAACATCAACTATGCACCATTCGTTCTTAAATTCCCGGGAAATACGCAACTTAACGGATAGGTTAGGTACTTTATATGGTAGTTATAAGTTAGTAGATTTAGATACTAGGGAATACTATGATGTAATTAGGTTAGATTCATATTATGTAGGTAACGAAATAGTTATAGTATATAAATTTCCCATTTTTACACCCCATACTATATTATATAAAAAAGATTTATATAAATTATCTATTGTACCCAATTTAAACCACGAAATCCTGATCCCGTCATCTCCATTCCTAGCCGTCCATCAGAAAGATTTCAAGTACATAGAGGCTGAATGCCCGAAGACCGGTAACTGGTTTCTATGTGAAGAAAAACGGAGTCTGCAAAACAGATCTTCTCAAGACTGCATACACCAACTCATCACTACCCAACAGAAAAAACCCATGTGCAACCCTATCACCATCGCCATGGACCAGCCAGCGTATGAAGAACTCGACGACAGACACTACACAGCTTTCCTGTTTCAACCAAAGTACATCTTTCCTGCGGACAAGATTTCTACAAAGAATACCAAGGCAGCTACCTCGCTATTATCCCACAAGCATGCTATCTAGAAACCACAGAGTTCACTATCGCTAACATCAAGGACCGACTCAAAGGATACGTACTGACTATTACAGATCTACCCAAAGGACCAGAGTACAACTATTCTAAAGCCACACTTAAATTAAACTCTATAAAGCTGGACCATCTACACGCCACCAAAATGAAGATCTCGCAACTCCCAATAATCAACCTCGAACCAATTGATACCATGATATACCATACTACCATCCCCCTGTACGTAGTAATGATTGGCGTTTCAGTAACTATCGCTATCTTACTTTATCGGAGATACATCTCAAGAACCGCATCTAAGCAGATTGAACAACAAGAAATTAAACTACAAGACACATACACAGTTCCAGTACCAAGGACAAACGGAAATGAACCCCCACCTCAATTTACGACGAAATTCATCGGTGGTGGCTGTTCTTCGGGGGGAGGTGTTACGTACGCCTAGTATATGGGGACCGCAGCGTCAGCATTCACCTAGTAGGTGCATCGCAACAGCGCATAGCGACGACGTGAAGTGCAAGATCAGCAGAACAACATCCTATTCATCCAACAGCATATTAACATCCTTACAGTGTATTCACAGTATATTTATGAAATTTTATTGTATACCCACAAGAACAAAAGTAAATTTGTGAAAAATAGTGATAATCATAATCTAAACTTAAGAAATAAGGATAAACTGGCTGTTCCTAAATTTAGGCTTCATAAAGTGAGTAATTCTTTTGCGGGGAACTTTATTCGAATGTACAATACATTGCCAACCGAAATAGCAAATTTATCTGTAAAATAAATTTAAAAAACTAATAAAAAGTAAATTGTGCCATAAAGCTTATTATAGTATTAATGATTTCTTAGATGACAAGGCGGCCTGGTTGTAACAACGTAACGAATTGCTCCTTTCTAAATAACTCTGTATTAGATTTAAGATGAAATATTTTGAAAAAAGCCGAGCTGAGTTTCTTGAGGGCTCTTCTCAGTCTCGTTGCATTTTGGAACCCTCGGTAGAGTCACACCAACTTCTGACGAATCTAAATAATTTTCTGAAAATTTCAAAGATAATAAACGTTATTTTATTTTATTTTTTATTTATTTTTAAGAACGTGCTACAATACGAAACCGGACGTTTCAACGGAAATTGACTGAAAACGGACCACATGTCACAGCTCATATTTGTTTCACACTTCGAGCTGAAATCATTTCTTTTGTAGTTACTTATATTTTATACTTTGTAATTAGTAATTAAAATTATTCTAAATAAAATGGTTTTTTTTGGAACCTTCGGCTGCAGTTAACATAATTTGTGCAAATATGTCGCACCCAGTGGACAGTCAGCTTCAAAATAAAAATAAAATAAAATAACGTTTATTATCTTTGAAATTTTTAGAAAATTATTTAGATTCGTCAAAAGTTGGTGTGACTCTACCGAGGGTTCCAAAATGCAACGAGACTGAGAAGAGCCCTCAAGAAACTCAGTTCGGCTTTTTTCCAAAATATTTCATCTTAAATCTAATACAGAGTTATTTAGAAAGGAGCAATTCGTGTTACAACCAGGCAGCCTTGTCATCTAAGAAATCATTAATACTATAATAAGCTTTATGGCACAATATACGTTTTATTAGTTTTTTTAAATTTATTAACAGATAAATTTGCTATTTCGGTTGGCAATGTATTGTACATTCGAATAAAGTTCCCCGCAAAAGAATTACTCACTTTATGAAGCCTAAACTTAGGAACAGCCAGTTTATCCTTATTTCTTAAGTTTAGATTATGATTATCACTATTTTTCACAAATTTACTTTTGTTCTTGTGGGTATACAATAAAATTTCATAAATATAGTGTGAATACACTGTAAGGATGTTAATATGCTTAAACTTATCTCTTAATGACTATATATACCGATACGAGGCCCCATTCCATAGATAGTCCGGACAGCCCTCTTCTGCAACACAAAGATGCATTCAATATCGGCAGCGTTACCCCCACAGTAGTATGCCATATGTCATGATACTGTGGAAGTAGCTGAAGTACACAAGACGCGCCGTTTTAATGTCTGTAAGTTGTCGGATCTTTTTGACAGCTTAGGCTGCTGAACTAAGCCTGGCCGAAATTTTCCCGATATGAGGCCCCCATTGCAATTTGGAGTCTAACGTTATGCCCAGAAAGACAGTGTCATCGACCAATTCTATTAAATCATCCCTAACCTTAACACTGGCTTTAACAAGTCTTACATTAGGTAAGGTGAATCTTACACATTTAGTTTTATTTTCATTTAATAATAAATTATTAGCACAAAACCAGTGGACTATCCTAGAGAGGGCAATGTTTACATCGTCAAGTTCGCGCAAGCAAACAAAACTACCTCGTGGTCGTCTCTTATGAGGTGAGGGAGATCATTAATATATACTAGAAAAAGAAAAGGTCCCAAAATTGAACCCTGCGGTACCCCCATTGCTACAGGAGAACCAGGTGACTGTTTACCATTGATCACTACTTTCTGGACCCTATCACTTAAGTAAGAATTGACGAAATTCAAGGCCGTCCCCGGATTCCGTAATGATCAAGTTTCTTAATTAAAGTCTGGTGTTGAACGCAATCGAAGGCCTTAGATAAGTTACAGAATACACCATAAGCATCATATGACTCATCCCAGGCCCTGTATATACACTCTAATAATTTAATTCCGGCATCAGTAGTGGACCGACCACGAGTGAAACCGAATTGTTTTGTATGTAATAATTTATTAACGTTAAAGTGATTTTGCAGTTGATTAAGCATAATTTTTTCAAAAATTTTACTAAATGTAGGTAGTACAGAAATGGGACGGAAATTGGACGGATCTGAAGTACTACCCGATTTAAACAGGGGAATTAATGTACTAGATTTCATTAAATCAGGGAACACACCACTATCAGCACAATTATTAAATATTATTACTAATTCAGGAGCAACCATTTCAATAAAAGAATTTACTAAATACACAGAGATGCCCCAGAGGTCAGCTGTTTTCTTGATATTTAAAGATTTAAAAGTTTTTAAGATAGTGTTTATGTTAACTTTACTGAATTTAAATATAACGTTACAACAAGGAACGTTTGCTTTTAACAAAGATTCTGCAATGGGGGTTGAAGAGCCTAAGGTTTTTGTCAAATCTACAGGAATTCGGGAGTAAAAATTTTCAAATTCGTTAGCGACCTCGAAGTCTGATGTAGTTATTTTACCATTTATGTTAAGTTTAAAATTATTAAAACAATGGTAAGTAAAAATTTTTTTTAAGAAAAAACTTTTTAGCATTAATTAATAGCATTAATTTTTCGCAGAATCAAAAGGACAACAAAACGTCGACAATTGTTTCGCCTCTAAACGAGGCATTATCAAGACTGTCTCAGAGAGAACAGCAAAATTCGTGGTTGGAACGTGTTTGCTTATAAGTAAACGCGTGCAAATTTCATTATCGCGATGTAGGATTCTTTACAATAACCAATGTGGGTAGAAACCTCAGATCATGCTAACTAAGTTCCAAAAATAGGTATTCACCAATACTTGACCTTATCTGTTTGATTTAATTACTGTCTCTTGATAAGTTGCATAGAAAACCCAAACAACACATACAAACCAACAACAGTTAATGTGTCTGTCTGTTCGCAAACAGATTAAGTAAGGGAGATGTGTGAAAATCTATTTGTTCATTGAGTAAGGTGTCCGCATCTCTTCTAACTATTTCTAGCCTTTCCCAAACACTTAACTTGAACCCTTTCTCACATAACCGTAAAACTTTAAAAGTGTTACTATTGTTCAAGGAATGACCAGTGTCAAGAAGATGCTTCGCGAAGAGGGACCTTTCGGGACAACCATTGCGGGACGCCGCTCTATGTTCCTTATATCTAATATCGAAGGACCTGCCAGTCTGTCCCACATACTTCAAACCACATTCATCACAACTCAACAAATAAACACCTGATCTGCGTGAGACCGACACCGAATCCTTGCCATTACACAGCTCCCTCAAGGCATTCTGAGTTCTAAAAGCAACAAATATATTACTTTCCCTCATGATCTTAGCTATACTCAACGAGACGGGACCCACGAACGGCAAACAGGCCGTGTACTTCCTAGGTGGATCTTGAATCGGATATAATAAATGAAAACTAGCCTTTCTACGTTTTTTATTTAATAATGAGTGAACCATTCCTACGTCATAGCCATTACTTTGTGCTATGTAGCAAATGATGGACAATTCTTCACCAAATGCCTGTGGGCTCAACGGTACCGCCAGTAACCTGCTCAGTAAGCTGTGGAAAGCTGCCATTTTATGTTGCCATGGATGATTGGATGAGTAAGGAATAACTGTGTCTGTAACTGTTGGTTTCCTATAGATACGGAACTCATGAACACCGTTCCTTCTAGTAATTGAAAGGTCAGTAGTTTAAAGGAAATTAATGCTATTAATTAATGCTAAAAAGTTTTTTCTTAAAAAAAATTTTTACTTACCATTGTTTTGTCATGGATTTTCGCCAAGTAACGCCTGTTTCTATCCAATATTTAAAATTATTATCATTTAATTTTTGTTGACCTCTTTCCGCGTTTATAATTTTCCAAGTAGTTTTAACTTTGTCTGCACTATTGAGAATTTTATCACTTATATATTTTGATTTAGCTGCTAAACAATCTGCTTTAAACTTTTTTGAATAAGTTTTAACATAATCTAGAAATTCAACTGATCTATTAAACTGTCTTTCTGAGTATAGTTCATAAAGTTTTTGTCTACTTTTGTGTATACCCTCAGTGGCCCATTCACTGAAAGTAGGACTATCACTAATCATGACCTCCTTAGACTTGAATATGGAGTTGAACTCGTTGGAAACAGAATCAAAAAATAATTTATACATTACATTTGGATCTAAGCCAGTGTCTAAGAATGGAATTTTATTGCAAAGTCCAACCCTCATACGTTCCAAGCGGTCACCAGTTATTGGTCTACATAATATTTTACGTTTTATAACTTTTCTTTAGTGATTTTAAAAGATGCTATTTGCCCACAATGGTCTGAATCTAGCTTTTTTATAATACTTTTACTTTCTGGCAACATATCGCTGTATATATTATCCAGGCAAGTGGCTATTGTATCACAATATCTAGTAAGCTCCAAATATAAGTTTGTAAGATTGTGCGATTTAAATAAATTTAAAATATTATAACTCATAGGCGTATTAACAAGTAAATCGACATTAAAATCACCACATACTATTAGGTACTTATTAGTTTTTCCAAGTTTACATAGAACTTTGTCAATAAGTTCCTCAAATTCGCAAAAGTGTGAGGTTTCAGGTTTATACACGCATACTACTATGAATTGCTCCATTTCCACGCACGACAGTTCGGCTTTACACTCTAGAGAAAGAGACACAATATCTTTCCGTTCTTTAAATTTAAGTTTTTTATTTAATAAAATCAATGATCCCCCCCGTACTGTGGTTACCCTGCAGAATGCACTACCAACCCGGTGATTACTGAAATTGAACATGAGCTCATTCGACTTACGCATAATGTTCTGTAATGCAAAAAATATCAATTATCTGAATTCATTAACAGTTCCAACTCTAACTCTTTGCCATGTGTTAAACAACCTAAGAGTAGTGATGAATATTGTCTGGGTACAGTTACTTCTTCTGGTCTTTCGCAATGCAATTTGTGCACTCCTGCTGCTTCATTCCTTTTTTTATATAATAAACTTTTTACATTCTTATATTTTGGTATCTTAGTAACCAAATGATATCCTAAGGACTTAATTTCTCTTCTTGTGTGCTTGTAAATATTAGGAATCGAATATACTCGTAACTAAATGGATGAATCCGATCCAAATTAATCGGATCCATGTAGTTATACTGAGCAGTATAACTATTTGGACTAAAACAACCCAAATTCATCGAATCCATATAGTTATACTGAGCAGTATAACAATTTGGACTAAAACAACTCAAATTAATCAAATCCATATAGTTATACTGAGCCGTATAACTATTTGGACTTTTTCAGTTCATTTTGTTATATCGTATAACTAATAGTATAACTAAGTGGATAACCCCTTTGTATTTGGGTCAAAATCAGAATCTGTATAATTTTGTCAATTTTGGTGGCAATTTTTTTCCTTCAGTTTTCAGGAAAAATAAGTGCGTGACATAAAAATGGAAAGTCTAATATATATTTTACTGTTAGAGGGCCGTCTATATCTCAATAACTTTTCGAGATATTTAAGTTTTAAGTTTCCTGTGACCACCAAATTTGAAAATGACACACCAAAATTGAAATGCCCACCTGAATTTGAAAATGAGTTACACCGAAATTGAATTTAAAGGATTATAGGATTAAGCGATGAGCTATTTATTTAAAAAAACACCACGGGGTTGTAAATAATCAAAATATTTATTGGTTTCTAACCAACATAAAAAAATACGTTTTTTTTGGGAAAAATATTTTGTTGATGGACTTTGATGGACTTGTTTTCTGTAAGAACAGTTATCTCTTCGTAATTCTGTTACTCTACGCTGCAATATGTCTATCTCTTTAGATTTACTCTTTTGATATCTTCTAAATTTGTTCAAAATCAACTGAAGTAAATGATGATCCGTCTGAATTTGGACTTTCTGGGCACCTCATAGTTAAAACACTTATTATACTGCTGACACAGGGTGAAGTAGAGCGTGATGGTTCCAGAATTTCAACGGGACTGCTCGTACGAAATTGTATATTTGAAACATTTGTGATTGGTCGTAATTTTCTACCACGCCAATTTCTAGTTACAGGAGCGTGCTGATCTCCCACATTATCACATTGGACAGACCTTGTTCCAAAACTACTGCTCGGAAGCGGTTCATTGCTAGCTTGAAAATTATCTGAGATATCTTGTTGTGGTCTGCAGCTATTATGTACGTGCTGGGGTGCATTCAATTCTCCTTATATATTGTTGTTCAGTGCCTTTCTTCTTTGGTAGTATTCTTTTTGGTATTGTAATGTTTATAATTTTGGAAGTTGGGTGGTCAATGATAGAAACAAAGTATTCATTTAAGCCACTATATTTTTATTGTAAGAACCTTCTAAGATAATATAGGGGAACTGAGGGTTCCCCTCTGCAAGGATTTAATGTACTTTTAGCCTAGGATACAATTTAGGTCTATTCTAGGTGCTATGTTATTCAGTAATACAGGGTATATGGTTGGTGCGCTTGGTCGGTAACGATAGTGTATCTTTATGAAGATACTGTGGTAATTAAGGGTAATAGGTTAAGGGATTTTATAAGATACTTTCCCGGTGAAATACGCCACTCCTGCAAGCCGGCAGACACCGTCTCTGTTCCGGTCTCTGCCCACTCCAGGCAGAAGGAAGCTGGGTTCTCACCCAGGTAGTATGGTAGTACCGTAAGCCTCCTGTAACAGGAGTTAAAGACTTATTCCATGCATTATGGCCACTGTTATTATCTAAGCGCCTACCACGTCGTACATATTATGTGTACATACCTTTCGGAGGCGAATATCCAAGCTTCACCCGATTAAATCCGGCTAACACATGCAAAGCATGCATGCGTATCGTGTAAGTCGGTCTCTAGCCAATCCTGGCCAGATCAGGCAAAGATTCCTGTTTAAATTTAGTGAGACAACTCCAGACGCAACACGTGTCAAACTCAAACCTGTAAGGAACGAGAATCCACTGTCAAATTATACAGTACATACGCTGACCCGCGCCACCACAACAACATTTTATCTAAAACTTACCAAACTTCGAAATAAATTACAATAAATTAAATTGTAATATAAATATGTGATGCGGGCGTAGCTCGCTTGTATAAAATGGCTGTCACACAAGTCACGTGGTCCAGCGTCCAATCAGGAGAAAGCCAGTGTTGCCACTATATTATGCAAATTTCAACCAACTAAAATGGAATAATGCCACTACAAAAATTACAACATTACAGTATATTTTATTTTTTCTTTGTAAATTACGACGATCTCGCTGTGACATTTTGTTGCCGTGAAACTAGTTTACCTTCTCGCTTTTATTGATGATATCTTTCCCTTTCTTTTTTTCTTAGAGCTTCTGCTGCTTCGGTATAACTTTTCATTCTTGCTTTCCTCTTTCTTTCTGGCATTCTCTTTTTTAACAGTCTTTCTTCGGTGTTCTGTTTCATCATACTAAAACACAAAAAAAGTGTAGACTAGTGCTTCATTACAAGATAGATTTTGCCCTATAAAAAACTGCCTTACAATGTTACTTCAGTAGAATATTATGTACGCAGTTTAGTAGGTTAGTATTTATCATCCATTTTTTGTCTTAACTAACTACTTTTATTTGAACTAAGAGATATAAATAGGTAAGTACTTAAACTGACTCAATTTTGGTGGCTTAATTTCCATTTTGGTGGTATGAAAGGGCCACCAAAGCCACCAAAATTTAACCACCAATATTGAAACCAGACATAAAAATAAACATAAACAATAGGAGTTTTGGGTTACTATTATTTAAGTGCAACTATTTTATATATAAGCTCAAGGTCTATCTATAGAATAAGGTATTTATGAATAATGCAACAAATTAACTTAAAAATCGGCTCACCAAAACTTTAAAAATTCTTGTCCCCCTTACCACCAAAGACTTACGTTTTTACGTAAGTCTTTACGTCTTACGTACTTACGTTTTTAGTGGCAAACCACAACACTTTTACACAACAATTACGCGCAAGCGCGAGCACTCGACTGAGTGATGCTAAACAATGAAAAGCTGTTCGGATGTGTCGCACCAAATGCGAGGTAGGGTCAGTTGAAAAAATGCCACCAAAATTCTAAATTTTTTCGAGACAAACTTTGATTGAGTTTTTCGTCTATTTAAAAAAGACTTATTAGTACAAATGAATTGTTTTAGAATACTAATTCTATATAAATACGTATTATAATATAAATAGTATAAATGTGTATTTCGTAAAATAACATAAATTGTAACTGTAGTGAATGAAATTGTACAAAAATTTGGAGCTGGGACAAGCCACCAAACTAGAAATTCTTAGGTAAATATTTTTTTTTTAAATTAACTATGTATTTTCCCCAAATTTGAGTATTGCCCCAAATAGATATAGTTGCGTAGTTGTCTAGAAAAAAATATCAGCACTTTACTATTATTTTACACCTCGATTCTCAACGTAAACACCTCAAATTTTCCTATTTTATTTTCACCCATTTATTTCACTAATAAATTTATAGGAGCTAAAATTTTACGACTGTTCAATAGTGTTGCCAGACGCAGACTGGAACGACTCACGAGTCTTGTTAGTCTGTTAACTCCATATAGGGATAACATACCACTTGACCCATGGTCGCTCGCATCTGTGTGCGCCTCGAATGGCATATAAAGATTAGCGTACCCTAATCTTTATATGCCATTCGAGGTGGTGCCTTTGACAGACAGACATGGCTAAACTGATTCTTGCGTCGCGCGGACTAAACCGAGAGATTTTAACTATATATGTATATATCAGACTTACTTTCTACAAGATTAAAAATAATAATGCGAATGCTGAATTTCTTTACCAATAAATATACTCACAATCGCGTAAATATTTAAATAGCAACCGTTGTCGTTATGCTACTCTCAAGTCAAGGCAATTTTTTTTAAATTAAAATTATAACAGCTGTCGAAAATAAAATTTACAATTTGCAATACCAATGTGGGTAGTTAAAATTTAAAAATACAGCGACCGTTGAGTCTGCTGGAATTTACATACACAAAAATCAAAATGAAAACTACAATCGAGAACAAAATGGAGGGCACACACAAAATTGTGCGTCTACCCTTGTGCCTTATAAAATTTAGGAAAAAAAAATTCTAATAGAGAGAACCGCTTCAGTTGTTTCAGGAATGTATCGAAGTTTATAGGCGGATTTTACTGGTTTCCCCAGTTAAAATCCTTCTTCTAGTTCGTCGGGTACTGATACGATGTGTGAACATCGACATTTCACATATTGCGTTTAGTAACAACACTAGATGGCATCTACTAGAATATTAACGGACCGGTTCAAATAATGAGTAAATTCCTTCGCTAGTTGTCTCGTCACTAGACCACCTGGAAGGGATTTGGCTCGACTCCAATACCGCAGCCGAGGTCATATAAACCCGCGCAGAGCGAGCGAAGACACAAATTAGCATATTAGAAATCTCATCGACTCGTTCCCGAAATCCGGGAACTACCTTGGGGCTTAGAATAAGCCATATTTGAAGAAAGTACGATTGCTGAGCAACCAGACGCTGCGCCGTCGCTCCTGTGTCCTTCGACCCGGAGCAACTCGTCAGCTATAACAAAATTTATTGGAGGACACCAGCGGATCCTGCCGGCCGACCGCCCGTCGCCTGTGGACCCCCAGTTAAGTGCACCGGGTACTTCCGTAAACAGTATTGTGATCCTACTCTACCGATACCTAATGTACAGTACATCATAATAAGTTTAAAAAAAAGTTCTAATGGTTGTGAGCCACTACTTCCAAGACTCACTATCAAATTTATTAGTTCCCCTTCGATCTTCTAACATTAGTTTTTTGGTGGTTTATCAGGGAGGTTAACTACCGACGAAGATGCTCCACCCTTGCAGGTGTCGCAGTTCCTATATGCGACTCCTCTCCTACCGCATTTTACGCAAGATGGGACAAAAACTTTCCCTGCTGCAGACACGTAACCCGGCGCGCAATCTGGGCAGTTGCGCTTGGTGACCCCGCCTTTCCCGCAGCCCAAGCAATGGACCCGTCGCCCAACTGGCCGTTCTGCCATTGCTGACACTCCCGCGTGAACCAGTGGTTTCCTCTTGTTGTCCTTTTTGGTGGACTGATAATTGAACTCCAGGGCCATTGTTGACTGCGTCGGCTCCTTAAAGGCGCTGCGGCGCGCCTGGGACAACTCGTAACTTTTGCATTTTTGTTTCAATTCCCGTAGGGATGTAATAGGAGGACCACCTGCAATGAAGACGTCGTAGCACGGCCTAATATTCTGGAATATTATATGTAACTGCTGAGCCTCCGACAGTGGCGTGGAGAGTCTAGCGAACATGCCTTGCATGATGGCGAGATAAATTACTATACCCTCCTGCTCTCCCTGGGTCCTCGCACGAATTTCCTCAAGAAACCTAAAATCGTAATTTGGAGGATCGAAGTCCTCCAACAAAGCCTCTCTCTCAGTTGCTGCCATGTTGAAATTGACGACCTAATGCTACGGAACCAATGGAACGCATCGCCTGTGAAGAATTCAGTCGCTAACCCTAACAATTTCCTGTCGCTTATCTCCTTGGCCGAACGCACCTCCTCTATACGTTCCAAGAACGCACGGCCACAACCCTTTCCATCGAATTTGATTTTAACTATTTTTTTTTTTATTTAAACTTTTATTTCAGGCAACTTAGACTAGTTACAGATCTTATAAACTAATCTACGGCCCATAGATATATACCTTAAAACTAAGAATACATAATAATATAAATATTGATTAGGCATCAAGGCCCATAATAATAAATACCTAAACCTAAAATACATATCTAAAATAAAGTCGTGTTAGTGCGACCGTTTATAACTCGAGAACGGCTAAACCGATTTAGATGATTTCGGATTAGTTTGAATCGTCACAGCCCTGGTTAACAGAATAAGAATTAAAAAGTAAAAAAAAAATTAAAACATGGTTTTACTAGGAAATGCCACGTTATTATACTTGGAATGCTTCAACAAAAAAATTTCAACGTCGGAAGCAAGGCGATGCTGTTTTAGGCTATCCAGGTGTGCGTTCTACTGATGCTCTTGGTCGTATTTACACAGTTCATCCCAAGAATGATGATTGCTTCTATTTGCGGTTGTTACTGGTGAATGTTCGAGGGCCAACATCATTTGCATCACTACGAACTGTTAATGGTGTAATGTACCCTACATTTCGTGCTGCATGTCAAGAGCTCAATTTGCTTGAAAACGATAATCAAACAAATAAATTTGCTTGAAAACGATAATCAAATAAAACATGGTTTTACTAGGAAATGCCACGTTATTATACTTGGAATGCTTCAACAAAAAAATTTCAACGTCGGAAGCAAGGCGATGCTGTTTTAGGCTATCCAGGTGTGCGTTCTACTGATGCTCTTGGTCGTATTTACACAGTTCATCCCAAGAATGATGATTGCTTCTATTTGCGGTTGTTACTGGTGAATGTTCGAGGGCCAACATCATTTGCATCACTACGAACTGTTAATGGTGTAATGTACCCTACATTTCGTGCTGCATGTCAAGAGCTCAATTTGCTTGAAAACGATAATCACTGGGATACGACACTCGCTGAAGCATCTGTATCTGCATCTCCAAGTCAGATACGCACATTATTTTCTTTCATCATTTCGACATGCTTTCCATAGAATCCAAGTGACCTTTGGACCAAATACAAGGACAACATGTCAGAAGACATTTTACATCAGATTCGTATCGGTTCAAGAAATCCCGATCTTGAAGCGAGTGAGGAAGTTCATAACCAGGCTTTGCTTTTGATCGAAGACATGTGTTATGTCATGTGCGGAAGTTTGTTAGTCAGGTTAGGAATGCCAGCGCCAGATCGTGGAATGAATGACGCATTTAATCGAGGGTTTGAGCGTGAGCGTGACTATGATCGACATGGACTAAGCCAGTTGGTTCAAACAAATGCACCTCTGTTGAATCCCCAACAGAGGGAAGTCTATGGAACATTAATCAAGGCAGTTGATGATGGAAATGGTGGCTTATTTTTCCTTGATGCTTCTGGTGGAACTGGGAAGACATTCCTCATGTCATTGATTTTAGCCACTATTCGTGCGAGATCCGACATTGCGGTAACAGTTGCTTCTTCTGGCATAGCGGCCACATTGTTAGAAGGTTGCCGTACGGCTCATCCAGCGTTAAAATTACCCTTATTAAACCTTCAAACTATTGAACAACCAACATGTAACATTGCGAAAAACTCTGCAATAGCCAAAGTTCTAATAGCAGCTAAAATTATAATCAGGGACGAATGCACAATGGCGCACAAACGCTCATTAGAAGCATTAGACAGGACATTAAAAGATCTGCGCAAAGACTCAAGATATTTTGGAGGCGCAATGATTTTACTGTCTGGCGATTTTCCCCAAACGCTGCCAGTCATTCCAAGATCGACTGCTGCCAATGAAATTAACGCAAATCGTCCTATTTGTGGCACAATGTGAAGAAATTTCAGTTAGTAGCAAACATGAGAGTTGTATTGCTGAACTATCCCTCTGCTGAAGATTTCTGCAAGCAATTGCTAACTATCGGTAATGGCCGTGTTCCTGTTGACAAATCGAGCGGGATGATTTCATTTCCACCTAATTTTTGCAATTACGTTGTAATGTTGTAATTTTTGCAGTGGCAGTATTTAATTTTAGTTGGTTGAAATTGAGATAAAGTAATGACAACACTAGCTCTCTTCTGATTGGACACTATGATGACGTGATCTCCACGTGACTTGTGTGACAGCCATTTTATACAAGCGAGCCGTGCCCGCATTACATATTTATATTACAATTTAAATTATTGTAATTTCTTTCGACGTTTGGTGAGTTTTAGATAAAATGTTGCTGGCGTGGGTTAGCGTATGTGCTGTATAATTTTACAGTGGATTCTCGTTTATTACAGGTTTGAGTTTGAACGCACACGTGTTGCGTCTGGAGTTGTCTTACTAAATTTAAGCAGGAATCTTTGCCTGATCTGGCCAGGATTGGCTAGGGACCGACTTGCACGATACGCATGCATGCTGTGCATGTGTTAGCCGGATTTAATCGGGTGAAGCTTGGATATTCGCCTCCGAAAGGTATGTACACATAATATGTACGGCGCGTGGTAGGCGCTTAGATAATAACAGTGGCCATAATGCATGGAATAAGTCTTTAACTCCTGTTACAGGAGGCTTACGGTACTACCATACTACCTGGGTGGAGACCCAATTTCCTTCTGCCTGGAGTGGGCAGAGACCGGAACAGAGACGGTGTCTGCCGGCTTGCAGGAGTGGCGTATTTCACCGGGAAAGTATCCTATGAAATCAATTAACCTATTACACTTAATTACCACAGTATCTTTCTAAACATAAAATCTATCGTTACTGACCAAGCACACCGACCTATTACCCTGTATTAAAAGATAATATAGTATCTAGGATAGACTTTAATTGTATTCTAGGTTAAAAGTAGATTAATTTAATACCTTGCTAAGAGGGGACCTTCCGTTCCCGTATATTGTCTTAAGCGCTTTTGTAATAAATAATACAGTGGCTCAAATGAATATTTTATTTCTATCATTGACATCCGAACTTCCAAAATTAAAAACATTACAACGTCTCATCGAAGGACGAGCTTATCGAGAATGTATTTCCAAACATGATTGATAACTACAAAAATAAGGAATGGCTGAGTGAGCGAGCAATTTTAGCGGCTAAGAATAAAGATGTAGATGACTTTAACTTTACAATCCAGAATGTAATAGTTCAGTACAAATCTGTTGACTGTGTCACTAACAAAGACGAAGCTACCAACTATCCGACTGAATTTTTAAACTCTTTGGATGTGCCTGGCTTACCACCGCATAATTTACAACTAAAGGTTGGCTCGGTAGTCATCATGCTTCGTAATCTAAACCAACCAAAACTATGCAATGGAACGCGTTTGGTGATAACAAAACTGATGACCAATGTGATTGAAGCAATGATTGTCAAAGGAAAATTCAAAGGTGAAGAAGTCTTTATTCCGAGGATTCCGATGATCCCATCCGACATGCCCTTTGAATTTAAACGTATTCAATTTCCAATTCGCCTTGCATTCGCAATGACTATAAATAAATCACAAGGACAACCCTTAGCTATTTGTGGACTAAATTTGGAAAATGCATGCTTTTCACACGGTCAATTGTATGTGGCAAGTTCACGTGTTGGCAAACCATCCGCCTTATTTGTTCTTGCGCCCGAAAACAAAACAAAAAATATTGTATATCATAAAGTCCTTCAGTAAAATAAAAAAACATTAATCTTAATAAAGTTTGTGTATTTTTTTATTATGTACCTAAATTAAAATTATCTTTATATAAATTTTAGCTAAGTTAAAGCTATCACTACATTTATAACCTTTTATGCGATACGAAGTTCGCCGGGTCAGCTAGTCTATACATAAAACTTAAATCTATGTCGACACGTTCCTTTGTGCCTTTTGTTTGGCGTTGTCTCTCGGCCTGCCCCGGAACCGCCGGAACACCACACCCCTCGGCCACAAGTCTTCTTTGGTGAAGGTTTCCAGAGCCGTCGACGGCACACGCACCACGAACGACTTGAAGTTCACGTTGTGACGCGACTCCAAAGGCTCCACCCTCACGACTTACTTGGTCTTGGCTGTGATGTACTCCACGATGTCCTTGGTCTTTGTGGAGTGATGCAGGCGCGAGACATACAGCAGCGTGGTGGGTACAGCAGGTCTCAACAGGAAGTTGGGCCCTGTGGGTGCAGTACCACACTTGTTTCGGCAGGGTTGAGTCCTGCGTTTCTTCTCAGAACTAGCTAGGCTTCATATTAGTTATGATGAAATTATAATGCAGCGGAACCACCTTCAATCAATAGTAGATAGGTTTCAAGAGTGCAGTGACGAGTATGAAGGGACCTTGAGGAGGACTACCTTGCTGGAACAGGAGCTACGGGATGCCCAGGGGCACATCTTACACCTGGAGTCAGCTGCCGAGCAAGTCGTAGTCCAACAAACGGATAACCTTTATAACGAGCTAATGAGTGGTACTCCGCAGTTTGTTCCTTCTGCAACCGTTCCAAACCTGGACTTGTCTACTATAGATCTTACCAATGACAGTTCATACCAACTGGACAAGCCAGTTTATTTTTGCAGCAGGAATAAACTAAAAAAATACCTAAAAATAAAGAAATTCATTTTAAAATCAAAGAAACAATTAAAATATCATAGAATCTTAATCAAAAAGTGTAAAAATGTTAACTCTAGTTTAATAATAACCACTCGTGCAACATCAACTGCACAAGTCCTCCTCAATCTTTGGAGCACCAGGCTTCCCTTACAACTTACTCCCCTTCTACTTCATTAGTGTATGAATTGTGTGACAGTGTAAAAAGTAATAGTCATACTGGTTATACTAAACTAATTTTATTTAGTGATCATATTGGAACTGATTTTGGTTCTTTTCTGATACAACAATTTAATTCAAATTGTTATTCAATTATTAATAACTGTTATCCAGGTGCATCTTTAAATGAAATTATGCAAAAGATATTAGAATATAATTTGACTCAAACAGTAAAATAATTATTTTCTGCTCAAACAGGGGTAAAATTAACAAAAATGAACTATCCCTATACTTTGACAAAATACAAAACTTAAATGTTGAACATGTAGTAATGTTTACATTACCATATATAAAAGGTGTGCCAGACGTGGAAAATTCTCTTAGATATAAGATAAATTTACAAATCAATTTAACTAGCCAGTATAATAATAAATTCCATGTAATTGACTTTAATTCTGTTTTTTTTTTTTTTTTTTTGTTTTATATTTGGTTCGCCAAATTGACGCCGCCCGCCTGGTGGTAAGTCGTGACGACATCTAGCGATTGTGGGCCACTCTCACAGCACACATTACTATTGAGAGTGGCCCTCAACTTGACGACCTACTGATGTGCCTCTTCACGCTCCGCTTAAAGAACCCAGGATTATATGTGGGAGGAAACACGTGCACAGGCAGGGCGTTCCAGGCCACTATCGTTCGGCAGAGAAAAGAACGTTTAAAACGTTCGGTTCTCGCGAACATGCTATCCACTGTGTGGGGGTGGCATCTCTGCCCGGCACGAGTCGTTCGGGATCGGAAGGAAGAGGGTGGGATCAGATTGAAGAGCTCTTCAGAACACTCGCCGTGGTAAATACGGTAGAATGCGGCCAAGGAAGCTATTGTTCGGCGCTGAGCTAGCGGCTCAAGGCTTCCCGTTACCTCCGGACAACCAATAATACGGATAGCCCGTCGCTGCATAGCGTCGAGAGCGTCCAGCAGATACTTCGCGGAGCCGTCCCAGAGGTGAGAGCAGTATTCGACGCAGGGTCTAATCTGCGTCTTGTACAGCAGACACCTCTGGTCCGGTGTAAAGAATCTCTTTACCTTATTCAGTATTCCTAGTTTCCGCGAAGCTAGCCCTATACATCTTTCGATGTAGTTTTTATTATTGAGCTCTCGACGAACGTCTATGCCAAGGATATCAAGGTTGTCCTTCATTGGTAATAATGCATTCTGAAGAGAGGGTAGGGGAAGGAAAGGGAATTTCTTCGCAGTAAATGCACACGCCTGTGTTTTGCGGGCATTGAACTCGACCAGGTTCTCGGTACCCCATTGAGAGATACTGTCGAGGTTACGGTCGAGATCAGCCACGAGTCGTCGTCTCTCCTCCTCAATCTCAGATCGCCCCGCCGTCGGACGAACCGAGTAACTCCCGTGCAGTGTGCTGTCATCTGCATAGCAATGAATGTTCCCGAGGGATAGCATATCATTGATATGCAGAAGAAAGAGAGTTGGTGATAGTACGGACCCCTGCGGTACCCCGGCATTCACTTGCAAGAAGCGAGAAGCCTGGCCATCGCAGAGGACCCGCACTCGGCGCTCGTTTAAAAAGCTGGCAATCCAGCTGCACAGTTGAGGAGGTAGACCATATGCCGGAAGCTTGGAAAGGAGCGAAGCATGCCAGACCCTATCGAAGGCTTTGGCGATGTCCAGGCTAATAGCCAAGGACTCGTCGTGCCTTTCCATAGCCCCACCCCAGACATGCGTTACGAATGCCAGAAGATCACCCGTTGATCGCTTTGGCCTGAAGCCGTATTGTCGATCATTGATTAGCGAGTGATCCTCTAGGAATTGCATGAGCTGCTTATTTATAAGGAGCTCAAGCACCTTGCAAATGACTGAGGTGACAGCTATGGGTCGATAGTTGCCTGGATCGGACCGATCCCCTTTCTTGGGGATCGGTTGTACGTTCGCCTCCTTCCAGACCTCCGGCACGAGCCCTGAAGAGTATGACAGGCGGTACAGACGCGTTAATACTGGAGACAACTCAGCTGCACATTTTCGTAGCACCACCGCCGGAATGCCGTCAGGGCCACTGGCTTTCCGCGTGTCGAGTGACCGCAGCACTGCCCGTACATCACATTGCCTGATAACAATATCAGGCATTGTGTGGCCACAGTTGGCGATGGCGGGGGGCTGCAGGCCACGGTCGTCGACCCGGGAATTAACCGCAAAGAGGTCTGCGAGCATATCCGCTTTCTCTTGGGCTTTGTGAGCCAGTGTTCCATCTGGGTAACGCAGCGGTGGCAGCGAGGGCTGACAAAAGTTAGATTGCACGGCTTTGGCCAGTTGCCAGAATCCACGGCTGCCCGTGGGATGGGAAGTGAGCTCCTGACCAAGCCGCGCGACGCGCTGGGCATCCGCTCTCTTAAAGGCCCTCTTACTCGACTTTGTGGCCCGGTTGTACGCTGCTTTGAGGTGGCCCACGTTTGGGTCGCGCACAGCCCGGGCCCTGATCCAGGCGCGATATGCCGACTGTTTTTGTCGAACAGCTTTGGCACAATCTCGCCCAAACCAGGGACGGGCTCTGCGGATACTGGCGACATCAGTGAAAGGGATGTAATAATCCATCCCTAAACTGATCTCGCCAGCAATAGCAGAAGCACTATCCGAAGGAGCCTTTCCTACAAAGCAGCGCTGGCTCCAGGGGACGGACGCAAAATAATCGCGTAGACCGTCCCAATCCGCTGACGAGTAGTGCCATAGTCGTCGTGACGTTTGCACAGGACGTGCAGGAGGTGACACCTTCATGCCAGCGTGAACAACACAGTGGTCGGAACTACCCAGTGGGGCTCCTACCGAAACACTGTACTGGGCTGGGCGACTCGTCAGCAGTAGATCCAGCAGAGCGGGCGCGTGATCTGACCTGTCTGGTATCCGGGTGATCCCGCATACCATCTGGGTCAGACCGTGGGAGAGAGCGAACGCATGGGCGGCTCTACCCGCATGATCAGTCTTGAGGGACCCCAGCCATTCAATGTGATGGCCATTGAAGTCCCCCAGAAACACTAGGTCAGCGTTCGGGAACCGCACCTGCGCTTCATCAGCCGTCTCGCTGAGGTACTGGAAGAGCTTTGTTGTCTCAGAATCCCCTGTGTGGGATCGGTAGACGCACACGTAGATCTGGCTCATAGAGCCATGGTCTACGTGCAGCCAAAGGACGGAATTGGAGGGGTTCTCTAGGCAGCGCAACCGGCGGCAGCAAACATCCGCCCTAACGAACACGCACACCCCGGCTTTGTCTCGAAATTGTTCCTCGATGACATAGCCGGGGTAACACAGGTAAGACGTGTCGTCAGGGCGGCGTATTTGTGTCTCCGTGAGGAACATCACAGCGGGCCGTGCCGTCTCAAGGTGGTGGTGGACGGTATCGAGGTTCGCATGGAGTCCACGGACGTTAGTGAACTCCACCTCGAAATGTGAAGTTGTGGGGTTTCCTAGGGCCGCTGTGTAACGTTTATTTCTTTTTTGTTGCACTGCCATTGTAGATTTTGAAGAAGAAGCGTGAAGACAGGGCGACATTTGGTGCAGCAGTAAGTGACAAAGCGTAGGGGCTAGCTTTGTCTAGAACCGTGTGGTTAGGTCGGAGCCGACCCGCCGGACGGAAGGGCTCCCAAACCCCCCTGATGCAAGGCCGCCGCTACCCCACACCGGTTACCACCCGGAGCGGCGATCCCACATCAGGATTATGCGCAACATGTGGGGCAGCCTCCTGGGGTGGTTGGCCCCAGGCGGGCCCCATGACTGTGTTGCGGGCGGCCGCGGCAACGCCGTTGCTAAGGGCCTCCCTGGCCGGCGAATCGACCCACACCACCCCCACTAGACTCCGTTTCGCCCCCACTGGTCCCATGCCTGCTGCACCATACATCGCCCCGGGCCCGGCGGTGCAGCTGCTGAACCCCTAACGCAACCCAGCCTGGGCTGGGTTACTTGGGGGGCTTTAGCACAGCTGCACGGTGGTACCCCCCCGGACCAACACTGTTGTACCACCTGGTACCCACGTAGGGGCCGAAGCCACTCCATAGGTACCGTAAATTAACGAGCCTCGTCCGTTTATCAGCAGGTGCGCCACTAGCAGGTGAGGTCGCTGGGGCCCTATAGATGTTGGTAGAGCCCCTTTGCACCCAAAACGGAGAACTGTATATAAATACAATTTGTCAACTTCTGACAGTAAGTTTAACGATAACAAACATATTGTTTATGTAAAAAAAGGTAGGTATTTTCTACCAAAGCATTATAAGAGACAAATAGCAAGTTTGCTATTCAATTATTTTTACACTTCAGCCAAGAACTTGGTTGACAAAACTGCTTTTATTGAGCAATGTAGATTTAGTGTTAAGACTTTGGAATCTGTTCCAAGTAATTTAAATTAAGTTCTACGACAACAGAGGCAATATTACCCTTTAGCAGACATAGTCAATTAATTGAATTAAATTTAGTTACAAATATTAATTATGTTAAAAAATGCCCTCCAAATCAAAAAATGTAAATTATATCAACATAGGGCATCAAAATATTGGTTGTTTAACACATGGCAAAGAGTTAGAGTTGGAACTGTTAATGAATTCAGATAATATTGATATTTTTTGTATTACAGAACATATGCGTAAGTCGAATGAGCTCATGTTCAATTTTAGTAATCACCGGGTTGGTAGTGCATTCTGCAGGGTGACCACAGTACATCGGCTACGACTGGGTGCTGCGGGGTGCGTTGCCTGAGGGCGTCGGCGTAACGTGCTACGCCGACGATACCCTCATCACGGCGCGGGGTGCAACGTACCAGGAGGCAGCACTCAAGGTCACGACGGGTGTTGCTCAAGTCGTGGGTCGGATACGGCGGCTGGGACTGGAGGTGGCCTTGCACAAGTCCGAGGTTCTGTGCTTTCACAGAGCTCGGAACGGTCCACCTGAAGGTTCCAGCATAAATTTGGGAGGCGTTAGCATCGGCATCAAGCCCTCGATGAAGTACCTAGAGATCGTACTTGATAGCCGATGGAACTTCGGACCACAATTCCGAAGTTTGGTCCCTAAAGTGACGGGGGCATCAGTCGCGCTTTTGCGACTCATGCCCAACCTAAAGGGACCCAACGCCTCCTACAGGAGACTGTACCTGGGGATCGTGCGGAGTATGGCCCTATACGGGGCTCCCGTATGGGCGGCGCGGTTGACGGCCAACAACTCAACGCTCCTTAATAGACCGTTGAGGACCTTGGCCGTCAAAACAATAAGAGGGTACCGCACGATCTCCGGAGAGGCTGCATGTCTCCTAGCCGGGACCCCTCCATGGGACCTGGAAGCGAGAGCCCTTGCGTCATTGTTCCAATGGCGCAAGGAGGCGCTGGAGCGGGACCACAGGCCTACGTCTCGAGAAATCGAGGACCGGCGGTCCCAACTCCACCAGGATCTCATGGAGTCATGGAGGGTGCGACTTGAGCAACCCAGATGGGGTAGCACCATCATCGCGGCGGTGAGACCGATCATGGACGATTGGCTGCAGAGGCAGCATGGTGACCTCACGTATTGTGCGACGCAGATCGTTACCGGGCATGGATGCTTCGGTAGCTATCTGTTTCGCATCCATCGTGAGGTCACACCCCGGTGTCAACATTGCGAGGTTTCCGGCGACGACACCGCACTCCACACGTTGGTGGAGTGCTCAGCGTGGGCGAGTCAGCGCCGGGAGCTCGTAGTGGGTCTGGGCGTGAATATCCTCTCGCTGGAAACCATGCTCCAAGCCATGGTCTCCAGCGCGAGTAGGTGGAACGCGGCCGTGTCCTTCTGCGAGCAAGTCATGCTCGCGAAGGAGGCGGCCGAGAGGGAGAGGGAGCGTACCCTTCCCGCCGAGTTCCGTAGTCAGCGGGGAGGGCGCCGCAGACTCATCTACGCCCAAGACCATCGACCTCCATGATCGGGGCCTGAGGACGGCGGGATCGGCACCCACCGTCCTTACAGAAGCAGGCTAGAAGGGTTGCGTGCTGCGGGGCCTCTGCCCCATAGCAGGCAACCAGATTCACTCACTGACGTGGGATAAAACCCTACCCCAACGACGCGGGATTCTCATCCCGACCTAACCCCCGCAGAGACCACAGAGGTGGTCAAAGTCCGCCGGGCGCCACTGGAAATACGTTCTGCTTGTAACCAGAGACGCCCGGCAACGGACGATAGAGCGGCCGCGGCCCTAGGCCGTGTAATTAAAAAAAAAAAAAAAAAAAAGGGTGACCACAGTACGGGGGGGATCTTTGATTTTATTAAATAAAAAACTTAAATTTAAAGAACGGAAAGATATTGTGTCTCTTTCTCTAGAGTGTAAAGTCGAACTGTCTTGCGTGGAAATGGAGCAATTCATAGTAGTATGCGTATATAAACCTGGAACCTCGCCCTTTTGCGAATTTGTGGAACTTATTGACAAAGTTCTATGTAAACTTGGAAAAACTAATAAGTACCTAATAGTATGTGGTGATTTTAATGTCGATTTACTTGTTAATACGCCTATGAGTTATAATACTTTAAATTTATTTAAATCACACAATCTTACAAACTTATTTTTGGAGCCTACTAGATATTGTGCTACAATAGCCACTTGCCTGGATAATATATAAAGCGATATGTTGCCAGAAAGTAAAAGTATTATAAAAAAGCTAGATTCAGACCATTGTGGGCAAATAGCATCTTTTAAAATCACTAAAGAAAGAGTTATAAAACGTAAAATATTATGTAGACCAATAACTGGTGACCGCTTGGAACGTATGAGGGTTGGACTTTGCACTAAAATTACATTCTTAGACACTGACTTAGATCCAAATGTAATGTATAAATTATTTTTTGATTCTTTTTACAACGAGTTCAACTCCATATTCAAGTCTAAGGAGTTCATGATTAGTGATAGTCCTACTTTCAGTGAATGGGCCACTGAGGGTATACACAAAAGTAGACAAAAACTTTATGAACTATACTCAGAAAGACAGTTTAATAGATCAGTTGAATTTCTAGATTATGTTAAAATTTATTCAAAAAAGTTTAAAGCAGATTGTTTAGCAGCTAAATCAAAATATATAAGTAATAAAATTCTCAATAGTGCAGACAAAGTTAAATCTACTTGGAAAATTATAAACGCGGAAAGAGGTCAACAAAAATTAAAGGATAATAATTTTAAACTTAATATAAATGGTAAAATAACAACATCAGACTTCGAGGTCGCTAACGAATTTCAAAATTTTTTCTCCCAAATTCCTGTAGATTTGACAAAAACCCTAGGCTCTTCAACCCCCATTGCAGAATCTTTGTTAAAAGCAAACGTTCTTTGTTGTAACGTTATATTTAAATTCAGTAAAGTTAACATAAACACCATCTTAAAAACTTTTAAATCTTTAAATATCAAGAAAACAGCTGACCTCTGGGGCATCTCTGTGTATTTAGTAAATTCTTTTGTTGAAATGGTTGCTCCTGAACTAGTAATAATATTTAATAATTGTGTTGATAGTGGTGTGTTCCCTGATTTAATGAAATCTAGTAAATTAATTTCCCTGTTTAAATCGGGTAGTACTTCAGATCCGTCCAATTTCCGTCCCATTTCTGTACTACCTACATTTAGTAAAATTTTTGAAAAAATTATGCTTAATCAAATGCAAAATCACTTTAACGTTAATAAACTATTACATACAAAACAATTCGGTTTCACTCGTGGTCGGTCCACCACTGATGCCGGAATTAAATTATTAGAGTGTATATACAGGGCCTGGGATGAGTCATATGATGCTTATGGTGTATTCTGTGACTTATCTAAGGCCTTCGATTGCGTTCAGCACCAGACTTTAATTAAGAAACTTGATCATTACGGAATCCGGGGGACGGCCTTGAATTTCGTCAATTCTTACTTAAGTGATAGGGTACAGAAAGTAGTGATCAATGGTAAACAGTCACCTGGTTCTCCTGTAGCAATGGGGGTACCGCAGGGTTCAATTTTGGGACCTTTTCTTTTTCTAGTATATATTAATGATCTCCCTCACCTCATAAGAGACGACCACGAGGTAGTTTTGTTTGCTGATGACACTTCTTTAATATTTAAAGTTAAACGTGGACAGCGCGAACTTGACGATGTAAACATTGCCCTCTCTAGGATAGTCCACTGGTTTTGTGCTAATAATTTATTATTAAATGAAAATAAAACTAAATGTGTAAGATTCACCTTACCTAATGTAAGACTTGTTAAAACTAGTGTTAAGGTTAGGGATGATATAATAGAATTGGTCGATGACACTGTCTTTCTGGGCATAACGTTAGACTCCAAATTGCAATGGGGGCCTCATATCGGGAAAATTTCGGCCAGGCTTAGTTCAGCAGCCTATGCTGTCAAAAAGATCCGACAACTTACAGACATTAAAACGGCGCGTCTTGTCTACTTCAGCTACTTCCACAGTATCATGACATATGGCATACTACTGTGGGGTAACGCTGCCGATATTGAATGCATCTTTGTGTTGAAGAGGGCTGTCCGGACTATCTATGGAATGGGGTCTCGGGAGTCATTAAGAGATAAGTTTAAGCATATTAACATCCTTACAGTGTATTCACAGTATATTTATGAAATTTTATTGTATACCCACAAGAACAAAAGTAAATTTGTGAAAAATAGTGATAATCATAATCTAAACTTAAGAAATAAGGATAAACTGGCTGTTCCTAAATTTAGGCTTCATAAAGTGAGTAATTCTTTTGCGGGGAACTTTATTCGAATGTACAATACATTCCCAACCGAAATAGCAAATTTATCTGTTAATAAATTTAAAAAACTAATAAAACGTAAATTGTGCCATAAAGCTTATTATAGTATTAATGATTTCTTAGATGACAAGGCTGCCTGGTTGTAACACGAATTGCTCCTTTCTAAATAACTCTGTATTAGATTTAAGATGAAATATTTTGGAAAAAAGCCGAACTGAGTTTCTTGAGGGCTCTTCTCAGTCTCGTTGCATTTTGGAATCCTCGGTAGAGTCACACCAACTTTTGACGAATCTAAATAATTTTCTAAAAATTTCAAAGATAATAAACGTTATTTTATTTTAATTTTTATTTTATTTTATTGTATACGACTCATCTCTAAGTCGTATTATAGTAAGTGAGAACGCCTCGAAGAAAATCGAACCTCAGCCAATGCAGCATGAATGATAAAAGGTTAAGATTATTTCAATCTCAGGAATCTGAAGAGGATCATGAAGCAAGACTTACTGCATCTCAGGAACGACAGGTTTAGGTTACGTGCTTCAGAAACGTCACTTCAGCGAGTATCACGACTGAGTTCATCACAGCGTTCTCAATTGATGGCCTATCGAAATCGAGAGAGCAGTGAACAGCGTGAGGAACGTTTATCCGCCGACCGTGAGGCTCACACCCTGTCACGTGAATCTGAGACCTTCACCGACAAGGAATCTCGCTTGAGTTCTCAAAGAGTGCTGTCAGCACGAAGTCGGTTTCAGGAAACCAATGAACAACGCGAAGCGCGTTTGACTTCTGATCGCGAGGCGCATGCTATGTCGCGTGAATCTGAGACCTTCACCGACAGGGAGTCTCGCTTGAGTTCAAAAAGAGTACTGTCGGCAATAACTCGGTCTCAAGGAAACAGTGAACAACGCATTCAAATCAGTTAAGCCGTTTCTGAGATAAGCGAGTTCAAACATTCAGACAAAATAAAAATCCTTTGGATAAAATTCTAAATGGGACAGCAAATTACAGTGATTGTTAAATATAATTACTATTAGTACGCACTATTAGGTATCCCAATGTATGTACTGATACAGACACTGGCTGTGTCCAAACACCGTTAATCAATACATAATAATAATCAATACATATACATACCTATAATAAAATTGTTAGTGGTCGATGTCTGTACATCGAAGATATAATAGAGAAACTGTTGTAGGTGGGCTTTATAAACGCAATAGAACCTAAAACAATGGTTTTTAGAATTTTTGTCTGTTTATCTGTTTGTCTGTTTGTCGGAATGTTTAATCTCAGAAACGGCTTAACCGATTTGAATTCGGTTTTCAGTAATTCGTTGTGGTTTACTCAATTTTACATTTTGTTTTATTTCAATCGGTTCATAATTTAAAAAGTTAAGTACCTATGTCGATCTCTAAAGTAACATGCAGGCGGGCTGCGGGCAAAAGTTATACATAATAAATCAGTAACTGGTGATCAAGAAAACTATAACACGCAGGCGGAGCTGCAGGCAACAGCTAGTACCTACGATGTAGGTATCCAGCTACGCAGAGATATACTCGTACTATTGTCCACTTTTCGACAAGGCTTCTATCAGCTCCACGTACGTCAATTAGGTGAACATATATACATATGGGTGAACCTATTGACGCCAACCAAACACTTTTTCATTGCCCGAGAGATGCACTAATCCTCAAGGGGCTATTTAGACTTTACAGCTATACTTACATATAACACTTGTATCACTTATTCACTTATGTTTTTAATCTCTTCGCAGTGACATGCCCGGCAAGACTTAAAGAATTATTTGGGCGCATAATAAAGGCAGCTATTAATTGAGTTTTCTTCGGCATCGACTGGAACATGAGAGCATACGTATTGGGAGATGTGCTACCGAAACAAAAGAAATGTAAACAATGCTATGTACTGTCTGATGATTGTCAATAAATATAAGGCACTAGAATTTATTCAAAATATTATGTAGAGGCAGTAAAGGCACAGAATAGGGAATAGTACTTATCTCATAATTCAACGACACTAGTGTTTAAGGTTAGCTCACTATCAATAAACTTATCTATGTGTTCTAAAATAATGCATTATTTGCGTAGATGTTTTTAATATTATGATATTAATTCTTATGCAAATAAATGTGTTATTCACCATAAGCATTTAATTTTGAACAATATTTCCTTTGACATCATTTAATTTCGACGACATAATTCGTTCGGTTCTTTCTACCGCAGACTGTAAGCCAAAATGGGCTAGCACGAAGTGATGGGGAGATACACTGGGTCCAAACGCTCACTGCCTTTATAGAGATAGCACTAGTATAAACCTTTGAACAAAGCTTCCCAAAACCAGAAGGCGGGTTATTTCCTTGCTAAAAGAAGTACCCCCATCCAAGGTGGCAACACAGCCAGCATTCGGGGAAACTCTCCAGTCGGCAGGCAATGACGATGGGGTGGCGACCGCGGAATTTAAAAAAAAGAAGCCATTATCAGCATGTATAACTATTATTTTGATTTTAACAAACATGTCCATGTGCAAAAACAACCAATGATCACTAGCTCACGCCCGTTTCCAATTCCCACGGGACTTTTGTGTTGCATGTTACAATTTACATACAATATTGCAATGCATTTCGATAACTTTGCTCACACAACTGCCAAATTTTACGTGGAACTGTATGGTTGGCATCCCATGTCACCTACAGTTCACAAGATTCTGATGCATGGCGCTCGAGTAATATCAAGCCACATTGTACCTGTCGCACAGCTATCAGAGGAGGCTGCTGAAGCCCGGAACAAACATTTCCGTAAATATCGAGAGATATTTTAAATAGGTTGTTGCTAACATCTGATCCCTTCTCAGGAAGCTATTAGTATGCTTCTCGCGAAAACACCGAATTGTGACAGTTCCGACGACGAAGATGATGAGGACCAAATCACCTGTGAACTCGGAGACAGTGATTCTGTTTGATTCGGCCTCCTCATGATTATCCTCTTGAAAAAAATCCTGTTTTAAAAGTAAATACTCCTATACTTTTTTAGATTTGTAACTTACTTTTTAATTGTTTTTCTTTTTAAATAAATGCCTGAATTATGATGTATTATTGATTTTTATTTCATAAAATAGTAAAATAACATATAAAATAATATTGTCCGGTAACAATAAGTTAGAAACTCTCAATTGTACAACATATTTATTAAATTAAATACAGTTGTTGTTTTCAATGTTATGTGTGAATCACTTTCAGACACACATTTTGATCCTGCTGTACAAATAAAATATTAAATTTTGTTGACACTAACAATATTATCGAGACATATTTAATTTAAATAAAGTAATCTAATATTAAATAAATACACGTATTTTATGAATCACAGTCAGAATATTAATAGGCACCTTCTGCAGGGCGACTGTTACACTGATTAACCCACTTGTGACATTGTATAAAGCCCTGAAACTTCAGTGCAGGTGTGGTATTAATAATTTGCAGTATAAACGGCGCTGTCTTGTGATTGCGTTGGCTAAATGAATAATTCTTTCACAGCTCCAAGTGAAAGTAGACCTGAGTATTTGATGTAAATTTCATCTTGATAACTCCACGTGTACCTGAGAAAAGGGTCAGACAGATAAACGGACGGACAGAACAACCCTAAAAATGGAGTCATGGCTTAAATTATGGTGGTTCTACTCCCCTTACGAAAAAACCACGAAGTTCGCCGCCATAGATGTTGCCGCCTGCATTCTCATAGTTATTTATAACTACATAAATGAATACTTTAGTGCATTTTGTGCAATTCGAGTAACAATAGCACACAACTAGTCAACTATACCATGTCAAACCCTATTGTTCTCATTAACTTCTAAACCTTGTTGCATTCACCAAACAGTACTCGTTAATTACTGCAATTGCAACTCTAGTGATCGTTTTGTGCTCAGCCATTTGCGTACACATATAGAAAACAAAGTAAATAGCAAAAGCAAACATCGACTGTTAATATAAGGGCAGTGTTGTTGCACATCAAAGCTAAGCTCGGCGTGGACCGAATCAGTCAGGTGAGATGCCATGCATTATATACGTATTACTTAAAGACAAAGAGCAACGAATTTAGTACCTCGTGCGGTTCAACTCGTTTAGCTCTATGCTTAAAAAACTGGCCAAGTGCATCTCGGGCCACGCATGGAATAGGGTTCCGTAGTCACTCAAAATGCATCTATAAGTCCTGAATTAACAGAGTAACATGATCCGTTATATTTTTCCTTTATAGTCAAAACTACACACAAACTTTATAGTCAAACAAAAATAGTACCAATACCATCAATATATTTTTCAGACTTTTTGAACAAGCCGTTTAGTTTTTAGAGGGGGGCTGGCTGGTTCTAATTGAAAATACTTATTTTTGTTAAATAATAATTTACTGTTGTGAACTGATTTGACGATTTTTAGGATCGATAGGTTGTTTCTTTTCTAACTTCGATATTGAACGTGACAGTACTGGTGGCTTTCTAACAATCTCACCAGGTTAGCGGTGATGCGACGTCATTATTTGGTGCGACTTTGTAATAATTTTAAGTTCATCATTTACATTTTCATTTATTCTTTATTGAATACATAAAAATATAACACACATCGGTGATTTATGAATAATATGCACAAAGGCCTGCTTAAGTCAATTTAAGACTTTTCTTCCTGCAGCGCCAGAGTTATGTAGAAAATCGTTTTAACATGAGAGAGAAAAGACGCAAACATCGCGTTACACCCTAACATAGGAGAAAATACTAATAATAAATAAATACGTAACATACAATGTAACTAGATAAATACATAAAATAAAGAACAAACGTAATACTAAAAGAGAATGGTTTGGTATGTTGCTATGTACACCACACTATTCCCTATTCTGTGACCATACAAACAAATGTTCTTACCTAACACGTAACAGTACATTTTTATCTAAATTAAGAGAATGTCAATACTAATAGTTTGAGCCTGAAAGTGAAGGTATGAGGTATAATAATTTCAAACCAAATCAAATCAAAATATCTTTATTCCGGGCGTTTTTGTGGCGAAAGATCTTCATCGATTGCCACCAGTCAGTTTTGACCACATTGACGCCACTGCTTTGCTGAAGGACATACTACGACTAAAAGATGAGATATTTAAGATACAGAGTGACTACGTACGAAAAGCTGACATCTCGCATATTCAAGAACAATTGCATACATTGCAGGAACGTGACATAAAAGAAACCGACCAGAGAAATACTGACGCTGCGTCTAGTAAGAAGCAGAAACAAAAGAAAATGGGAAAAAGCAGAATATCTTCATCAGATTTTTCACAAGAATTGGGGGTAGAACAAAATCATAACGGCCAACGACCAACAGGCCCTTCTGACAGCGCCGCTGTAGCTGCGAAGTGCCCGCCGACCAGCGCAGGGGTGGCCGGGCCGTGATCGAACCCGCGACCGGTTGATCATACCCCGTGTGCTACGAGCAGGAGCGCCCACCGACCGGCGTTGATGTGGCCGGGCCGGGATCAAACCCGCGACCAGTTGATCATACACCGTGTGCTACGAGCAGCCCTAGTCCTAAATCTAAATCTAGTTTAAATCCGCTAGAAAATACCATTATAGAAGACAGCTTTACGACGGTAGTCAACAAAAAGTGTAGGCCTATTAGAAGAAATAATAATAACAAAATAGGACAAGCAAAGTTATCTGACAAGATAAGGGTGGTGCCCAGATTATCGTATTTATACGTATCACGATTTCAAACTGATACAACAGAAGCCGACATTACAGATTTTCTTCTAGAAAGTGGGTTAACGGCTTCTAACATTCAAAAATTTAAACCGTTCAAACAGACAGATTTTTCATCGTTTGAAATCACCGTTAATCGGACTGAGGAGTCATCATTTTGGAGCGAACTACTGTGGCCGTCTGGAGTGGTATACAGAAGGTATAAAAACAAACACCGTTTTCATCCCGCTGACAATTCGCACGCTAACGAATAACGGACACTAGGGTCGGTTATCAATAAATACCACGGCACACATAATTATATGGAAACAGAAGGATGGTGAAAAGCAACATTCTCACTTTTAACTGTCAGGGTATCAAACGATTTCATAGCTCTGCAGGAACATTGGCTTATACCTGAAGAGATAGATTTTTTACAAACCATACATCCAAACTTTAGCTACCACGGCATCTCTGCAGTCGATACGACAGCGGGGATACTTAGGGGAAGAGCTGGAGCCCACGGAGGTGTGGCCCTCCTATGGAGAAAGTCGCTGTTTGCAAGTAAACAGCGACTTAGACGTTAAGCCGATTGATACCGGGTCAACGCGAATCGCCGCCGTACGAGTGGAGCTCGCGTCAACCGATCGCAGCTTCATTGTCATGTCGGTTTATATGCACGTACAGCACCCGGACAATCTACCGTTATTTACTCAGTGTCTAGCAGTCTTAAGTGCAGTGATAGAAAATAATAGTGAAGAAAGTGTTATCGGTATCGGTGATTTTAATGCGGACTTATCACGTTCTAATAGTCTGTTTGGAGAGGAGTTGAGGAGCTATTGTGAGGGCCAAAACTGGGTATGTGTTGATACATCTTTACTGGGCCTAATGTCTAAAACTTATACATATAGAAGCTATGCTCATCATACAACTAGTTGGCTTGACCATTGTCTAGCGACGCAAGCCGTGCGCCGTATGTTTACGGGTGCTCACGTAATTAATAGTGTTTTTGATTCTGATCACTTTCCTCTGGTCTTTGAATATGATGTTGACATGGTGGTACCTAAAATAAATAAACAGAGTGGTGGCCGTGTGAAAAGTGTACTTTGGGGTACTAGAACGCCCGAACAAACGCGGCACTACAATTCGTTATGCAACAAATACCTAAAAGCTTACAAATGGCCCGCAGTGCCGTGTTCATGCGATCATCTATCGCCCCAACATGCTTCTATAAAAACGATTATTGAACAGATGTATATGCATATTATAGATTGTATGCAAAAGGCCGCTGAGCGCACGTATATAGGTAAGAATGTGAAAAATAAAAAATATGTAACCGGCTGGAACTATCATGTGAGTGAGTCATGGGAGGGCACGGTTGGCTTATCAGACTTGGCTTTTCTGCGACTGCCCCTTGCAAGGTAACACTTATGATAATATGTATAATACAAGAAAAGAGTTTAAAAATAAATTAAAATGGTGCCAACGAAATGAAAATAAAATTAAAGCAAATATTATTGCTATGTATCGTCATAAAAAAGATTTTTGTAACTTCTGGAAGGAAGCGAATAAACTTAAGTTTAAAACTTGTATTCCATTATCAATTGAGGGTAGCTACAATCAAACTGAAATAGCAAACATGTTTATAACAAAATTCAAATTAGGTAGTCAACTATCCTCTGCCTGTAGTAACAGTAATCAATCAGCTGCGCTGGGAAGGCAGCGGCCGGGGCCTGCGCCCGCCGCGCCCGCGCGCCCCTCCGCTCACCGCCCCCTAGCTGCATGCGGCGACTCACGGCACCTTCACGTGACGGCGGGCGAGTTGTTTACTTGTGTTCGAAGCAAAGACATTATAATACAATGGACATAGGATCTAGAACACATCGCAAGAAAATAATGTCCCGAGTCGACCTATACATTATACATAGGCATACATAGATAAAAACTAATTTCATATTAAAATTTAAACCTTGATTCAACGGAATAGTGTTCACTTTTGTTTGCACTAATTTATCGCATTACGTAGCTTCTATCTGTCCGCCTGACTAATTCACCTTATGCAGCTTATACTGAAAATTACGTGAACATAGAAACAATGGAGTAGGTTTATTTTGTTAGTCTTTTAAGGATTCCATGATATGTATCTACGTACGCGTAATAATTAATGTTAGACTATAATAAATTCCATAATCTTATAAATTGTAATTACTTGTTTATTTTAGACGAAATAAGCTGAAAAACTAATTAACGACTGACAAAGATTTTTTTTTTCGAGTCAGTTTCATAATAAGTAACTATAGTGTATGAATAACAAAAAGGGAATTAATGAATTTAACTAATTATAATATTATAAATGCCAAACTTCTTGTGGGTGTCAAAGTTCTTCCGCTTTCATTACTATTTTCATAACGCTATGTCGCTACGTCTACTACAAGATAGCCGTGTTTCAAGTGACTGAATTAGTTGCTAAAACTGCGCGTCATTAATTTATTTTTATCTTATGGTTAATTTTTGGGATACGAAATTATTGGCTACTAGCTGATCACCGTGACTCCGCCCGCGAGATATAGTTATCTCGGCCCCGATTCCCGTGGGAATACATTACCGAGAATCCAAATAAAAAAAAAATAACAGTACATACACGAAATAAAATGACATGTGTTATTATGTAATTATATTTATGACAAAACAATGATACCATGTGAAAATTAAAAACATTTTTGGGCTTATCTCCTCCATCCCAATCAAAAGAAAAAATTGTATTCAATCAAGGGATTCTTGTAAAAGTTTCATAAAGATCGGACCTCTTTTTGTTATGTCCATAAAATGAGCCGGATAAACAAGATTGTTATTTTTTGGATCAAAATATTCTTCTCGCCGTGCTAGGGCAATAATATTTTTCATTGTGCACAGTGTACTGGATCCCGAGGAAAACTGAAATAGATGTTGGTTCATATAACGAAAAAAAAATCATAAAGAGCCAAGGCGTCTCCACTATAATCTTTGTTCCAAATAGTTTCATCGCTATCGGTAATCCGAATAAATCTGAATGGTCATTTTGTTAGTACATTATTCAGTGAAAATGAAATGGTCTCTTTCTTTTTACTGAGCTTGGGATGAATTCGAAAGAGACAGATAGATACTTCGGTATTGGACTGGATTGCAATATTTACTTTTGTCTTTTAATTTATTATCGACGAAATACTGTATTTTAAGTGAAATAATAAATTGCAAATGATAAAACAAAAGCTTATTTACTGAAAATATGATACACCGTCTTCAATTTGCTTTTTTTCCGTAGTTTTTACACGTTTTTACAATACAGTACGGCATTGTGCAACGTGTTGTCGTTCAGTTGTCAAAATCAAGACTGGCGCGCGATTGTTTCTCTTTTAGCGTTTTGTTGCTCTTTTAGTTCGGACACTTTTGAGCGATGATCCGAAATCCATTGTATATAAAATCATTGGTTCGAAGCATGAAACGCGGCAAGTCGCCTGGCCACGACGGTCTCAGTGTGGAACATGTATTATATGGAGGCGACTTATTGTATGAAAAACTAAGCCAGGTTTATAATTTGTGTATTGAATGTAGCTACCTGCCTAGGGAATTAATGAAGACTATTGTAGCTCCAATTGTAAAGAATAGAACCGGTGACGTTTCTACTACGTCAAATTACAGACCCATCTCACTCGCAACAATAATCTCTAAAGTATTTGAGCGAATATTAAATACACACTTAAATGAAACTAATATTCCGTTAAATAATGCGCAGTTCGGTTTCCGTAAGGGCTTGCCCACAGACCTCGCAATATTTGCCTTAAAAAATACTGTGAAGTACTATACATCCAAAAATACTTCGGTATATGCATGCTTTTTAGATATAAGTCGCGCCTTCGACGCAATAGACTATTGTATATTGTGGAACAAGCTAAGATGTACCAGAAAAGGTTACTGATCTTTTAGAATATTGGTATAATACACAAGAAAATCAAGTCAGATGGGGTGAAGCACTCTCGAACTCATATAAATTCGACTGTGGTGTCAGACAGGGTGGGTTGACGTCGCCGGTACTGTTTAATCTCTATGTAAACGAGCTGATGGAGGAGCTCAGCGGCACGAGGATCGGCTGCCACGTGTCGGTGACGTATGCGTTAATAACCTGAGCTATGCAGACGACAAGGTACTGCTGAGCCCCTCCCCTGCTGGGCTTCGTAAATTGATAAACATTTGTGAAAAATATGCGTGCGCACACGGCCATACTTATAATGTAAAAAAGACGGAAGTCATGATTTTTAAATCCCGACGTGGTCCAGAAAAGATACCCAACTTCAGCCTTTGTAACAGCTCCGTAAGTATAGTTTCTAAATTTAAATATCTAGGACACATTGTCAACAGTACCCTTGACGATAATGACGATATTGAAAGACAGCGGCGTGCACTCTCAGCTCGCAGTAATATGCTGGCGAGGCTGTTCGCACTCTGCTCCAAGCACACGAAGCTGGCCCTGTTCCAGGCGTACTGTCAGGCGTTCTACACCAGTCAACTGTGGAGCAACCACACGAAGGCTGCCTACAACACCCTCCGTGTACAATACAACAACGCGCTCAGGCTTATGCTCGGTCTGCCATGGCGGTGTAGCGCGTCTGGCATGTTTGAGGAGAACAGGATCAAAAATATGACGGAGCTGTTAAAAGGGTTGAAGACCTCATTCCACGGTCGTTTATACTCCTCAAAGAACGGGATAATTCGCACGGTGTTTAGACATATTTATGTATTTGACATCTGCTATATTAACTAATGGCAACTGACCACAATAATGTATAACGTATAAATGTAATTTAATACGAATGATTTAAAATAATTGATCGATTACCTATGTAACTTATAAATTCTGAATGATACAATTAACTAATAGTTAATTCAGTATTATACTTTTATTATTTTTTAATATAATTATGACATATTACAATGTAATACAACTATGGGTTTCTTGCCTGATAATAAACGTTTATTATTATTATTCATGTAGGTCACAAAGTAACACTTATGAACGTCAAAAAAAGAAAATGCTTCTACATTTACATTTACCGCCAGATTCGCAAGGCAATAGGTAGAGCCTGTGAGGAAAGAACCTGGCAAGAAAAACTCACGGCCACACTTTTTATTCGCCAGTAAATACAATGATTCTGTTACAACAATAAAAAGAGGGCAAGGGCAGTACGTGACCATGTGTGGACCAAGTGAACTCAAAAATTGTGGATCTCTGTTTGATTTGTTTTTTAAGATGCTTATTGTAACTCGGTGACCTACATACCTAATTCACAAATAAATAAAAGAGATCATCTTTTATATATTTCAGAAAAAATGAAAGCCCTGCATTCACTATGTTTACTGTCCGCTATCGTCGCCAGAAGTTGCGCCGAAATGGACTGTTGTAAGTACTCGTATTTGGTTATAATAGTATATTATAGTAATAAATAATATATAGTAATAAATAATATGTCTTGCCCCGACACTGACCTGCCCTCACGCCTAGGCTCACAGCGACTGTGGGATTCACCGCTCTGTAAATTGAGAATTAATACACTAATTGACACTTCTGTCAATATTTCAGAGCGAGCACGCCTACTAGCTGTTGGAGAATGGGAGTCAGGGTTATGGATCCAGGCGCTCCCATCGCCCAACATCGGTACAATGTTGGACGACACTACCTTCCGCATTGCCACTTGCCTTCGGCTGGGTACACCTTGTGTATCCGCGCATCATTGCACCTGTGGAGTAGCCGTCGATAATCTGGGACACCATGGCCTTTCTTGTAGCAGAAGCGCAGGTCGTATACCTCGGCACGCTATTCTAAACGACATAATTCGTAGGGCTCTTTCCACCGCAGGTCTTCCGGCCGTACGCGAACCAAATGGTTTAGCACGAAGCGATGGAAAGAGACCGGACGGTATGTCGTTGCTACCGTGGAAGATGGGAAGGCCTTTGGTGTGGGACGCTACATGCGTTGACACCTTAGCAACTTTACACCTTCCAAGCACATCCGGATGTGCCGGCGCTGCTGCTGCATCGGCTGAGGCTTTAAACGGCGTAAATATGCTAACCTAGCAGGTGATTACATATTTGAGCCGTTTGGGGTTGAGACACTGGGGTCATGGGGTCCGAGTGCTCGCCGCCTTTATAGAGACATTGCTAAACGTCTAATCGATGCTTCTCAGGACCAGAAGGCTGGCTATTTTCTGGCCCAAAGAATAAGTATCGCCATCCAACGTGGCAACACAGCCAGCATTCTGGGAACCTTCCCAGTCGGCAATGACGCGGAGGATTTTTTAAACGATATTTTGTAATGTAAATATTTTTAGTCTATAATTATGTTTATTTTGTATATTGTAATTCTTATTGTAAATAAATGAAAAAGAAATAGTAATCAAATAATAAATTATTATTATTATTTATTATTTATGTTGAATTACATTTAATTATTTACACTTACTACAAACTATACTATACACATTAAAATCTACACTATATACAGGCGTCAAAGAACTCCTCCGCCTCGTCGCCGACTGGCAGTGTTCCCAGAAGGCTGGCAGCATTGCCACGTTGTATGGCAATGCTTATTATTTGGGCTAAAAAGTAACCAGCCTTCTGGTCTTGAGAAGAGTCGATCATGAGTTTCGATATGGTTTTAAAGAATCCGCGAGCGCTCGGACCCCAAGGTCCCAGCGTATCTACCCCAAACAGCTCAAATATGTAGTCTCCTACTAAATTTGAGTATTTGCGCCGTTTGAGGCTTTCCGCTGATGCACCAGCAGCGCCGGCACACCCGCTGTACTAGGAAGGTGAGAAGGCGCCAGAGTCGAGTGTCGAGAAATACGACCTGCGCTTCTACTGTATGAAAGACCGTGATGTCCAAGGTTATCTACTACTTCTCCACAGTGGCAACGATGCGGAGAAACACATGGTGCACCTAAACGAAGGCAGGTGGCAAGGCGGAAAATGGTATCGTCCAACATACTACGAGTATATTGGGCGAAGGAAGTGCCTTGATCCACAATCCAGACTCCCACTCTCCCACAGCCAGCAAATGCGCTCGCTCCGGAACATTTGAAGAAGTATTAATTAATGCATCTCGTCTTAATGACAGAGCGGCGCGTCCCACTGCCTCTGAGAGAATGGTTGAGACGGTAGATCAGTGAAGGGGCCAGTAATCTTCCAGGCATTTATGGCATCGGTCTTATACAACACCTCAGAATCAACCAGTGTGTTAGGTAAAATTTTCCTGGTAAAGTCTTCAGTGCTGTGAACCGATGAAAGAAACGCCGGTAGGCTAATATCATTAATTTTGCGGACGCCGAGCCCACCCATGCGAACTGGTAGGGACGCCTGAAGCCAGGCCCGGTCATCCAAGGTCACATTTAAAATTTGACTGAGGGTATTATGGATGATGGTGTCAACCTTTTCCTGAAGCTGTGGATGTTTCCAAAATGGTGATGAACGAAGTGCATTAGTAAACTGTGGGACAAAAAGGCAAAATCTAAGTATTGTAAAAGCCGTGTGAATATTTAGATTAACTAATTTATTTGAAATTTCCTGAAATTTTTGAATTTTATATAAACTACATCGAAAGATGTATAGGGCTAGCTTCGCAGAAACTAGGAATACCGAATAAGGTAAAACGATTCTTTACACCGGACCCTGCGTCGAATACTGTTCTCACCTCTGGGACGGCTCCGCGACCAGACGCATCCAGCAGATAAGTATCTCTCTGGCTCTCGACGCTATGCAGCGACGGGCTATCCGTATTATAGATTGTCCGGAGGTAACGGGAAGCCTTGAGCCGCTAGCTCAGCGCCGAACAATAGCTTCCTTGGCCGCATTCTACCGTATTTACCACGGCGAGTGTTCTGAAGAGCTCTTCAATCTTTTCCCACCCTCTTCCTTCCGATCCCGAACAACGCGTGCCGGGCAGAGATGCCACTCCCACACAATGGATAGCATGTTCGCGAGAACCGAGCGTTTTAAACGTTCGTTTCTCTGCCAAACGATAGTGGCCTGGAACGCCCTGCCTGTGCACGTGTTTCCTCCCACATATAATTCTGGGTTCTTTAAGCGGAGCGTGAAGAGGCACATCATTAGGTCGTCAAGTTGAGGGCCATTCTCTATAGTATTGTGTGCTGTGAGAGTGGCCCACAATCGCTAGACGTCGTCACTACTTACCACCAGGCGTGGGCGTCAATTTGGCGAACCAAATATTAAAAAAAAAAATGTTTGGGCCCAAAGAATAAAATTTTTGCATTGTAGTTAGTTTGTCAGCTTTGTCCGTAATCAAAATTTCACATTTGTTTGTGTTTAGTTCCAATCCAATTTTTTGAAATTCGTGTTTAATAAAAGTGAGGTCTTGTAAAACTGTATTTACGTCTCCTCCCAGGGTTCCGTCATCTAGGTACCAAATGTAAAATTTCGAATTAATTTGTTGTATGATTGGGAGTATAGCTAGGCTAAAGATTACTGGTCCCAGGGGATCACCTTGCTGACAACCAACTGCTGACTCTAAAACGTGGTCTTTATATAAGGAAGGCGAGCGGAGCTCCCATGGAGCAGGTTAAATGTAAAATGTTCGGATGTTCGTTTCTCAGCAACCTCTTGACCGATAATAAAACAAATTTCACCTAAATTAATAGTTGATTTCAATTAAGGTCGTGACGAAATAAATCAAATATTCAATTTAAAAAAAAAAAAGAAAAAAAAAAATCTTCGCTCAACACGAAGCCGCGCACTGTTTGCAGCAGCGTAGCTTACCTATTATATTTTTGGAATTTCTATTTTTGCTTGGGTCAGCAGGGTGTCCCTGTTTACGGTATTAAAGGCATTATTATTTATTACTCGTATTTGGTGTAGAGGGGACCCATCAACATCTTAGGGCCCCAAGTCAACCTCACCTGCAAGTGGTACACCTGCCAATCAACGGACGAGGCTCTGACGAGAGAGATTTCCCGACAAGCAGCCATAGGCTCGCCACGTACTACATGCGACTAACAAAAGCCGACAGATGGCGGCTTAACCATCTTATAATGGTGTAACTTAAATCCAGGCGGGTAATGGGCAGCAGCGTTAACCGCACAAGAAGTTTCACCACTGCGGTCGCCAACCCGCATGCCCAGCGTGGCGACTATGGGCATTACCTTCTGTTTGTTGGTTTTTGGAATAAAAGACAGGAGCTCGTACTAATACGTGTCGTGTATTTCAGTCGGCCATGTTACAAAGTGAGTAAGAAGGAAGTGAACATAGACAAGACAATATTGATATAATCTAAGCATAGACTAAACTAGGCTATGGCTTACAAGCTAATATAATATTATGACATCTTCCCTTTAAGTAACTTTATTATAACTTATATTTTAGATTCTTATATAAAAATAACAAAACGCATTTTAGTGTTTTGACACGAGACAATTTGACGTTTTAAAAGATTCTGACAGTTGACATAATTTGACGTTGTCAATTCGACGATTGTTTCTAAATGTAAACAAACAATGGTTTACAACATTTTAGTTTACTAATTAATTACTTATAACTAAGTACATGACAATGAATACAAAACAATGCTTATAAGACTGTGTCTATAAGACGTTGTGGTTGCCTTATCTCTCTTCCTGAACTAGAATATTTCTTAATTGGTTGACTGCTAGTACGTTGAGGAGATTGACTATGAGAAATTTTAGAGTAATCATTTGTATAACAAGGAGTATAACTGATATAAGTTTGATTGGAACTGACTGGTTGAGTGTGAAAATTATTAGTCTGTGTGTTATGTGAATGAAAAGAATATTGAGACTTTGGTCTAAGTGTTATGTATTGTCTATTGCGACGATATGTACCAAATTTACTTTTTATGATATACGACCTAGGTTCAGGACTAACTTGTTGTATAATACCTGGAAACCAAGACGATTGTGGATGTTTTTGAAACATAACATATATATAACTATTTACCTCCAAGGGTTTAAGATCTTTGGAATTTTTGTTGTAATACTCTTTCATCTTATGTAAATTTTGATTATTGACTTGTTTAAGATGTCTATAGTTACACAATTTTGGTTTTAAAAGTTTTTCTACTATAGGTAGCTTTGTACGAAGTCTACGTGACATGGAAAGTTGTGCTGGTGAACACAAATTGTTTTTGGGAGTATTGCGATATTGCAGTAATGCTAAATATGGATCAGTATTATCAAGTAAACATTTTCTAAGCATATTTTTAATTATGCCTACTGTCCGTTCTACCATACCATTTGAACGGCTGTGATAGGGACTGGAAGTGACATGGTGAATATTCCAATCTTGTGTGAAATCATGAAAAGATTTGGAATTCATCGGTGGACCATTATCTGACATTAATGTATGGGGAATACCATGACGAGCAAATATTGATTTTAGCTTGATTATGACTTGGTCTGCACTGTAACCATTACTTAAAATTGCTATCTCAACGTATTTTGAGAAATAATCGACTACAATTAAGTATGTATGCTTGTTGAACTCAAAGAAATCTATACCAACCTTATGCCAAGGAATGTATTTGTAATCATGTGGTAATAGACTTTCTTTAGTGTTACTCTTTCTTAAAGTGAGACAAATTTCACAATTACTGATGTAATTATCTATATCTTGACTAATATTAGGCCAGTAAATTGTATGTCTTGCCAAATTTCTACAACTATTCAAGCCTTGATGACCTTCATGTAATAGTTTTAAGAAATCTTTTCTTAAAGAAATAGGTATAATAACTCTATCTGACAAAAATAAAAGGTTATTAGCACAATGTATATCATCTTTAACAGGAAATAAAGGTTTAATACAATCTTCTACTTTATGCTTTGAATTTGGAAATCCATTTTTACAGTAATTAATAAGAGTTTGAAGAGTTTGGTCAGACCTGGTAGCTTGTTCAATTTGTTGTAACTTGAAAGGACTAAGTGACAAATTAGCAGTGAGTAAATTAACATGAAGTTTAATATCTTCATCCAATTCTACTAATGCATTTTCTGGTAATGCAGCACGGGACAATGTGTCTGCGACATATAAGTATTTACCTGGTTTATAAGTAACGATAAGATCATAGGGTTGCAAACGAAGCATTATTCGTTGCAATCTTGGTGGAATATTAAATAAAGGTTTACTAAATAAAGAGACAATAGGTTTGTGATCTGTTTCCACTAGGACTTTGTTACCAAAAATGTATTGATGGAACTTAGTACAACCAAATAAAATTGCTAGGAGTTCCTTTTCAATCTGAGAGTAATTTTGTTGAGACTTTGTCAAAGAAGCTGAGCCATATGCTATAGGACTAATATTATGTAAGATGACAGCACCTAAAGCATTTTTTGAAGCATCTACTGACAAAGTAAGTGGTTTTTGAGGATCAAAGTAAGTTAAGACTGGTGAAGAACTAATTAAAGACTTTAATTTATTGAATTCTTTCTCATGACTGTCATTCCATGACCATATTGTGTTTTTATTAAGTAACTGTCTTATGTTTGATGTTTCTTTTGATAATTTTTTTATGAATGAGCCAAGAAAATTAATCATGCCCAGGAATCTCTGGACATCTGTGACATTCTTAGGCTGTGGTATGTTGCAAATTGAATTTACTTTAGATGGATCTACAGACACTCCATTTCTATTGAATATAAAACCTAAATACTTGACTTCACTTTGACAAATGTTACATTTATTACTATTAAATGTTAGACCTATATCTTTTGCACGACAAAGAACTTTTTCTAGGATTTGATCATGTTCTTGAATGGTTTTAGCATGTATAAGAAAGTCGTCCATCATTATTTTAATGCCTTGTATGTCACCAAACCGGGAAATCATTTCTTTATGAAAGATTTCTGGAGATGCATTGACACCAAACGGTAGCCTTAAAAAACGAAATCTGCCATAGGGGCTTATAAAAGTACATAGTTTGGATGATTCTTCATCTAAGACAAGATTCCAAAAGCCTGACTTAGCGTCTAAATTTGAAAAATAACATGAACCATTTAGTTCTGCTTTAATTTCATCAATATGTGGAAATGGGTAATGTGAACGTTTAATAGCTTTATTTAACTTACGTGGATCTAAACATAATCTAATGCTTTCATCCTTTTTAGAGACAATTACCATAGAGTTGACCCAATCAGTTGGTTCATCAACTCGAGCAATAATACCAGTGACTTCTAACTTATTAAGTTCTGCCTTGACTTTATCCTGTAATTTAAAAGGAATTTTTCTACTTGCGTCTACCGACGGCTTGACATTTTCGTTGAGAGTTAAATGACATTCATAGTTTTTAAGAGCTCCTATTCCATTAAAAACCTTACTATATTTCTTTAGTATTGACAGACTGTTTGACTCTGCTGGGACTTTGTGACACATTGACTGTGATATGACTTGACTTTGACTGTTAGACTGACTTGACATTGACTGTATATTGTTGTTCTGGCTATGCTGACTAAGTGTGTAGTTTGGACTGTGTTTAGATATGTTTTCATCAAAGGTTACTGACTGTATTCTTTTTATGACTTTTAACTGTTGACATGACTGTCTACCCAGAATATTTTTGCAATCTAACTGTGTAATATGGAAACACAAGTTGTATGATTTGTCATTATACTTACATGGTAATGTACAATAACCGATTGTAGGTATACTTTGACCTGTAAATGTTGTCAAGTTAAATGGTGTTTGTATAAGATTTATCTCTTGCAACGCTAGTTTTTCAAATGCTTTCTTAGACATCAAATTCACATCTGCACCTGAATCAATAAGTAAGCAGACAGATTGACTACAGATACTTAGGGTTATTGACCATTGGTTACTACATTTTACAGAATTACATTGATAAACAGCACCTAGAAAAGCTTGATCATCATAAGAAAAATCTTCTTGCACATAATTAACATATTTTTGCTTGGATCTTTGAATAATGATTAAGTTTTTGACAGAAATTACATTTTGCACCAAGAGCAGGACATTTAAAACGATGTGTTTGACCACACTTTGGACACATTGAGTTATTCATAGACTGATTGTTACCTTTATAACCATTGGGACTGCTATAACTCGATGAATGGGATGTATTGTATGACTGGTTAGGATTGTACCTTGACTGTTGACTGTGACTCTGACTTCTTGATTGACGGTCCTGTGACTGCGGATTACACCTTGATTGTTGACTACGACTATGATTTCTTGACTGATTTCTTGACTGACGATGTTGTGAATTACTTCTACTGGACTGTTGACTACTTCTGTTATGTATACTATCTATACTAGCTACAGATGAATTGGGATTTGTGCCTGATAATATTTGAACTTCTTTCCGGGACGATAGTGGCATCTAAAGTGGTAGGTAATTCTTGCAAAATTTTCTCTTTAATGTATTGATTCTGATCATTTAGATTCCAACTAAATATATCTTTTAGTAAATCGTCTTGCAATTCACCAAAATTACACTGATGGGCTATATTTTTGAGATCTGTTATATAACTGTCCAGCTGTTCATTTTGCAGTTGCTTTCTGTTAAAAAGTTTATGCCTTATCATGGTTATATTGACTTTTGGGCTGAAATAACCTGCAAATCTGTCAATCAACACTTGTAGCTTGACTGTTTCGACATCTAGGTTGTAAAGAATAAAATATGTGAAGGCAATCTGGTCCTATATAATGTAATAAAAGTGCAACTTGCCTATCTTCGCTTTCTTGATCATATTTAAATGCTTTGAGATATATTTTGAATTTGGTGATCCAATTTTTCCACGTGAGCGGCATGTTGGATGCATGAACGTCCATGTGCTTGAGGCGACCCGACGACGTTGAAGATTCGTCCATTTTTTTCTTTTGGTTGATCCAGTTCTTCCTAAGACACGCCAGTTTACACCACACCTGATGTTTGTTGGTTTTTGGAATAAAAGACAGGAGCTCGTACTAATACGTGTCGTGTATTTCAGTCGGCCATGTTACAAAGTGAGTAAGAAGGAAGTGAACATAGACAAGACAATATTGATATAATCTAAGCATAGACTAAACTAGGCTATGGCTTACAAGCTAATATAATATTATGACACCTTCAATGACGAGACACACAAATCGAAGGCCTCCAGTTCCCGGTCGCCCCACTGATCCTGGTCAAGGCGGCGATCATATTAACGGTGGGGCAGGGGGTGCTAAGTATCCCCGGGTTACAGCAGGCCGCCAAACTCCCATACAATTGACCTTGGCTACGTATAACGGACAAACGATTCGCGATGAGAACAGACTCGCACAGTTGGAGGAGGAATTGTCCCATATTAAGTGGCATATTCTGGGTTTATGCGAGGTTCGAAGAGAGGGAGAGGGCACCATGACTTTGGAATCGGGCCATTTGCTCTATCATCGCGAGGGCCAGAAACTATCACAGGGCGGGATTGGGTTTTTGGTCCATAGAACTCTCTGTAACAACGTTCTAGAAATCGCAAGTGTTTCACAAAGAGTAGCATATCTCGTGATAAAGCTATCTACGAGGTACACCCTCAAAGTAGTTTTGGTATACGCACCAATAGGTGCATACCCAGACTCAGAGGTAGAATCACTGTATGAGAATATTGCGAATGCTCTACACCAAACCTCCAGAGCGCACTATAACGTTGTTATGGGGGATTTTAACGCTAAAGTAGGAGTACAGACCAGCAGCGAATTAGCTATAGGGCCATTCGGCTTAGGTCAAAGAAATAACAGAGGGCAGATGCTTGTTAACTTTCTAGAGAAGGAGGGGTTGTACCTGATGAACTCCTTCTACAAAGAGCAGCCCCAAAGGAGGTGAACATGGCGAAGCCCCGGTGGGCGGATTAAAAATGAAATTGACTTTATCATAACGGACAATAAACGTATATTCAGGGACGTGTCGGTGCTCAGCTCAGTAGATTTACTACTGGCAGCGACCACCGGCTGGTACGAGGCACCCTGAATGTCAATCTCAAACTTGAGCGTGTCCGTCTGATGAAGTCAACACTCCGCCCAAATATTCTTCAGGCCGTGGCAGGATCCGAACAATTCCAGCTATAGCTACAAATTCGATTCGCTGCCTTGGAAACTACCGAAGACGTGGACCAGAGACTCGACCAAGTGGTAAAAATCTTGCGGGATGAGGGCACAAAATTTTGTCAATTGCGACGTGGAGGTCGGAGGTCTAAGCTTTCGAGAGAAACACTCCAACTAATGGAAGAACGACGCAACCCCATGTTAACTTCGTCCGAAAAAGGTACTCTTAATAAGAGCATCAACAAACTGATGCGACGAGACCTCCGATCAGCAAACACGCTCTTAATAGAAAAGACAATCGAGAAAAATTGGGGGTCAAAAGTCTTCACCAAGCCACTGGGTAGAAGTCACATGACGAGGTTAACTACATCAACGGGGCAAGTCGTTACTCGAAAAGCAGAAATCCTCTCGGAGGTGGAGGACTTCTATGGCCGCTTGTACACTTCACATGCTCCTCATCTCGCAGTAACCACGGACTTTAGGGCTCCTCTGACGCGCCACTACACTGAAGACTTGCCCGACATAAACCAGGACGAGATCGTCATGGCTCTTAGGCAGCTTAAAAATGAGAGAGCAGCTGGGGAGGATGGTATTACAACAGAGCTCTTAAAAGCTGGTGGTATCCCAATACTAAGAGAGCTCCAAGAATTGTTTAATGCTGTCCTCTTTAACGGCAAAACTCCGAAGACATCGACTCGTCCTGTTCTTCAAAAAAAGGGACAAAACCCTTTTGAAGAACTATCGACCAATATCGCTTCTGAGCCACATCTATAAGCTATTTTCGAGAGTTATCACGAATCGTCTTGCACGGAGATTTGACGAGTTTCAGCCATCTGAGCAGGCTGGGTTTCGAAGCGGGTTCAGCACTCTAGACCATATCCACACGGTGCGGCAGATTGTACAGAAAACAAAAGAGTACAACCTGCCCCTCTGCTTGGCCTTTGTGGATTATGAGAAGGCGTTCGACTCCGTCGAGACCTGGGCTGTTCTGGAGTCACTACAACGATGCCAGGTTGATTGGCGATATATCGAGGTGATGAAAAGTCTGTACGATGCCGCAACTATGACAGTCCAGATGCAGAGGTGTGAGACAGGGAGACGTAATTTCTCCGAAACTGTTCTCAAACGCACTAGAGGATATGTTCAAAACGCTGGACTGGTCTGGCCGAGGAGTTAATGTCAATGGCAAGTACATTTCTCACCTACGATTCGCTGAAGATATCGTCCTAATGGCAGAATAGGTAGAAGATTTGCAGCGGATGTTGAATGGCCGAGCGGATTCCTCTCGGCGCATAGGTCTTCGTATGAACTTGGACAAAACCAAGGTCATGTGCAATGAGCACGTTGCTCCGGGATCAGTTGCGATAGATGGTATCACTCTCGACATTGTTGAAAACTACGAGTATGTATACCTAGGGCAGTTGCTCGATTTAGGTAAGAACAGTCTTGAGAGTGAGATCGATAGTAGAATACGGCTGGACTGGGCAGCATTCGGTAAACTACGTCGTGTCTTCACATCACCCATCCCGCAGAGCCTTAAAACAAAAGTCTACGAGCAATGCGTCCTGCCGGTCATGACCTACGGGGCCGACACGTGGACACTAACAGTAAAACTGGTCCACAAACTGCATATCGCACAGAGAGCCATGGAAAGGGCTTTGCTTGGAGTGTCTCTGAGGGATTGCATTCGCAACGAGGTAATCCGTCAGAGAACTGGTGTCACCGACATAGCCCAGCGCATATGCAAGCTAAAGTGGCAATGGACCGGTCATATCTGTCGCAGAACCGACAACCGTTGGACCAAGCAGGTTCTGGAGTGGTGACCGCGAATCGGCCAGCGTAGCGTGGGATGCCCTGAGGCTCGATGGAGCGACGACATTAGTCGTGTAGCGGGCGTTGTGTGGATGAAATGGACCCAAGATCGGAGGGTGTGGCGTGTCATTGGAGAGGCCTATGTCCAGCAGTGGACTGATGTGGGTGATGACTCGTATTTGGTTATATAGAGGGGCTCGTGGTCTAGTGGTAACTGATAATGTTAACACATTGCAAAGGTTAAGCAACATCGACTCAGGCCGGTCTTAGGATGGGTTACCATTTCATAAGACATTGAGACCCCTCCGTGCCTCGGAGAGCACGTTAAGCCGTCGGTCCCGGTTGTCATACAAACATCTATGGCAGTCGTTAGGGGTAGTTGGAGCCCTAAATCAAAAATCCGACCGGTCTTACTACAGAACTTCGATATCGCCCATGGGTTGTGAAGGTCAGATGGCAGTCGCTTCACAGAAAATATTGATGAGATGATGATTTGGTTATTATACTCACTTCTCTACCTCTATGTAACAGTATTTCTATTTATGTAGGTACTTACATTTCCACCACAGACACCGCAGAAGGAAGCTGGTTGTTGAAGCTAGACCGACGTCTTAGAAGCAGTATTTGAATTAATAATAGTCGTTTTTAGAATCTAGTCGACGACTTAATTGGCTGTGCCATAGCGGCTGGCACGTAAGATTTTGTTGCGTTTCACTAACATTTCCTTGCAAGGCAACGGGTTTCATTTTTTTTTATAAATTACAAATATTGCTGTTACTTTTTATTAAATTCATTCGGCCATTTTGGACGTAACCCATTATATGTGTGCCCGGTGACGGCAATAGGTTTGCCCCATATTACGTGGGACTAAAAATACTGGCAAATTGTGGGTGTGCAATGCACCTCTGCCTATCCCTTCGGGGATATAGGCGTGATATGTGTGTGATATGTGCGTTATTAAAATAGGTTTGGAAATAAAGTAACTCCTTAAGCATTATTTTAGCACAAAAATTCCATTTATGCTTCCAGGCGCAAAGATGTGTGTGTTAGAAGATGTCCCGTGTATTACAAAAGGAGGGAATGTGTTCTTCAAGTCAGTCACCAAAAGATATGACCCGTTGTATTTGCCGAGAATCGACGAGAGACGAGGTCAGACTCTGTACACATTGACTGACATTAAGCTGATGGGACTGCAGCAGTGCTCAGTCACTAAGCTACGGTGAGTAAACGTACAATACTTTGTATAGGAACATGGACCTCCCCTACACGTTAAGTGGGGTCATTTTTTGTGATATCGTGTGTAATATCATTAGATAAGTCTTTTAAAAACAATAGAGTCAAATAGAATCCGTTTGCGAAATATTCAACTTAAACTATTTTTTTTGTTAAAACAGGGTGTCCCTCTAAAAGCTAAATAGCTTGCTTGAAAAGTCTGTAAAAAATCATGATGTAGTCTCTATAATTAAATTTAAAGGAAAACTTAACAGGTTATGTAGCTTTGTTAGTTCAGGACTTTTGGACCCTATTCTGTGCGTGGCCCGCCACGAACTTGGACGGTTTTATTTATTTGTATAGAAGATACATCGTCGGTAAAATGGGAAATATACGATTGTTGTTTCAGTTTGATGGTACCTTCTCAAGTCTATGAGCATTACGTATCCTGTCCCTCGCTGACCGCCAGCTTCTACTATCAAATAAGCACAATCCCTGGACCGAACCCTGGGAACAGGACTCCACTTACTGTTGGAGCTCGTAAGTACATTTTAAGGTTAAGACACTTACGCCACAGATCACACTCAACACAAGTCCATACAAAAATTCATGTTTCTAGCGCTTACCGTCTGGGAGGAAAGCCTAGGACGGATGGACAAACAGACGGACGGACATGACGAAACTATAATATATATGTGGATTCTACAATGTCAGATTTTCAGGACAACAAGACACGAAACGAAAATACCACTCTTTCCTAATCGACATTAATGGTTCACTATCCATTTGCATAAAAAAAATAACCATAAAATATTTTGGCATATGGTAATTTAGACTAATGATATTTATGTATAATTTTTTTATCCATAACTAATTTAGCATATTTGTCTTAATCATAAATAAAATTAGCATAATCATATTTAAGCATAAAATTTATAAGCATAGCTTTATAAAGGCATAAACGTATCGAACTATAATGAATTTATGCATAATCATCTTACGCAGAATAAGTAACTATGTAAAATAATTAAAAGGCGGCTTAGGGGTGGCTCAAGGGCCACCCCCGCCGCACCTAAACCTACTTTGACACTATATAATAAAGGAAATACTGGTTAAAGTAACTGTTTTATTTTTCATTCATTTCATTAATTTATACCTATTCAATTTTAGTAATATATACTATTAGGCGACTGTACACTATGCCTAAAAACATTGTGCAAATTATAACTATGCATAAATATATTAGACCTAAATATAATTATTCCACAGTACATATGCTGCTAAAAATCAATTATGAACAAGTATAATTATGCCAAAAAAAGTATGCCAAATTCATTGTGCCAAAACATTTTAGGATTACATATATTATGTTAACGAAAGGTTACCCGACATTAATTACATTGCTATAAGTTTTTGTTTCCAGGTGACTACAGGTTGCTGAACTATGGTAACTACGGCATCTTCGTGAGTCGCACAGACAACCTGCCGCACTTCTTCCTGCAATCCGCCAACACAAAAGTTGCCTTAAGAGATGGAAATGAAAGTAAGTTTAAAGTAAAAAGTCGTGAGGTCACGCCCGCGAGGCTTCCGTGTCAACACTGCGAGGCTTCCGACGAAGACATGGCACTCCACACGTTGGTGGAATGTTTCCGTCTCCGTGTACCGTCTCGCTGGAGACGATGGTACGAGCCATGGTCTCTAGCGGGAGCCTGTGGAACGTGACGGTATCCTTCTATGAGCATTTTATACTCGCGAAGGGGGCGGCCGGAAAGAAGAGGGCGCAGACCCTCCCCGCTGAGTATCGAAGTGTGCGAGGGCAGTCAGAGTTAGGGTAAGATAGGTCAGATGGCAGTCGCTCAATGGAAAATATTGATGTTCATTGCAGTTAAGACAGGAAAGCCGACCCCAAATAGTTTGGGAAAAGGCTCAGTGGGTGACGATGATGATGTGATAAAAACCTTAATAAATCAGTATATTTTTTTCCAACAGCGGACTTGGCGGATTATTTGTTGTTCCTCGTGATGAAGCGAGCAATGGGCATCGTGCTGGAGGGTGTCGATGCCTACTTCCAAACTCATCTCATGGCTGAAGTGTTCCCGCTTAGTTAACTAACAGCACACTGTCATTAGTATACCGACGTTATAACAAGTATAGTCTAATATTTTGCAGTATGGCTCAAAGCCAACTGTCCAAAACGCCACTAGCTTATACTCGTAACCTTAATCCTTAACTATAGCACAGAATAGGGAATAGTACCTATAGTCTATTTGCGTACTACTGGACCAATTAGATCATAGTAAATTATAAAGCAGTGTTTTAAATGTAAACCCTTCAGAGTACTATTCCTTAAACTATTCTGTGCCTTCAGTCAGTATGGACGTGTCAGTTGTCAACTTGAACAATAACCTCACCAACCCATTAAAGCCAAAATGGATTCATAGTTCATAGTAAAATTAAATAATAAAATAAGTGATTTATTATTACACACACATTATTACAATAAATTTATAGTAAAAGCATCTATAAAATAGTTTTCCTTTAATTATGACTCCAGTATGAAATTACCTTTACTTTGCAGTTGCACTACTGAGTGTTTAGATTAATACAAACATGTCAAACATTGACACATAAACTGAAATCGAAGTACCGTAATGGGTCCAAATAATTGTCGAAATGGGACCAAATATTTGTCGGAATGGTACAAAATCAAAACGAGACCACTTGGAAAGCAGCAGCTTTGAATCAGTTCACCTAATCAAAATATATGAGGTAACAAACATAAAAAAACCGACCGAAGTGCGTGTCTGGCCACGCATAATAAGGTTTCGTAGTTTAAATAAAAGCCTCTATAACACCTGAACTAACAGAGTTACAACATCCGTAATAGTCTTTCTTCAAAGTGAAATAATGAAATAGTGAAATAATGAACTACCATCATGAATTCATGTTTGTTCGCGGATAACTTCATAGTTCATGAACCAATTTTGATGATAATTTGTGTACAATATAGATTATTTTATGCTGTAAAAGGAAACAAATAATAATCAACATGGATTTACTGTTTTTGTTTGCAAGTCTTAACGTTGCCCGCCGGCAGCACGTCACCCATCACGTAGAACCTTAAGTGAGTATCCAGACCCACGACAAACAGTCTCATGGCCTCCTTCACGATCAAAGAGATCAGGAACTCCGCCGTGTCCTTGGACAGCTCCGAGGGTAGAACTTTGTTTCCTTACACAACAGAAATTTAAATAAATATTCGCAACTGATACACAGGCTCTACCTCTACCCACAGCTGGTTGAAAATCCCCCGGATCCGCGTTGGGCTCTTCAACGTTTAGACTGGGAGGCTCGCCTGGAGGCGGCAATAGTGCAGGCCTGGATTCACGCGCCGGACAGGCCTGCCGACGTTGCTGCCGAGGCTGAATGGTTCAGGAGAGCCATGTCGCAAATCTTCGATGCGGCGATGCCTAGGGTTACGCCCGGACCGGCAAGGAAGCAGGTGTACTGGTGGTCGCCGGAGATAACACAGCTGCGCGCAGCATGCGTCTCCGACCGCCCCCAGTACACCAGGTTCCGCCGGAGAAAGAAAGAAAGAAAGAATATTTTATTGTTGCATCACAACTTAACACTCAACGTTACACAAAGAAAAATATAACTTATCTGTGGTCATGATGTCGTGCTCGTGTCACAAACTGTCACAACAAGTGTGGTTTGGTTTGACACTTATGAGTTACGTATGTGTGTAAGGAAATACGTGGTAAGCACATGCCGCGTTTTTGAAACATATTATTTAATTATTTATGTACATTTATTGCATAAATTGGCCATTTCGCATTCAATACCACTAACACGTACCACGTACAGTAACTTGTAAAAATTGCGACGCACAATATAGGATGACACTTAGCGTATTGTACTGAGACCAGCACATTGCCTATCTCAGCACATCTGGTTTTCAGTGTCACCCCATACCGATACCAGGAGGCATCGTCGCCCAGGTGACGCAGCAGTCTGAGAGGCGCTACAGGGAGGCGAAGAGTATCCTCCAGGAAGCTATAAATCAGGCCAACATTGCGGCCCGCGAGGAGCTCTTGGAGATACTGCAGAGGTACCCATGGGGGCGTCCGTACCTACAGGTCAGAGGTAAACTCCGACCTGTAGGAAAATTATGGCCTTAGGGAGGAAATATAGCCTTCTCCTAATAGCCGTGCCCAGATGGAGTTGTAGTGGACTGTATTATGTTGTATATAGGGGCAGATCCAGTGAAACAACAGCGTACAACTTTCACACGTCTATATTGAACCACGTATACGAGAGAAGAGAGAACGGATACTTATTTCTGCAGTGTGGCCACCACATACGTTCTTATGTACTGACACCGATATGGCTAAAGGTCAATTTGACCATACCGTTGGTAAATTACATGTTGGTTTCCCAACACGACCAGGGGCGCCTCCACTGACTCAGTGTCTCCAGCCTCAGCAGCTGGAGGTTGTCTTGGCCTCTCTGTTTTCGACAAGCACGGAAGAGCACGTCCCTCTGCGTATGGCTCCGTCTCAGACGCCCAACGCGGATAGCACCAGCGAAGACGACGTACCCGAAATTAGGGAGGGTGGGCTAGGTGCGGTAGTACTCCGGCCCAGACGCCGGAAAAACACTGCTCCCGGACCCGACGGCATTCCTGGCCGTGCATGGGTCCTGGCCCTAGTTCGGAGGGGGCTCTTTAGCGCATGCTTCGAAAGGGGCCAGTTTCCCAAATTGTGGAAGACGGGAAAACTTTCCGGAAAGCGGGATGGCCGGTGGACTCACCGTCCAGATACCGGCCGATCGTGTTGCTTGACGAGGTGTATAAGCTCTTTGAGCGAATTATCGCGGAACGCCTCGTCGAGCATCTCACGACCGTGGGGCCAGACCTGGCGGATAGTTTGGTTTCCGTCGGGCATGCTCCACGGTGAACTGTCGGAGGAAGCAGTCTCGCAGGACAATGTGGTGGTGGCGGTATCTCTTGACATCGTATTGGTCAATGACACTGTCTTTCTGGGCATAACGTTAGACTCCAAATTGCAATGGGAACCTCATATCGGGAAAATTTCGTCCAGGCTTAGTTCAGCAGCTTATGCTGTCAAAAAGATCCGACAACTTACAGACATTAAAACGGCGCGTCTTGTCTACTTCAGCTACTTCCACAGTATCATGTCATATGGCATGCTACTGTGGGGTAACGCTGCCGATATTGAATGCATCTTTGTGTTGCAGAAGAGGGCTGTCCGGACTATCTATGGAATGGGGTCTCGGGAGTCATTAAGAGATAAGTTTAAGCATATTAACATCCTTACAGTGTATTCACAGTATATTTATGAAATTTTATTGTATACCCACAAGAACTAAAGTAAATTTGTGAAAAATAGTGATAATCATAATCTAAACTTAAGAAATAAGGATAAACTGGCTGTTCCTAAATTTAGGCTTCATAAAGTGAGTAATTCCTTTGCGGGGAACTTTATTCGAATGTACAATACATTGCCAACTGAAATAGCAAATTTATCTGTCAATAAATTTAAAAAACTAATAAAAAGTAAATTGTGCCATAAAGCTTATTATAGTATTAATGATTTCTTAGATGACAAGGCTGCCTGGTTGTAACACGAATTGCTCCTTTCTAAATAACTCTGTACTAGATTTAAGATGAAATATTTTGAAAAAAGCCGAACTGAGTTTCTTGAGGGCTCTTCTCAGTCTCGTTGCATTTCGGAACCCTCGTTGTCTGGGTAGTTGAAATCTCCAGCAACAATGATGGTGTTATCTTCTGAGGCAGTATACAGGTTGTGCAATAGGAGGGTGTCATCGGTCACCCAGGTGGGATTTGTGTCTGCACGATACACACCAACAAGCAGAAAATGGTGACAACCAAACTGGATATCCAAATAGAGGGCCTGCATGGATTCATGCATTTACTGTTTATTCTTCCTGGCGATTATGGGAGTGCCGTTAGTAGAGTTTCTCACATATATAGCTACACCACCACCCTTGGATTTTCCACCTTCAGCCTTTGGGCGGGTTTTGCGGTCCTTTCTAAAGAGCGAGTAATTAGGTATTGAATATGTGTTGTTCGGGTCATTACTTTTAAACCAGGTTTCTGTGATTATAATGAAGGTCGGCTTACATGCTGAAACGTCAAGGAGAAGTAAATCGAATTTAGCTGGTAGTGAGTCTAAGTTGGTGTAGTAAAATGTCAAGTCTGTGTAAGGTTGCTTAGTATTAATTATTTTTTTGTTTTCACAATCCTAGGCCTTGATGGTAATATCTGTCTCACCTTTATCCAGACGGTTCTTGAGGCAAGAGCGCAAATGGTTCAGCTCCTCACGTTGTTCGGGCGTTCTGTCATTATAAACTCTTACCTCGTTACGGGATTTAGACTTGTTTTTCAATATATTGATGGCATCTGAGCGATATTTCAATACAACTTTCACAGGTCTAGGTTTAGAGCTAGATTTTTTACCTAACCGGATTACTTTGATAACCTTCTCAGTGTAGTTCTCCCCTCCCGTGATCTCGCTGATGACATCTTTGACTATTTGATTGTCATATGTTCTGCAGGTATCAGTGTCTTCAGAGCTACACTCCAACACACCAACTAAAATTATGTTGTTGGCACGGCGCTCACGTTCCGCCATTTCCTCGATAACTGTGTTGGTGTTGACTACATAATTCGCAGGTAGAGGAGCTGGGGAAGTTTTGGTGGTGTTTTGGGAGGCCAGTTGGGTTTTTATTTCCTTGAGTTCCTCAAGCACATTGTCATATGCCTTAATCAACTTAGGGACCTGGAACAATGCTTCCCGACATGGAGTATATAGGAACATTAACGTACGCTTGCATTTTAATCCCATAACCCTAACCTCACTACTCGTTAAGTCACTGCATGTCAGACACACATTCCGCTTACAACCGTCGCATTGGATGAGATTTTCATCTTCATCGGGAACACTGTCACACTGGAAGCACTTCATATTTTATTTCTTTTAGTTCACAAAATAACACAGTTCACACTAGATATTCGTTTTGGTAGGTGGGTTTCAAACTTGTTAATTTGTAGTGATATTGTGGTTGGAATCACAGAATTTATTTGAAAATATTGGATATAGACACTAGGAACACAGTTTTAGGTAAGTTTTGATTGGTTTTGGTCACAAAAACTAATTTAAAACACAATTTAAGTAGCGACGAAACTTCGAACACTGTTAACTTAACTGTGGGTAGAAGGGAAAAAAAGGCTTCCGGCGTAGACACGGCATTCCACACGTTGGTGGAATGCTCAGCCTGGGCGAGTCAGCGCCGGGACCTCGTAGTGTATCTGGGCGTGGATATCCAGCGCGGCCGTGAGGCGGCTGAGAGGGAGAGGGAGCGTACCCATTTCAATTTGGTCCCATTCCGACAATTATTAGGTCCACCGGTACTTGGAATTCAGTTTTTATGTCCATGTTTGATGTTAATACTACTACTGTTAATAATACCATGTTTGATGTGTTTTTAGAGGTGAAGTAAATTATAAACATTTGAACATTCATCTATACTAACTGTCGCGTTTATAGTATTAGCAAGAAGCAGGATTTTTGTAGGATATTAGTAGGATTCCGTAGGGTTTTGTAGGATTTAGTAGGATATAAGTAGGATTTAGTAGAATGTTAGTAAGATTTAGTAGTATACTCTAACTATGGAGCCTTGTTGTAAGCATTATATTATTATGGTGTGGCGCATACTTTATAATCTCTGACGTCATACGAAACATGTAGATAAGGAAGATAGAAGGCGCTCCGAGAACCTTCGATTACCTACCATAATATTCCACCAATATAACTCCCAACATCACCATACTGGTGACCCCGACGTAATAAAGATATCAAATAACTTGCTGAAGTTCCCGACGTCACTGGTGACCCTCAACTTTACTGGTGACACTCGATATCAAGCAGTGCTTGAATACAATAATAATCATCATCGTAGGACTGTTCCCGATTGAACCACAGTTACAAGCCGCATCATCATCATCATCTGAGCACCGTTCCCGGTTGAACTACAGTAACAAACCGCGTAATCATCATCATCGCGCGTTGTTCCCGGCCGCAGAATGACGGATCCATCCGGACAGCCTGGTACAGCCGCAGCTACGATTACGGATGTGGTGTTGGGAGAAGCTTACCGAGTAGGAGTCAAGATCCCGAAGTTCGACCCCAATGACCCAGAGCTATGGTTCGCACAAATGGAGGGACAATTCGTGCTATCCAGAGTAATCGCCGACGACGCAAAATTTAACTACGTCCTGGCTCAACTCGAACCGCAGCATTCATCGGAAGTACGCGATTTGATCGTTTCTCCACCGGCGTCAAACAAATACGATACATTGAAGACCGAGCTCATACGAAGACTGTCAGCCTCGCAAGAAAAGAAGATACAACAGCTTCTCATGCACAAAGAGATGGGTGACAGGAAGCCTAGTCAATTCCTCCGGCACTTGCAACTACTTGCTGGTTCTAATGTTCCTTCAGATTTCATAAAATCCATTTGGACTAGTAAGCTGCCTACACATTTGCAGACCTGCACAGCAGACCAGCAGTGTAAAATGACTCTGGAGGACCTATCCGAGTTAGCAGATGGTGCGCTAGTCCCTAGGCAAGTAGCAAATACAACGTCGACGACCGCCGAAAGTACTGACATAGCCACGCTCACTCGTACCGTATCGGACTTCAGAGGTAGATTGGAGGCAATGAGCATGGACCTGCATAGACTTTCCCGCTCACGTTCCAGAAACGACAGAAGCATTCCGAGACATAACCGCTCGAGGTCGCGCTCACGTACTAGTAATAACTCATATTGCTACTACCATGATCGGTTCCGGGATAAAGCACACTAATGCTCACAGCCCTGCTCATTTAGGAAGTCGGAAAACTTCCCAGGCAGCCATTAGTGGCGGTAAACGACTGCCTTTCTATTTCGAGCCGCCTGTTCATAACGGACCGCAAGACGAAGATTCAATACCTCATTGACACGGGTTCGGACCTGTGCGTCTTCCCACGATCCGCTGTTCGGGAGCCACGTATGAAAACCCGGTATGAATTGTTCGCTGCCAATGGAACGATCATTGCCACCTACGGTGACTTGCCACTGACATTAGATTTAGGCCTTCGCCACGCGTTCACATTGCGTTTTATTTTGGCTGACGTCACAAAGCCAATCATCAGCGTCGACTTTTTAGGCTACTACAGTTTATTAGTAGACTGCCGCAATCAACGCCTGATTGATGGAATTACAAGACTAACAGTTGCTGCTCCACATCAACCTCCAACTGAGGGTATTTCATCCGTCCACACTGTCACTGATAACACCGTGTACCATCGTTTGTTGGGACAGTACCCGGACGTCACGCGCCCTGCTGGTAAACCCAAGGTCGTGAAGCACTCAACGGTGCACCATATACGCACCACTCCTGGCCCACTAGTAGCCAGCCGCCCACGTCGCTTGGACCCAGAACGTCTAAAGATTGCGAAAACTGAGTTCAAACTCAGGACATGTTGCAAAACGGTATCGCACGTAAATCCGACAGTCCATGGTCTTCACCACTCCATTTGGTACGCAAGAAGAATGATGGATGGCGACCATGTGGAGACTACAGACTACTGAACTCACGCACAATTCCAGATCAGTATCCAATCAAGCACCTGCAAGATTTTACGTACCAACTCACAGGCAGCACTATTTACTCGACCATCGACCTCGTAAAAGCGTACATCCAAATCCAAGTTTTTGAAGAAGACATACCGAAGACTGCAATAACGAGTCCCATGGGCTTGTACAAGTTCCCATTTATGGGGACGAGAGTCTCCGCAGCAGGCATACAACCGCTAGACAGCAAAGTCAAAGCCATATTGGACTTCCCTATACCTAAAACCGTTAAAGAGATACGACGTTACCTGGGTATGCTTAATTTTTATCGACGTTCCATCCCAGCAGCTGCAGCCCTTCAAGCTCCACTCAATGGGTTACTAACTGTACCAAAGATCAAAGGATCTCACACAGTTACCCTAACACCAAACCTTTTGGAAACATTCCAGAAGTGCAAGCAAAGTCTGTCTGAAGCCGCACTTTTGGCACATCCTGATCCAAAAGCTGAGCTCCAAATCCAGACGGACGCATCAGATACAGCAATGGGCGCAGTCTTACAACAACGTAAAGGTCAAGATTGGCAACCTCTCGCATTCTTCTCAAGAAAACTCAGTCCATCCCAGAAGAAATGTAGTCCGTACGATCGAGAACTCCTAGCTATCTACGAGGCTATACACTATTTCAAGTTCATGATTGAAGCACGAGTTTTCTCCGTTGCCACTGATCCCAAGCCATTAACCATACCTTCAAAACAAACCAAGACAAATGTTCTCCAAGGCAGTTTAGATACCTTGATTTTATCAGTCAATTTACAACTGACATCAGGTTTATCAAACGAGAGAAAAATGTAGTCGCCGATATCTTATCCCGTATCGAAGAGCTGACACAACCTTTAGACTACAATGCCTAAGCTAAGGAACAGCTAACAGACTCCGAACTACGTGACCATCTTGAAAACGGTTCGTCCCTGCACCTGGCACCTGAAGAAAGTCAGACTGTCAGGCTGCATCACCGAAGTATATTGTGACGTATCTTCAGCGACAAAGCCATTCGTTACGAAATCGTTTCGGAAGCAAGTGTTCCTGTCTCTGCACAACCTGAGCCATCCCGGTGCGAAAGCTAGTGTACAACTAGTGACGCAAAGATTTGTTTGGCCAGGCATAAAATGCGATTGCAGACTATGGGACAAGCAGTGTGAAGCGTGCCAGCGAAGCAAAGTAGTTCGCCATACATCAGCTCCACTACGTGCCTTCGACACTCCATCAGGTCGCTTCCGACATATACACATTGATCTCATAGGTCCGCTACCCTTGTCGTCCAACTACAGATACTGCCTCACTATAGTCGACCGCGCAACACGCTGGCCTGAGGCATATCCGCTGCAAGATATCACAGCTGAGACCGTTGTGGACGCTTTAATATCAGGATGGATAGCAAGCTATGGATGCCCTGAGCACATCACCACAGACCGCGGATGGCAGCTCGTGTCAAAAGTCTTCAGCGACCTGGTGTCGCTTCTAGGTGCTACCCATCATCTCACAATGAGTTATCATCCAGCAGCCAATGGAATCGTGGAACGAATGCTTAGGACGCTCAAATCGGCCATATCATGTCACGCTACAGCAGACTGGACTGAAGCACTTCCATGAGTTCTTCTAGGCATACGAAGCTCATGTAAAGGAGACTTGCAGACTTCAGCAGCAGAACTTGTCTACGGTGAAGCACTACGCTTGCCTGGACAGTTTCTAACCACCAGCTCTCAAGATCCAATGGACTTGTCAGAGCTAGTCGGCAGACTTCGCCTACATATGGCAAAGCTGACTCCACAGCCAACTTCATGGCACACCAGCTCTAGTAGAAACTTCTACGTCCCCAAGAACTTGCCAACAGCCACTCATGTCTTCTTACGCCAAGGTCCAATAAAAAAACGACCATACAGAGTACATCGGCGCGACGAGAATACATACGATATTGACGTGCAAGACAAGACGCAAAAGGTCACTATAGACCGTTTGAAGCCAGCTTTCATGGCCAGAGAACTCCCTGACGAGATACACGACCAGCTACAGGTCCAGAACTACCAGCCCGCAGATGACCACACAAAGAAAACAAGATATGGACGCACAGTGCGATTTACAGATTTCTATCGCCCGTAGTTACGGTCTCACCGGGGGAGTAGTGTGGTGCATTTTATAATCTCTGAAGTCATACGAAACATCTAGATAAGGAAGATAGAAGGCGCGCCGAGAACCTTCGAGTACCTACCATAATATTCCACCAATATACCTCCCAACACCACTATTATGGTATACCTACATATATTATTACTTATCTCAAAAATGCTGCAAGCCTTTTTTAAACAAAAATTGTAGAATTTATAAGAATTTAGTAGGATAGTACGAGTAGAATATGCAACCGTGTAGTAAGTTACCGTCGCGTTTGATCTCCAAGTTGGTTTGGCTCTTGAGGTGAGTTTTAGTTGCAAGGGTTTTCATGAAGAAATGTGGCAAATGGTCTTCCTTCTTCACGAACACTCCGTAGTAGCCGGTGTTCAATATTTCATAGTCCTCTAAACAACACACATACATATTATTATTGGCTTATTTAAATAACAAATATTTTTGGACATTCTCACTCAATATCATTTAAGTAGCCCAAATTAAGCTATTATTAGCTTGTGCTATGAGATCTAGACTACTGATAATATGTATTTCTAAATACATATATAAAAAACTCCCAAACACCGAAATAAACATTTGTGGGTCAGCCAAACACTTGATTCGACCCGGCATCGAACCTGGGACACGGACGACAGTCGCATACTCATACCACTTGACTGGCCAAGATATGGCACAATTAACATTGTGTCATAACTCTGTCTAATGTAATCAACTTAGTCAATAGGCCGCGCCCTGCCTCCTCCCAGGTATTCTTCACCCAAGACTCAAACGTTATACTTACGAACAGTGATCACAATTTTGTCTTGACAAGTGGTCGCGTTAGGCCCTACGTAATTAAAAGTTGCAATCAACTTAGGAGCGTTTACATAATGCTTGTACGACTCGTCCGTTACGTTTAATCTACAAATAAAACAAATATTTCGTTTAAAAGATACGGACTAACGACAAAGTGTAATGACCTTTTTTTTTTTTTTTTTTTTATATTTAGGTCGACAAATTGACGCCACCCGCCTGATGGTAAGCTGAGGCGACGTCTGGCAATTGAGGGCGACTCTCACAGTACACAGGAATACTATAGAGAGTGGCCCTCAACTTGACGACCCAGTAATGTGCCTCTTCACACTTCGCTTAAAGAGCCCAGGGTTATATGTTGGAGGAAACACGTGCCCAGGCAGGGCGTTCCAAGCCACCATCGTTCGGCAGAGAAACGATCGTTTAAAACGCTCGGTTCTCGCGAAGACGGTTTCCACGGTATGAGGGTGACATCTCTGGCCGGCACGCGTTGTTCGGGATCGGAAGGGAGAGGGTGGGATCAGGTTGAAGAGCTCTTCAGAACACTCACCGTGGTAAATACGGTAGAACGCGGCCAAGGAAGCAATTGTTCGGCGCTGGGCTAGCGGCTCAAGGCTTCCCGTTACCTCCGGACAGTCTATAATGCGAACAGCGCGTCGCTGCATAGCGTCGAGTGCGTCCAGCAAATACTTCGCGGAGCCGTCCCAGAGGTGAGAGCAGTATTCAACGCAGGGTCTAATCTGCGTTTTGTACAGCAGACACCTCTGGTGCGGTGTAAAGAATCGCTTTACCTTGTTCAGTATTCCTAGTTTCCGCGAAGCTAGCCCAATACATCTCTCAATGTATTTTGTGTTATTGAGCTCTCGACGAACGTCTATGCCAAGGATGTCTAGATTGTCCTTCATTGGTAATATTGCATTCTGAAGAGTAGGGACCTGGTCGTTAACCCGTATTTGGGTACCGACCTATGGAAATCTGCAACCCGTATTCATTATTTGAAGAGCTTAGGGCGCAGGGCACCTTACCATGTTCTGGTAATAACCGAACCGGAGTAAATAATATAAATGTATGAGGTAAATGCCCGAATTTGGATAAAGTCTTTCTCTTTCGTGCACCCGAATAAGGGCTAACGACCAAGAATAAGTGCGCCATAAGCATTATAATTGTGAAAAGAGAAAAGTAGAACAAGAAATGTAAGTGGTGTAATATAAGATACTTACATTAAATTACTGACCACACATTTCTGTAGTCCTTTAAATTCGATATTAGTTATCACGTACGTTGTACCTTTGTCGGTACAATTACTTTGAGTTCCTTTGAGTGTCGCTATCACCAACGGGTCCAAGGGCTTGATGCCCAAAGCCTTGTTGCCAGCGACTACTGCCTTGTATGTGGCAAAAGCTCCTTTAGTTGCACATGTGGCATCGTCAAGATCACAAACTTTTTTACCTGAAAATAATGTGTCAACGCATTATAAAGAGAGCAACGGTCTGCCTGCACCATCAGGTCAAGATTAAAGTTGGCTACGGTCGTTAGTCGATAAAGTGGAAAATCGAAGAAAGACGGCCCCTTAAAAGTATAAACTTCTACGTTTCATAAACTATATTTTACTTTAACACCCGTATTGTAGATGCAAATTCCTATCTACTATGATACTACGTTCCAAGTTCGAAGGACCAAGTAGGCTTTAAGAATAAATACACTTGTATTCTTCCCTACTATTTAATTACACATTTATTATTTACACACGCACAAGCTAAACACAACAAAACAGTATTAACAAACTGTTTAACGAACAAGTACACACGAAATAATAAATTAACAAGAAAGAAATCTAACCTAACTTACATAATAAACAAATGATATAGTAGGCGCGACTTCTTACGACCGACCGACTCTGACGAGAGTGACGACTCGTCCGACTCTCTACGGGAGAGGTTCTAGAGTTTAAAAGGTGTCGTGCCTTCGCGATGCCCGCTTTTATATGGGTCAAAAGCGCGGGAAGCCTGCCTCCCACCAAGCTTTCAGGCTTGCCAACTGATCGTGTGGATTGGCTTGCCGCGTGTGGGCCAATCACAAGGCACAGTAAGCTAGACTACAGACCCGCCATCTATCCCGCGTTGATGAACGCGACTCGTACGCACTAATCACAGGCATGGATGGCGAGTCAACAGGTCTGCCAACCGTATCTCGTAAGCACCAATCACAGACACAATTTAGCGATCGTGTAGTTAAGACAAAGCTCAATTTGCGCGGCAAATGTGACCCACGTGGCTCGCGAGCGCTTGCGCACATGTGCGCTGACGAACAATGAAATGGTGCGCGCCCTATTGGAACCACGTAGCTCACCTATGAGCCTCAGGTAAATGCGTTGCCTACATTCCACTCCCTTGTTCCTAAACACACTCGTCAGTAGGCAACACAATGACCTTTACAACAGGTCGTTTTACATATCCCCTATTTGTCTTAATACTAACTATTCTAATGTGGCCGTCTCGGCCGGGGTGAACTGCACTAATTACTCCCCTAGGCCACATGTTTCGCGGTTGGTTTTCTTCGAGAATAAGAACCATGTCCAAAGACGACAGAAATGGCTACGGGGACAAACCCCATTGAAGGTAGGGGCCTTCAATGGGGTTTGTCCCCGTAGCCATTTCTGTCGTCTTTGTAAAGTAGGGATATACTCCTTAAGCCACCGACGCCAAAACATATCCGCAAGTGTCTGTGCCGTTACCCACGCTTTTCTACACGTTAAGTCTGACGCATCAAAATTACCTAACGTCGACGCCCCGGTCGGCGTACCTAATAACAAATGGTTAGGAGTCAGAGCGATGGGACCATCACGGTCAATGTCAAATGTCAATGGCCTACTGTTCAGGGTCATCTCCACTTCAGCCATCAGCGTGATCAATAGTTCCTCTTTAGGAGCTCGCGAAGTAAGTGTAACTTTAAGTGCTGTCTTCACAGACCTGATAAGGCGCTCCCAGCAGCCACCCATATGAGGTGCTCGTGGACAATTTAGCCGCCAAGAAATACCTTTGCTAACTACGAAATCCGGGATCTTATCAGTTTGTAATTTCTGAATGGCTGCTCGCAACTCCGTGTCGGCACCCACAAAGTTAGTCCCCCTATCGCTGAAAATGATTTCAGGTTGACCTCGACGAGCTGTAAAACGTCGAAGCGCCATTATGGCAGAATCAGCGGATAGCGATGAGGCGATTTCTAGGTGAACCGCTCGCGTGACAAGGCATGTAAAAATGACACCCCATCTTTTTTCGTGTCTCCTTCCTATAGTGACCTCCATTGGACCGTAGTAGTCTATACCGCAATGTACAAAGGCTCTCCTAGTGTTAATGAGTCTAGCGGCTGGAAGATCACCCATCTTGGGTGGTGAAGGTCGAGCGTGACGAATGCGACAAAACTGGCACTTGGATACGACTGTTTTAATAGTACGTCGCAAGTGAGTGATCCAAAACTTCTCTCGAATACTATTTATCACTGTATCCGTGTTAGCGTGATGGAAACGCTGATGGAAATCTCTTATGATCAACCTCGCGGTGTGACTACCACCGTCAAGTATGATTGGATATTTTTCGTTAAACATCAGATCAGGGGCTACACTCAGACGCCCCCTAACGCGAAGCAATCCATCGCGTTCGTACAGAAAAGGGTCTAGGTTACGAATCTTGCTGTCCATAGACACTGCGCTAGAATTTTCAAGTGTCGTCACTTCTTTGGAAAAAACTTCCATCTGAGATTGCCTCAGTAGCAGAATCTCAGCATGGCGTATATTATCGACGGTTAACTTTACTACTTGTCGTTTCCTGCACAGACCTAGGAAAGCCAAAACTCGACCGGCACATCTAACAGCACGCGTCCAGCTGCTAAACCTATCAACTGGAAATATAGGTTCATAGACTTTGATGACAAGGACTTTTTCGAGGCGCTCTAAATCAACATCAGCCGCTTCATCAAATTCATTAGCAGGCCAAGCGTTCTTCCCCTGGTACAAAAATGAAGGACCGGTAAACCATAACCTACAGTTACTGGGCCAACACAATTTCGTAGCCTCGTCAGCAGGATTTTCAGATGTGGGGACCCAGTGCCAATCGCGTGGGTCAGACCTTTTATCTATTTCCGCTAACCTGTGGGACACAAACTTTTGGAAATCACGAGGATCAGAATGAACCCATTTTAAAACTGTCTTTGAATCAGACCACAAATACTTGCGTGTTATTGTTAAATCATGCTCTTTAACAATGGTACTCGCTAACCTGCAGGCCATCACCGCTGCTTGCAGTTCCCGACGAGGTACTGAAATCATTTTCAGTGGAGTAACACGAGCTTTACCGATAACTAGGGAGACAGTCGGTTCCCCAGACGCGTTCTTACCAACCAAGTAGGCTACTGCAGCGTAAGCCACCTCGCTCGCGTCACCAAAGACGTGCAACTCAATCTCATCACTAAGACGGTACCAACGTGGAATACACATATTTTCCAACTCCCTTATATCTGTCACCCACTCAATAAATTCACTTTCCTTAAGCGGTTGATCCCACTCGATGCCCGATCTCCATATCTTTTGTAGCAGGATTTTGGATTTTATGGTGTACGGACAAATTAAGCCTAAAGGATCGAAAATGCTCATAATGAACCCTAAGAACTGACGTTTAGTGGGAACTACCTTGCCTTCTACCACTTCAGTTGGCATCTTTTTAAAGGATAGGTCGAATTTTAAGTTATCGGCCTCCGGTACCCATATCATACCCAGCGTCCGTTCATCACTATATGGGGACTTGTCAAAATTCACTGAACCGGGCACGACTGATGGCAACTGCTCACGAAGCTCGGGTGAGTTTGTCACCCACCCCCTGATATGGAAACCACCAGCAGCATGGATCAAAGAAACTTCCTTTATCAACTGCCGTGCTTTACTGACCGAGTCTACGCTATCAAGGTAATCGTCTATATAGTGGTTCCTGTGAATCGCTTTAACGGCTTCTGGGTAGGACTCCTGATTTTCACTGGCATTTTTATTCAAAATGTAAATAGCCGATGCGGGGGATGACTTGGCGCCGTATATCATGGATTCCATTACGTATACGTTTGGTTCACGCTTTCTGTCCTGACCTCTCCACAAGAAAAGTTGCGCGCCCAGATCCTCCTTTCTCACCTTGATACGTAAGAACATATTATTATCGGCTATGTCCGCTGTATAGGCCATCGACCTAGACCGAAACTTAAATAATATACCTAATAACGAATTTAACAAGTCCGGTCCTGTTAACATCATTATCATTTAAACATGTGCCTTTATATTTCGTGGCTGCATCGTAAACTAATCTAAGCTTGCTCGGTTTATTGGGGTTAGTGACCCCAAAATGTGGTAAATACCATATTGGGTGTCCCCCGGGTGGTGCTTGTAACAACCTAGCGTAGTTCTCGGAAACTAATCTGTCTATCTGACGTGAATACCCTTCCGCATAACTAGAGTCCTTACCCATCTTTCGCTCAACACCGCGTAAACGCTTGACGGCGTATTCGTTATTATTGTGTAGGTATACATCGTCTCGCGACCATAGCAACCCTACCTCCCAACCGCCGTCGACTCGGCGGCTAGTACTATCTAAGATCCTACAAGCACGCTCCGTATCGTTATTTCTGCGTGACACCTCCGTTATCCCGATGGATTCTAACAAGAACTGTTGCTTTACGAGTTCACTTAAACCGTCTAAATTATCATGTACTAGATTCACTGACTCCTGGCAAGGATTACGATAATAACCTATGGGGCCATGTACGACCCAACCTAACTTGGTCAGCGACGCTACGGGTTGACCTGTTTTACCTTGACGTATTTATTGATTGACAACTAGCTGCCAGTTATCCTGCCCTATCAAAATCATGGGTTTGGCGCAGGACATTTCGCAGAGGTCTAGATCTCGCAAATTATTATCTCTAGCCAAGATTCTTGCGGGCACAGTTTGAGTAGGTAAATCTAAATTTTCGATGGTACGCAATGCGATATCATGGTATAAACCATTAGGGCCTCTAATTAGTGCAGTTACCTTACAAGACTTCTTATCTATAACTACATGACCACGCGTACTAACAATTTTCAAAGGAAATAATTGTCCACTAAAATTACACACACTAGAGTCAATTAACGACACAGTAGCACCATCATCCAGTAAGGCATAACACTCATATTCAACATTATCTACACAAATAGTAACGGGTATAATTTTCAATAGGGTTTTTGTGTATCGCTCACCCATACACGTAACCGACTCAACGTTACTCGACGCGGATTGTCCTGTGGCTGTAGTGGGACCCGCGGCTGCCTCATTTACGCTGCCAGCGGGTGCAACTGCGACGCTTGACCTCTCGTAGTGTAGAAGTAAATGATGGAACGCTTTACACTTATCACACACTTTTGCACGGCATCGATAGCGTGAATGATTTTGCAACAAACACTTAAAACACAGTTTATACTGTCTAACAAAGTCACACTTTTCTTTATCACTTTTGTTACGGAATTTAACACACTCAGGTAACCGGTGACCCTCACTGTTGCACAGCACACACAAACATACTCGCGACGACGACTCCGTTGAGGGTGTAGACTCGCCGATCACATGTACACGCTGTGTGCGATTCCTCTGAAGGCACGAAGATTCTCCGTGGCTAGCATGCGCGACACCGGAGTTGGCAATCACACCGGGGTAAGCGTAATTCCGGTTGCGATACGTGTGATCCGAGCATTGTACGTCGCTCCATTGTGGCATCATTGTGGCGTTTCGGGTGCGGCGGCCGTTTTCATTTGTTATTGTTTATCTGCGTCCACGCCGGTTTTACCGCCGCACATGTGCATTGTACGTGGCTCCATTGTGGCATCATAGGACAAGGTCTCGGGTGCGGCGGCCATCTGTTGTCGTTTACCTGAGCCCTTGCCGGTGACTCGCATGACTCGAATTGACCAAATATTGTAGATGCAAATTCCTATCTACTATGATACTACGTTCCAAGTTCGAAGGACCAAGTTGGCTTTAAGAATAAATACACTTGTATTCTTCCCTACTATTTAATTACACATTTATTATTTACACACGCACAAGCTTACACAACAAAACAGTAGTAACAAACTGTTTAAAGAACAAGTACACACGAAATAATAAATTAACAAGAAAGAAATCTAACCTAACTTACATAATAAACAAATGCTACAGTAGGCGCGACTTCTTACGACCGACCGACTCTGACGAGAGTGACGACTCGTACGACTCTCTACGGGAGAGGTTCTAGAGTTTAAAAGGTGTCGTGCCTTCGCGATGCCCGCTTTTATATGGGTCAAAAGCGCGGGAAGCCTGCCTCCCACCAAGCTTTCAGGCTTGCCAACTGATCGTGTGGATTGGCTTGCCGCGTGTGGGCCAATCACAAGGCACAGTAAGCTAGACTACAGACCCGCCATCTATCCCGCGTTGATGAACGCGACTCGTACGCACCAATCACAGGCATGGATGGCAACCGTATCTCGTAAGCACCAATCACAGACACGATTTAGCGACCGTGTAGTTAAAACAAAGCTCAATTTGCGCGGCAAATGTGACCTGAAATGGTGCGCGCCCTATTGGAACCACGTGGCTCACCTATGAGCCTCAGGTAAATGCGTTGCCTACAACCCGAATTTATTTACAATAAGAATAACAATTTACATAATTATGTAAGTACAAAAAATATTTACACTACAAAATGTCGTTTAAAAAATCCTCCACGTCATTGCTGACTAGTAGGGTTCCCAGAATGCTGGCTGTGATGCCACGTTCGATGGCAATACTTATTCTTTGGGTCAGAAAATAGGCAGCCTTCTGAGTGTCTAGTACCAGTTTTTTTACGTTAATTTGCTCGAAATACGTTTTCGTATTCCCCATACATTTCACACCAGCGCCCCTAGCGGTAACGTTAGGGAACTGTGTGAAATGTATGGAGGAATACGAAAACGTATTTCGAGCAAATTAACGTATGGAACTGGTACTAGACACACTGGTCCTGAGAAGCATCGATTAAGCGTTTAACAATGTGTCTATAAAGGCGGCGCGCGCTCGGACCACATGACCCCAGTGTTTCAACCCCAAGGTTAGCATATTTACGCCGTTTGAAGCCTTCAGCCAATGCAGAATTAACACGAAATACGGGCGGCGTCCATAATTGTATGCGTAGGTACACTCCGGCCGGTCTGTCCGATCCGACCTTAACGAAACTTGGCACAAGTTTCCCTTGTTTTTCGGGCTAGCGGCAAGAGGCTACATCTATCACCCGATCTCCACGAAACTAGGCACAAGTACTATTCCTTTACCTAAAACATTTTTTATAGGGGAGAGGGGGGATGAGGGAAATCCAAAAAAAATGTTTCATGTTTGCGAGGTCTACGATTTTCGAATAAATGTGTACCACTAGTAATATACATATTATATGGTCTGTACTTACAGCAGTTGTCAGACTTGTCAGCGGCGCGAACGGTACAGTACGACACATAGAGCGTACCTAACACCACCAACACGAACTTCATTGTATCTACAATAAATTATATACTATATAGCAATGATCTTATTAGTTATAGCCGGCTTAAACTAGGTGCAGTCAGACTACAGGCTTTCTGGATTTCTGAACTAAAATAATTTTGTCAAAAAAAACCAACCGTTGTCAGAACCGAATGACATTTAAATGGGGCCACACGGGAACCACTAGCTTTTAAATATTCAAAACCATGATTTTTTTCCTTTACCTTGTTAATGGTGAAATTTGACATGCAATATTGAAACCTATTGTAAGGTACTAAACTATTGAAAACAAGAAGTGAAATAATCTGTCAAGAACTTCAGTAAGTACAAAATGATTGCCTTCGAACAACTTTCTTTTATCAGAGCGAATTATATTATCAGTGAAATTATTTAATGTTATGACGTCATGCACGGCTGGGAAGTCACGAGTTCATAAACTTTAATTGTCCTTATATCTAGAACATTAACTAACTAGGTCGCCGCAGTCGCGAAACGTACCGCTACGCTGCAGCATATATTTGAGCGAAGCGAGTTTTGATTCAAAGCGATATAACTCTGTCAAAGTAACCTTAATAGCTAACCTTAATAGCGCGATGTAGAAATTATGAATATGATATGAAGCAAAAATTCGATGTTGTCGGTAGTGGTCATCGTAGCTCAGTTGGCAGAGCAGTCCCCCTGTTAGGGAAAGGCCGTGGGTTCGAATCCCGCCGATGACATCAGTTTTTGTGATCTATTTATAATTTCTTTCTTAATATTTAAAGTATTTTTTGTCATTACGCTATGGGAATTTTTACCATCGATTAAATTATTTTTATTTGATCGAAATTCAAAATTCTGGCTTCGTAAGAACCTGGGTAATTCTGTAAGCTTTTGATGAGTGCAAGAAAATCCGAAATCGGCCGAGTATTTGCCGAGAAACAATTAAACATAAATCGTAATTTGAATCACCCGTAGAGAGCTCCGCTCGCCTTCGGCTCGCTTCGCTCAAATAGATCATAACCACTATTGTTATAATCATTAAACACACATAAACATTAATGATTGGACATTTTATTTTATTTGGCATTTTGATGTTTTTGACATTAATTAACACGTAGCTAGGGAACATAATTGACGTGTCTTGTATTTGATTTCCAGAAAAATAATTGAAATTGGCGCACACCATCATCCACTGAGCCCTATCCCAACTCGGTTGGCTTTCCAGTCTAACTGCGATGTGACTGAACTTCCTTATTTGTCGTGATGCGACTTCCATTTTTATTTTTATTTATTTATTTATTTATTTTTGTACAACACACAGAGAAAAATAAAACAATAAGATGAATACAAATAGAATAGTGAGCAGTTAGTACAAGGGCACTACTTATTCCTAAAGGAATCTCTTCCAGCAAGCCAGAGAGATGTAAAGGTGACAAGGCAACGTGTGTGCACTGCTATAAAAATAAACCTACATAAACAAAAGGTGCATTATAATATATACATAAATAAATACATACTGTACTATAATATACTTAAATATATAAGAGACCACAATATATTACTATCCAATATAACTAAGATAAAGAGAAGAGGTAGTGTGCTTTCACTTTCTTTTTAAATAGAGTAAGAGATCTACAGCTTTGTATGTCAGGGGGGAGTCAGTTCCACAGCCTGACCGCATGAACGGAAAAGGAATAGGATTAAAAATCTGTTTTGTGGGAGGGATAATTTAGGCGGTACTTGAGGTGGGACCTACACAGGGTACCGGATGCGTTCATATATGAGAAGTATTAATAATTAAAAACAAAACGGATACATAAATTTTGCAAGCGCTCAAGTTTGTCTTACAGCTCCTCAGTAGCGTCCAAATAGCAGACATCCGCGTAGTCCAGAATGGGTTGGATAAGCGTCTGAGCAAGTGTGACTTTGATATTCAGAGGTTTTTAAATAGCTCTGGAGGCATTTCAGCGTGTGAAAGGTGTAATGCACCTTTTTACTAACCTCGCCAACGTGATCCATCTGATCTTCACAACCCATGAGCGATATCGAAGCTCTGTAGACGACTGCCATAGATGTTCGTATAACCGATGGCTTAACATTCACTCCGAGGCACGGAGGAATCTCAAAATATCTTAAGAAATGGTAACCCATCCTAACACTTTTGCAATATGTTAAGTTATGTGGTTACCATTCAGCCACGAGTCCCTCTCAATATTTGGCAAACACCATGAACGGATTTATGCTTCTTATTGGTTTAGTTGTTACCACTTGGTTACCACATGCAGATATAAGTCTACTTTTCTTCGCGGTTGGTTGGTTTCTTTGGGTTTTTTCTTTGGCTTTCATTGGTGCCTGTGGGAATCAGCAACGGGGAAACTAAACCATGGGCTATTAACTAGTAGTAATGAGACGTAAATACATTTTTGTCATTCAGATATTTCAAGATCACTGTTCATCAGGTATAATTGTATCGAAGTAATGTGTAAATAAATTCTAAAATCGAGGACATAGATAAAGACTTTTTGATTTAAGCATCTGTTTGCGAGATGTTTAGCTTTGAAGAGCTGTTGTTTTAGCGAAAACAGGGTGTCCGTTAAACCCCCCACTAAAATTTAAACGGCTCGCGTGAAGAACCTGAAAAAATTCATGATGGTAGTCCATATACTGAACTTTTAAGGAAAACTATGGCGAATTAGATAGTTTATCGCGAAAAGACAGAGCAAAACCACCAGCTTTCCCTGTTGGATATTGTCATCCACACGCATTGCAGACGTGATCCTTACGCTGTTGAACAAACGCTTGATAGGACATGCGCTCTAGTACTGTGGTGACACAGTGTAACGTAGATAGCTTCCTTACCTACTAGATGAGATAGTTTTCACTGAATAGAAATAAATAAGAACACTTGGAATGACTTTATACATATAATGTTTGAGATAACAGATTACAAGTAATAATGCAGATTACAAGTAGGTAATAATTGCCGGGCGTCTCTGGTACGAACGCAGAAGTAAAATGTGACTTGTGAGATACCGTCAGGTCCGTCCTAAGGTGCCCGCGGTATAATTGTATCGAAGTAATGTGTAAATGAATTCTAAAATCGAGGACATGGATAAAGACTTTTTGATTTAAGCATCTGTTTGCGAGATGTTTAGCTTTGAAGAGCTTGGGCTTTGAGGAGCTGGCTTGGGTCGTGGATGATAAATAATTCTAGATAATGCTAGGTATTTAGTTTAGTATAGGTTACAGGCTTCAGGTCCGAGGCAGTGCTGTAAGACAGACAGCAACTTGCCTGGATATATTGTATAGGTCGCGCAGGAGAGGACGAAAAGACGCTTATCCTTCGTATATACACTACGACCTTGTCGCAGGGCCGAGCTGCCGCGTGAGACTTGGAGGGGCGACTCGTCGCGGGCGGTATACCTCGCTGCGGTGTGACGTAACAACCGACGTTACACATCCCCCTTTTCGCTGGGGAGAATTCTTCTCCTAGGTCCCCCCAGTGTCAGCTTCTTCTTAGCAATGCATGAGTTCCACTCAGCATCCCTTCACTTCCCTGAAACAGTAGAAAGGGTGTACATAAAAGGTGTAAAAGACTTAGGATATAGGCAAATATGTGCGAAAAAAAATCAGAAATCAGTCAAGAATCGGTCTGCGTTGGCAATATTCATACAACTCGTAAAGATTGTTAGCCAGTAGGTATATAAAATTCTTATCTATCGACGCGCGCGACGTGAGTTGACGGCAGTTACTAGCCGACGCAGTGTTGTTTCGAACCGGTTTCCGACTGTTATGAGCGAGTTGTTTGCAAAGTGGCTTCGGGGTTCCTTAAGTTTAGAAGGAGGTGCCGCAAGTATTTACTGATTATAATTAATTAATTTTAAATCTGTAGTATACCATTCGCCTAATGGTTTGTTAGACTTATACGAAAGTTTATAGACCAGTGGTGATTTTACATTTTTTTTTTAATTTTGGCGAAGTTTCTTACTATAATATATATCTTTATCACCTAGGTAGAAAGTACGTTTTAAATTATAAAAATTAGCATTTCGTTGGTGAGCCGCTAGTAACGCTGACTGTACCTTCTCAAAATAGAAGATAAGTAGCCCAATGGCCCGGCATAGCTATCGCATGGCTCATGGACCATGTTAGGGTCAGAATTAACGAAAAACAAACGTGGGTAGTGGCAAAATATCGACGTAGGAAAGTTTATTTGCTGTAATAAGACATTGCAATTGTTCACCATAGCCAAAAAACTTTATTAATTTCGGAAAAAAATTAATAGTGTCTGACCTATCCATGATATTACTACCATTTTTAGAACATAGGTTTATTTAACTGCCAGTCACCATTTGCAATGTAAACTTTTTATCCAAAGTTACTATAAGTACGTGTTTGGCTAGTTACAGCAAACAGTTTTTTAAACCACATACCTTTAAAACGCTGTAACTAAGGAAGAAAAATGTACGCGTAGATGGAAATATTATCAATTTACAGGCGGTAAATATGCTGTATGCAGTAAACTTACTTATTTGGATACTGCAATTCAAGATGTAAGATTAAATTTTATAATTATGATTAGATCTAGAAATGCAGTGGGTCAGTTGGTTATGTAATGTTTGGTTGAAATAAAATGTCGTAAATGGTAAAAAAAATATGGTCTTATAAATTCTTGAAACAAAATTTGAAACTCTAATTATACTGCCAGAACTTCGTTTTAACAATACAATGAATTAAAAAAGTAATTTACTCTTATATATAAGAGATAAATCATAAAAAAAATAAAATATACAAAATAAAAACTAAGGTCCTAAAACTAGTTAGGAACGCAAGAGTTCTAAGAGAAAAGCAAATAACAGTAGTTAGCATTTTTTTTAAATGCTAAGAAATCACAGGTTTTTAAAATGTATTATGTGGTGTGAGCTTTTAAAGCAAATACGTGATGATTTGCTGTAAATAACAAAAACTAAAACTGTAGGTTCCCTAAACTTGCTGTAAGTAGCGTTAAGTTTTTAAATGGGAAGAAGTACGTATTTGTAAAGCAAAAAATGCAGTCTTTCTTTTGCTGTAAGTACAAAATGTCTAAAATGACTAGATTTTGGTCTACATACAGCATTTAATCTTGCTAAAAAAAATATAAGTATGGGCGTTTTCAACGGCGTACATAATTTTTTTTTTCATCATAGAGACACAGGACCCGGTTCATTCGATGCGGCTTTTTTTTCTGATTCTAATGGTAGTAAAAAGTCACTTTAGGTATTTTGTCTACTTACAGCAAATATGCTTTCCTACGTCTCGTCGACGTAGGAAAGCATATTTGCTGTAAGTAGACATATTGCAATTGTTCACCAGAGCCAAAAAACTTTATTAATTTCGGAAAAAAATAATAGTGTCTGACCTATACATGATATTACTACCATTTTTGGATCATAGGTTTATTTAACTGCCAGTCACCATTTGCAATGTAAACTTTTTATCCAAAGTTACTATAAGTACGTGTTTGGCTAGTTACAGCAAACAGTTTTTTAAATCACATACCTTTAAAACGTTGTACTAAGGAAGAAAAATGTACGCGTAGATGGAAATATTATCAATTTACAGGCGGTAAATATGCTGTGTGCAGTAAATTTATTGATTTGGGTACTGCAATTCATGATGTAAGATTAAATTTATAATTATGATTAGATCTAGAAATGCAGTGGGTCAGTTGGTAATGTAATGTTTGGTAGAAATAAAATGTCGTAAATAGTAAAAAAAAATATGGTCTTATAAATTGTTGAAACAAAATTTGAAACTCTAACTCTAACTCTAACTCTAACTGCCAGAACTTCGTTTCAACAATACAATGAATTAAAAAAGTATTTTTCTCTTATACAGGATGTTACGAAAGGGTTATATCAACCCGAAGCCAGCCCTATCAGCTGGTCGACCAAAACCCGTTTCGATATGTCGCGATCGCCAAAGAAGAAAAAAAAAGAAATATGTGTGTCTTATGTTGGAGTACCGAAAAAATAGAAATAAATAAATAAATAAGAATACATATGAGTGTATGTGCAACGTGACCTCAAAGAAAGTGAGCAATTTTTTCAAACCATGTGTACCAGTATATCTTCCGTATCGTCGTATGTCAAGTTGAGCAACCACTGCGCAGCACTGAGTTTAGCCTCCTTGATGGGGCATAGTTTTATGTCGCACTGCTTTATTATTTTGTTATATACATATACATCGTTGTAAGGACTGAAACGTCTAGCAAAACTAATTCTGATTGCTGGCAAAGGCAATTTGTAAACACGACGCTGCAGTAATCTACTGTGTTCCTCAGTGTTAAAAACTGTGCGATGGACTTTCAGGACTGTTCTAAGGAGATACAGTTGTCTCACGGTAAGAACCTTACACTCTTTGTAGAGCTCAGTGGTTGCATACCTGAAGGGTCTTCCCAGCATGGATTTTAAAACAGATCTTTGGGCTATTTCTGCCTGCAAAATGAATGTTTTCAGTGCACTTCCCCAGCAAGTTATGCAGTAGGATAATAGTGACTGTGTCAGAGCGCAGTAGACCTGTTTCAGAACGACTGGTGATGCCGAGCGCCGGAGAAGTTTCATGTTGTTTGCAGATTTCCTTACTCGAGTTGCTATTAAGTTTATGTGTGCTTTAAAGCTAAGGTGTTCGTCTACTCGTAATACTGCTTAGTATTCCAAGATATCTAATGGTGTCAGTCCTCGAGAGCTCCTCACAGCTGCAGCATGTCTGGTCTAAGCACTTGTGAAGTTTTATCTTAAGGTTTTGAATTGGAGCTGATGCTGCGGTTTTATGGAAACAGACGAATTTGGTCTTCTTGATGTTTAAAGTAAAAATCTGTGTCATGGCTGCTTCCGCCTTTGAATACGCCTCAACCCACGAGGAGCCCTCATATGTAACAACTGTGTCATCGGCATAACAGAAGATGTCTCCTTTAACACTCTCATGCATGCCGTTCATGTACATAATAAAAAGGGTTGGACCCAAGATACTTCCCTGAGGAACGCCAAAATTAACAGCGTGGAGACGGCTCTCATGACCCCCAACTTTAACACATTGTTTAAGGTACGTTGCAAACCAGCTCAGAGCCAAACCTCTGACTCCAAAATGAGTTTCAAGTTTTCGCAATAGGATCGGCACTGACACAATATCGAAAGCTTTGGCCAAGTCGAGGAAGACGCCCACACTTGCCATCTTGTTGTCGAGATGAGACGCTACTGTAGAAGTAAGCAAAGTTAGTGCATCCTCCGTGGATCTTCCCCGCCTAAAGCCAAACTGCCTGTTGGAGAGGAGGTTATTTGACTCAATGTAACGCACAAGCCTGCTGTTCACTATCTTCTCCAGAAGCTTGGAGAACACAGTCAAAAGAGAGATTGGCCGAAAGTTTGCCACACAGTCTCTAGACCCACCCTTGTGGATAGGTGTGACAGATGCAGTCTTCCATGCCTCCGGAAAGACACCTGATTGCAAGCTGAGGTTAAAGATTATTGTTAGTGGTGGTAGGATAGTTTTCCGTATATTTTTCAGCAAAGTGTTTGTAAGACCGTCTACACCGGGTGCCTTGCCGCTAGCCAAAGATAGTATAAGGGATTCAACTTCATATTCATCTGTGGGCTGTAGAAAAAAAGAGTCTTTGATATGTTTGTTTTTGACCGTGGCCGCCAGATCTTCCTGACTTTGGTTAAGTCCCTGCAAAATGTCGTTAGCCAACTTACCTCCGATAGTTGAGAAGTATGTATTGCAGATGTCAAGAGAGAGTCATTTGAACCATTCAACTTTAAAAGTTCTTGCGGCTCAGTCTTGGTTTTAGTCAGGTGGCAAATTGATTTTATTGTTTTCCAGAGTCTTTTGGTGTTATTCGTGCAGTTGGACAGTTCTTGGTTTTCATATTGGGCTTTGAGCTTTCGCAGCAAATTGTTGCAAAAGTTTCTATATCGTGAGTAGATCAGGCGTAAAGTCTGATCATTGGGAGACTCACGAGAGCGCAGATGAAGTAGGTCACGATGTCGCATGCATCGAATCAATCCTGGAGTAATCCACGACTTAATGTTAAATATAGAGTGGCTAATTTTGGTCGTACTTGAGTTTGATTTCACAATTCCTGTGAACCGACTGCAGAATGAGTTCACCGCCTGGTTTGTGTCTACGCTGCCAATCGAGGTAGTCCAGTCCACCTGTGCTAGCTCCCTTTTTATTGCTTCTAAGTCGTGTTTAAGGATAGTTCTACCACTGCGGGGTTTATCAATTTTCTTCGTAGTCATTCCGAGCATTACTATGTCAGTGGTCAGTTATATCGGAGCAGCATACAACGCCAGTAGCTTTCTGAATAGTATTCACAAAGATATGATCCAGGCATCTATCACCCCTTGTTGGTTTTGTTATGGCAGGGAAGAGTCACCTACTTTCTCCTATATCCCACATCATCAATTTTTCTCTTGAATCCGGTCAATTCCCTTCCCTTTGGCGGAAAGCCTACGTCCGTCCTCTTCCCAAAATTTCCAATCCTTCGCTACCCAGCCACTTCCGCCCTATTTCCATTCTTCCCTTTCTGTCTAAAGTCCTTGAGGCCTGTGTACATGCACAGTTGTCAAAATTTATACGGACTAATAAAATCTTAAATCCCTTACAATCTGGCTTCAGGCCCGGCCATAGTACAACTACAGGTCTCCTGAAAGTATCTAGCGACATGAGGAAGGCTATGGAGGCGGGTGAAATTACTGTATTGGTTTTGGTGGATTTCTCCAATGCTTTCAACTGTGTCGATCATGACGTACTGCTAGCTATCCTTAAGTGCATTGGGTTCTCGTCGGACGTATTGGAATGGTTTTCTACTTATCTTCGGGGTCACCAGCAGTCAGTCCGCACTGATGAGATGTCGTCAGCGTGGTGTAATCTTAACTCTGGTGTACCTCAAGGCGGTATACTATCTCCTATTTTGTTTTCTACCTTCATTAATGACATCACTACAGATCTTCAGTGTGCGTATCACCTGTATGCAGACGACTTGCAAATTTACAGTCAAGCTAGTGTGGACGATCTCCCGGCAGCCATGCATAGAATAAATGCCGACTTGAGCGCAATAGGTAGCTGGTGCGACCGATTTGGGTTGCAAGTGAATCCAGATAAATGTCAGGCTATCTTGATAGGCTCGAGTCGGATGTTGGGTAGACTGGATAATGTGGATTTGCCACAGCTTCAGTACAATGCCAAATGTATACCTGTTACCCAGAGTGTCAAAAACTTAGGCTTACAGTTTGACTCTACTCTGAGCTGGAAAGCTCAAGTCGCTAACGTATCCCAGAAGGTGACTGGAACGCTACGAGCGCTTTATCGCCTCAAAAACTTTCTTCCGTCTAAAACCAAGGTTGCGCTTGTGCAAACTTTAGTCTTCCCTATTATTGACTATGGTGATGTATGCTATCTCGGCCTGAATGCAGATCTGCTCAACAAACTTGACCGCCTTCTCAACTATTGCATTCGCTTCGTCTTTTCTCTTCATAAGTACGATCATGTCTCGACATATCGTACAGAACTGGGCTGGTTGACAATACGTCAACGGCACAGTCTACATGCTGTAACAACTCTTTTTTCTCTTCTTCCCTCTCCCAATGCTCCCACCTATTTAACACCTCACTTCCAACTACTGTGCGTTCTTCCAACAATCGTCTCCTTCTCTGTCCTAATCACAATTCTGCAGTTGTTCATTCCTCTTTTTTCATTCAGGCTATTCTTCTTTGGAATGCACTTCCTCCCGAGATCAGAACATGCAATATCCGTCTCACGTTTAAGAGAAAAGTCCGTCAGATTTACTTAAACACATAGGCAACACCGACTTATCTAAATTCGTATTTATGGAAATATTATTTACTTATAATATATATATATATGTATGTATATGTATATATATATTTACACTATTTATGCAGTATGTAGGTAACTATTCTTTATTGTATATATTTATATAATCATGTACCCATATTGTTATAATATTTTAATTGTTCCTTAATTGTTTTAGTACCATTGTCGATTACAATTTCACAACCTTGAGCACCTACCGGAATGTTATTTCTGCATCACCTCAAAGTCGACTGGAAGAAAATGCCTAATGGCATTAAGTCCGCCATTGTACACCGTTGTGCATAAAGATTTAAATAAATAAATAAAATAAGTTAAAGAGTCCAAGTTCCGCGGTGAGACATTGATACTCCAAATCTTGAGTACTTGTCGACAAGAGCAGGTTTATATTGATATCGCCAATCAGAACAAACCTAGTATTATTGTTCGAGTTACCTTTGATGATGTGATCCAGGGAATTTAAAAAAATGTTGGTGTTTTGGAATGATGGGGGCTGGTATACACCGAGGACCGTGATTTCCCGATCCAGACATGTCAGTAATAGACAATTTGCATCCTGACATTCCGGCTCTGAGACACAGACGCTCATGGTGTTCCTTACGTATGCTACTACACCAGTGTTTTGATTAATTGCCTTTCTTGTAAAGTAGCAAGTGTAGGATGATAACTGAGGGATTATACTGTACTCGTCCAACCAACATTCCGTTAGAACGATTATGTCGAAAGGAGTCCTCATCCTGTGTAAAGTCACAGTGAATTTGTCAAAATTCTTGTTTATGCTCCTTATATTATAGGAAAGTATCCCAAAATTGCAGCTTTTGGGTATTGTTGTACAACATTGCTCAGGTCTATCAATTAAGTGACAGTTTATACCGATCGAGTTCAATTCAGTTACTGTATATTCATTAGTCATAGTAAATGTTGTAATAAGTTACTCGATTTTTAAATAAGTACATGTACGGATTAATAAAACCCAGGATCGGTAAACTGTCAGCTATATGGTTGAACTTTACCCAATACACTACGCTTTATGGTTACGCGGAAGTAAACCAGTCGGAAGATGGGTCTACATTCCATGGAAACCCTGCTGGACGTTATTGTTGTATTGCACGTAATGTTTGCCATATAAAAATGATATTGAGGTAGTTGCAGACATAAAATTAAATTTTATAATCGTTTGTTAAATGTGTTACGTATTATGATACAATAGTGATAGATTAATGCTTTAAATAATAGTGTATGTGTAATAAAAATATAATATATAATGTTTGTAATTAATGCATGACTAAGTATAAACTAAAAACCCTGTGAGGAACTTGTTTGCCACCATCGCTCGGGTCGCCTCAGTTTTCACTGGGAGTAGGGAATATGCGCAGTAGGTGTGCGGCATGCGTGCGCACGGGCAGGGATGGTTTGCCCTCCCCCTGCTTAATAAAAATATTTCCCTGAGTGACCCAGCAGTAGGTGTATGCGTGTTCCTGGAACTTCGATCTTGCCGCTCGAAAAAGCAATCTATTTTCTTTTGTTAAGCGTTCATTCCCGGGTAGGTTGAGATCGAAGTCAGAGGTAGTAACATTTTTTCTAGACTTAGCGGCCTTTAGTATTTCTTCTCGTTTGTGATGTCGGAGGAGACGAACCACTATCGGTCTAGGGAACTTGGTACCGGTGTCGTTAGTAGCAGCAGAAGACTTCACACGAGGTCCTACTCTGGTCACCCAGTCAATATCGCTGTCCTCCAGCGCGACACCCACCTTCCGCGCGGCTAAAAGTGTAATATGATGTAGGCTTTCACTGTCACCCTCCGGGATACCAGCTAGCTCCAGTTCATTCCGCAGGTGATGCTGTGCCTGCGTATTTATTTCCTGTTGAAGTTCCGATACTCGAGTCTCTAACAACGTCGCCTCGCGATCGCGATTCTCAAGGTGTCTGATACGCGCATTATTAGATGTGACACTATGAGTCAGTTCTTCTAATTTCGATTGACAGTTGGACAATGACAGTGTAGCATCCTTCAGGCGTTGCTTAAGTAAAGAAATTTCACGAGTCAAGCAACAAACTTCCTCTACCAGCTCCTTTACGTCGGTATTTACACCGGCATCCAAGTTGGGTTCAGTCTTCTTCCTCATGGTTATGTGTTCCTCTACTGGGCGCACCGGGGTGGAGCTATTGTCTCCACCCTTTTTCTGCGTTGCACAACAATCAGGACATTTCCAAGTCTTCTTCTTGTCCGCCGACATCGTAGATATGTTGAGACATTGCATACAAAAACTTTTGTCGCACGCGGCAGAAGAACATTTTATACAGTTTGCGTCCTTTACAATCTTCAAACATCCGTAACATTTCATTGTGACTAGTGCCAATACGATAACCAAGAAATATAAAAAAAAAAATGTTTTGTTCGCCGCTTGGATTCGAACTCTGAACAATCGACTCCGGTGATTTTGCAAAGCAACGGAATTCCAGCTCACTACCCACTGGGCTACCACGTTTGTTATAGATGTTGTTCAAATTAACAATCTGTAGCCAGGTATTAGGGATGCATAAGTAAGTGCCGGTCGACCTTGTCCCTAGATTTCAAAGTCAAAATCACGGCTCAACACTTCGAATGGAATATTTTAATCACTTAAATATCAATTACTTGGCTTATAAAACTTGCACCGATATGATTTATGCACCATTTTATTGATAATTCAATTGTTCACACACTTGTATTAATCTTGAGAAGCTTGACACAGGTTAAACTACAATTTATAAATATAATTAGCTGAAGCAAACAGTAACACGACCGCTTAAGACAGACACACAACTTGACACAACTCACAAATTAACACACTAAACAACTATTTACCAACCTCACTTTACAAAGCAAAATGAATGCAACTGACTGAACTGACCTGTGACCTTGCTAAATAAAAAAATGTTCCAACCAGGAGGGAGAGAGAAGGCGCGCTTCATTTGTACTACTTAATTTGATGTCAATGACCGTATCAGCTGATTTTAGCTAGTGTTGTTCAAACAAGAGTGTTTTATTTGGTAATAATATTATTTTTTCTGGGTGATTTTTTTTCTTGTTTGGCGGTCGACATATATCGAAACGGGTTCTGGTCGACCAGCTGATGGTGCTGGCTTTGGGTTGATATAACCCTTACGTAACACCCGGTATATACGAGATAAAACATAAAAAAATAAAATATACAAAATAAAAACTAAGGTCCTAAAACTAGTTAGGAACGCAGGAGTTCTAAGAGAAAAGCAAATAACAGTAGTTAGCATTTTTTTTTTATATTCGGTTCGCCAAATTGACGTCGCCCGTGATACGGCCCCTGCTAGGAAGTACAATTAAAACGACATAAAACCATTAACGTTACTTTATTAGCAGGGAACCTAGGGTTTATACAATACTAGTAGCTAATAGTGTGTCGGTCGAATAGGATCACATATACTGTTTACGGAAGTGCCCGGTGCACTTAACTGTGGGTCCACAGGCGACGGCGGTCGGCCGGCAGGATCCGCTGGTGTCCTCCAATTAATCTTGTTCTTAACAGGCCGAGATGCTTCGGGTCGAAGGCCACGGAGCGACGGTGCAGCTTCAGGTTGCTCAGCAATAGCAATCTTCACAAATAGGCTTTTCTAAGCCCCAAGGTAGTTCCCGTATTTCCGGGAATCACAATTAACTGCACAAGTTTTCACTATTAAATAATGATGACAATTCAAATTTATTCTATCGGAATTACTTGGTTTATTTTAAATGTTATAATTTAATACTTCGTTAACGGTGGTTACGTCAGCTGTGCGTTTATGAGATTTCTATATTGCAAATTTTCTGTGTCACTGTTAGCCCTGCGCTGGCTTATATGACCTCGGTACGGGCAATAAAACCATACCGGCCCGCCTCCCGGCGTCTAGTGACGCACCACTCCACGTATCGATGCGCCCCGCCATTGGTTAAGCGGCCGATTCTTATCTGTATGATCTAGGCCGGTACATAAGACAATGAACTAAGGACTTTCTCGCTTCTCGAACCGGTCCGCTAACATTCTGGTAACTTCCAAACCAAATCAGTGGTCACACCAAACGCAAAATGTGCAATATCGATGTATGCACATCGTAACACCCGCCTGGTGGTAAGTCGTGACGACGTCTACCGATTGTGGGCCACTCTCACAGCACACAATACTATAGAGAGTGGCCCTCAACTTGACGACCTACTGATGTGCCTCTTCACGCTCCGCTTAAAGAACCCAGGATTATATGTAATAATAATAATAATAATAAATAATAATAAATAATAAATTGTTTATTTTCGGTTTCTTATAGGTACATCTTACACATGTTTGGAGATCTCCTTTTAAGCAAATATATGCTTGTATCAGGAGAACCCGCTCCTCCAACAGACCTTCTATAAACTATGTACAGTTTGCATGTTTTCTTGTATACGTTATAAATCCAAAAGTAAACAATAGACCAAAATATTCTAGGTAATAAGCTAAAGTATAACTAAGGTATAACACTATAAACCTAAATAAAAAGTGTATGTGTGTGTGTGTGTGTGTGTATGTGTGTGTATGTGAGCGTATGTGTGTATGTGTATGTGTGTAAGTGAGATTATATGAAAGAGAGTGCGTTACAGTTACTGTAATAAAGTTTCTACCTGGTCATAACTTAATGATTTCAGCCAGTCAGTCAATGTCTTCTTACATTGTTTTGGTCTTTGGGGATATATTTGCAGGTCCCTATTAACAGCATTGTAAATAAATGACGACTGGCGCGGATACTGTCGTGAAGCAAATTTAGATTTAACAGCAAGTGTTGTGGCAACATTGTGTTTTCTTCTTCCCTTTTCCTTCGAAGGGTCATATGGCAAAGATTTGTGCTTTTTAAGTATAAGGTGAAGGAGATATAACTTTCTTACTGTTAAGACTTCAGCACTTAGATACAATTCGTCTGTAGGGTACCTATAAGACTTAAATAACATAACTTTTAATACTGATGTCTGAGCTCTTTCTAGGTCCAAAAACTTAGTTTTAATTGCTCCGCCCCAGACTGGTATGCAATAAGTTATGACCGATTGAGCTAAAGCAATATAGATTTGTAGGAGGAGTTCACGAGCAACAACATGACGCAGCATTTTAAATATCCAGATTAACTTTCTGGTTCTACTCATAACTAGTTCTATTTGTGTATTCCACGACAGACGCTGATCCAACATAACCCCAAGATATTTAGTGAACTTTGGATATTTCAGCACATGAGCAACTGGCATTTTGTATGTTCCCACAACAATGAATTTTAACCCTGTACTCAACCGGAGGTTGGGTATTATTATATTTAGAGAAACATATGAAATTTGATTTTGCTGTATTTAATGTCAAAAGACTTTGTCGAAGCCATGATGCTACCTCCACTAGACCACTCTCTGCTAGTTGCTGTACGTCACCCCATGTTCTACCCGCAAAAACAATGGCTGTGTCGTCAGCATATGAGAAAATTTGGCCGCCCTTTATTTTTAGATTACACAGACTATTTATATAAATAAGAAACAGCGTGGGTCCTATAACAGACCCTTGCCCTACGCCATAAGAGACCGTTTCCTCTGAACTGGTGAAATTCCCTATCTTGACCTGTTGTCGCCGACAGTTGAGGTATTCTTTAAACAAGTCAAGGGGTGCTCCTCTTATCCCTAAGTCTTCCAGACGGGTCAGAAGAATAGGAACCGAGACTGTATCGAAGGCCTTTTTTACACCAAGAAAGACAGCCATACACTTTTTCCCACCATCAACTTTTTCTATCACAGAAGAGGCTAGGCTCAAAACTGCATCCTCAGTGGAAAGACCCTGCCTAAAACCAAACTGCGACGTTGAAATTACTTTTTGGCTTGTCAAGTATCTTATTAAGCGTGTATTTATAAGTTTCTCTATTATTTTTGAGGTTGAGGTAAGTACTGATATCGGGCGGTAATTAGAAGGGTCAGTTTTGTCTCCGTTTTTGTACACAGGTGTAATAAGCGCGTGCTTTAAGGCAACTGGAAAAATACCTTGCTCAAAACATAAGTTCGTTAAATGGGATAGTATGGGTGAAACTATAGTATGGGCCATCTTTAAGAAACCTATTGGTATTTGGTCCCAACCTGGTGCACTATCATTTTTTAATGAGAGTATCACCGAGCTAACTTCTTGTGGGTCAGTTTTAAGTAACACAAAAGAGAACACAGGAGCTGTTTGAGTACTACTAGTGTAATCGTATAGAGCAGCGTTTTGGTTTGATATTACGTCATTCGCTAATAGACTTCCTATGTTAGCAAAGTATTTGCTTACTGCATTTACGGATCTTTGAGGGGAATTTTCAGATATTATTAAGTCACAGTTTTTTGAATTAGGGGTTTTTCGTTGAGTTATGTTGTTAATAGTTTTCCAGAGCATCTTTGAGTTTTTTTGTGATTTTACGAGCAAGTCTTTTTCGTATTTATGCTTTTGTTTTTTAATAATGCAATTACAAAAGTTACGATATCTTTTATAAGAAATTTTTAATATTTCGTTAAACGGGTCTTGTTTTAGCTTCTTCTGCATGTTGTTACGATTAAGAATGCAGCGTAAAAGGCCAATGGACATCCAGGGTTTGACTAGCCTAGTTTTGTGTGAGATAGATGATGTAGTCGTTGCGGCTCTTAGACAGGATTGAAGTGTGTCTAACAGATTGTATGTAAGAGTATTGGGGTCTGTTATACTGTAAAGCTCAGATAAATCACATTCTTTAAGATTGTTAAGGGCTAAGTCAAAATCTATGTTTGTTATTGTTTTCCTATGGGAAGATGTTACTGGTGTTTGCTTCGTCATCTTTAAATAAATCATGCTATGGTCTGTTATGGTTGTGTTTATGATAGCTATAGTTGCGGATTCGTATTTGTGGTTTATTTTCAGGTTGTAGTGATCTAGGCAATTTTTGTCTCTGGTGGGATGACAGTGGCCGGGAAGGATTTCATGCATTGCTAACATATTTAAGTAATTTAATCTGTTTGTTCGTTCTTGTGATTGTTCTGTATGTCTGTAAATAGTGTTTATGTTTATGTCTCCCGCAATTATAATGGTTCTGTGTAAATTAATACTGTCAAGGTACTCGCTCAGGGAGTTTGTGAATTCTCCTGAGTCTGAATGTGAGGGGGATCTGTATATGCCAAAAACTGTAAGATCACATGATATATCAACTTGTAGACAAGAAGCGTGTGTCAGAAGTACTTCTTTTACAGTGACATTATGTGAGTTTTTAATGTAGACAACGACTCCGTCAGCGCTATTTATGTGATTAGTAGTTTGATATGATGTGTAGTCTTTTAATTGAGGTATAGGTCTATCCGATTTTAGTCGACATTCACTTAGGATAATCATGTCGATGTTAGTTTTTAGGTAAGATATGTGGGAGGAAACACGTGCACAGGCAGGGTGTTCCAGGCCACTATCGTTCGGCAGAGAAACGAACGTTTAAAACGTTCGGTTCTTGCGAACATGCTATCCACTGTGTGGGAGTAGCATCTCTGCCCGGCACGGGTTGTTCGGGATCGAAAGGAAGAGGGTGGGATCAGATTGAAGAGCTCTTCAGAACACTCGCCGTGGTCAATACGGTAGAATGCGGCCAAGGAAGGTATTGTTCGGCGCTGAGCTAGCGGCTCAAGGCTTCCCGTTACCTCCGGACAATCTATAATACGGATAGCCCGTCGCTGCATAGCGCCGAGAGCGTCCAGCAGATACTTCGCGGAGCCGTCCCAGAGGTGAGAGCAGTATTCGACGCAGGGTCTAATCTGCGTCACGTACAGCAGACACCTCTGGTCCGGTGTAAAGAATCGCTTTACCTTATTCAGTATTCCTAGTTTCCGCGAAGCTAGCCCTATATATCTTTCGATGTAGTTTTTATTATTGAGCTCTCGACGAACGTCTATACTAAGGATATCAAGGTTGTCCTTCATTGGTAATAATGCATTCTGAAGAGAGGGTAGGGGAAGGAAAGGGGATTTCTTCGCAGTAAATGCACACGCCTGTGTTTTGCGGGCATTGAACTCGACCAGGTTCTCGGTACCCCATTGAGAGATACTGTCGAGGTTACGGTCGAGATCGGCCACGAGTCGTCGTCTCTCCTCCTCAATCTCCCGCCGTCGGACGTTTTTAAAATGCATTATATGGTGTGAGCTTTTAAAGCAAATACGTGATGATTTGCTGTAAATAACAAAAACTAAAACTGTAGGTTCCCTAAACTTGCTGTAAGTAAGCTAATGTAAAAATCACACGCCGCAGAAATGCTGTAAGTAGCGTTAAGTTTTTAAATGGGAAGAAGTAAGTATTTGTAAAGCAAAAAATGCAGTCTTTCTTTTGCTGTAAGTACAAAATGTCTAAAATGACTAGATATTGGTCTACATACAGCATTTAATCTTGCTAAAAAAAATATAAGTACGGGCGTTTTCAACGGCGCATGTAATTTTTTTTTCATCTTAGAAACACAGGACCCGAGTTATTCGATGCGGCTTTTTTTCTGATTCTAATGGTAGTAAAAAGTCACGTGGAAAGAATGGATGAAAGGAGATTGACGAAACGGATACCTACATAAAGCGGGCGAGGATGGACAGGCTAGTAAGAATGAAGTAGGTTGATCCTAACTTCTTCATTCTTAAATCGGAAATGTTTTGACAAAAGGTCTAAGAATACCCTTGCAGATCATATATTAAAATGGCAATAGAACACGATGTATTTTTTTTTCTAAATTGGTTGTAACTATGTATTATTATAATACATAGTTACAATAATACAGACTTACAGCGGTCTCTGCGGGCGCTGCATATAACTATAGCAATTGCGTACAACACGAACAGTGCAGCTTTCATTTTCTCTGTAACACACAATTATTATGTAATAGGTATAGTACTAAGTACTATTGTAACGATGCATTATCATTATTATCCTGTCACGTTGGGCAATTAATCTCCGTGGTCGATCTACGACGATGAGCATGATGAGGTTGATGCACTCAAACTTTAACATTTTTAAAATAGGTTTTATTATTGCCAGACAGTTTTAAAAAAATGAATTTGATAAGCATATCAATCATCATATAAATCCATAATAATAAATAATATTTGCTTTTATAAGACTATTAGACATATAAGACTATTTACTATTTTGAATACCTAAACGTTAAATATCAAAGCTGTCAATATAGTCGCTCCGTATTTATTTACATCTATAAATGTAATACCGTTCCTACACAAGTAAAATATATCAAAATGTTGACTTAATAGCCTAATTCAGTGATAGAAGTGTTATCAATTATATTAAAGTACTAATTACCGAATCCATTACAATTGATAAGTGCAAAAGAAAGTGTAACAATATACGAAACTATAGTAACGGTTGCATGGTAACACGCCGCTGTTATGTGAGCACATTGTTTGAACAAGTCTATGACTGATGATATGTTTGGATGGAAACTTTGAAAATAAAAAATTTGAAAATTCTATACATAAATGAATCTTTGATTATAAATACCTAAAGGAATGAATCAAGCTTTGCAAGCAAGCAATACCCTTTGAATATCTTCGTTTTTTTTTACTACTAGCCCTTAACGATTATTTTCCTTTATTAACTTTTTTGTAATTTTTATTATAATAATTAATTTAATATTTTGTTATAAGTGTACCTTTTCCTCGAGCAGTATGCACGTCTGTGAAGTATGTTCACGATCTTTTAATAGCACAAAAGGACTTCATGTACATCAATCACGTATTCATCACGTTCGTATCATTAATTCACCTCCATGTAGCCATAACCTCGACCCCCTGACTTTCAACAACTCACCACTATCCCCCATACTCCTACACTCACACCTTAGCCAACTGAAACATTCAACTAGCATCGTAAAACGTATACCCCGGGGTGCCCGATCGTGCGTAGCCTCGGCCCTAGCAGATACAATTCGAAAATGTACTCGCAACAACAACCCCGCTTCTTGGCATGATCTCCTGACATTCGTTTACAGAACTCTACACGCCACCCCCGAAACTAAAACCTCACTCACCCAACAAATTAAAAATAACACTGCCTCTAACACTCAATTACCCCCAGTGGCACCCCCAAGGCCTCCGCATAGCAAACCTAAAGACTTTATCTCTAAAGTTGAAGATAAAGTGCAAGACGGAGACCTAAAGGGCGCCGCTCGGCTGCTTTTTTCAAATGACACCATAGCACCTGATACACCGGAGACCGCCTTAGCATTACAATTGAAACACCCCCCAGGCCCTACCTGCCCACCTTTTGTAGACCCACCATCTGAGGTTGCAACATGCCTCCACGCCAAAGAAGAAGATGTTGTTGCTGCCATTGCTTCTTTCCCTATAGGTTCGGCGTCTGGACTGGATGGCATCTCCCCCCAGCACCTTAAAGACCTCACCAGCCACGGTGTGGGCGCAGGTGGCGACCACGTCATCTCGGCCCTAACCGGACTAGTCAACATTATGTTGGAGGAGGCTGTGTGCCAGGAAGTGACGCGTATCCTATACGGAGCAAATTTAATAGCTTTAATTAAAAAAGATGGTGGCGTACGACCGATCGCTGTAGGGTCCACTCTGCGGCGATTGGCTGCTAAAATTTGTGTTCGGTTAACACGGTCAAAATTTCAGTCCCTTTTCGAACCCGTACAAGTTGGCTTCGGAACCCGTGGAGGTTGCGAAGCGACGGTACATTCCGTATGCACCTTTGCTCAAGACGATCAATGTGAAGTGATCCTTAAGCTAGACATAAAAAATGCTTTTAATTCGGTCAACAGGGACACCCTCCTGAATGAAATTAAATTATACGTTCCGGAGATCTACAATTTTATGTTACAGTGTTATCACTGTCCGTCAAAATTATTACACAAAAATAATGAAATTATTTCGGCTGTGGGATGTCAGCAGGGTGATCTCCTCGGTCCAGCAATCATCAGTTTGGCCATTAATTCGATAATTCACAAAGTAAATTCAAAGTTGAATATATGGTACCTAGATGATGGTACCATAGCCGGGGATGCTCAGACTGTTCTAACTGACTTTGTAATGTTAAAACAAAATCTTGACCTCATTGGCTTACATTTAAATTTTAATAAGTCTGAACTTTTTATTAACGACAAAATAAACACAACCTCTGCTCAATCCATAGTTAATAATTTTAATAGCGTAGCCCCAAATATCAAAATAGTAACAAAGAACAGTCTGAGCCTCCTTGGTTCACCTATTTTTGATGAGGCCATTCCACCACTTCTAACAAATTCGGTTTCCAAATTTAATGAATTTTCGGACCGCCTCCTTAAAATTAGCAGCCATTCTGCTCTTTTCATCATTAAGTTTTGTCTATTTGTTCCTAAATTCACGTACCTGCTCCGCTGCTGCCCAGTGTGGAAATTTCCCAATCTAACCCAAGACTTGGACAATATAATAAAATTCCAAATTGAAGCTATCATAAATATTAGACTTAGCGAGCAGGCATGGACCCAAGCCTCCCTACCAATTAGGCATGGTGGCCTGGGAACCCGAAAAATCTCTACTGTAGCACTGCCAGCATTTCTGTCCTCGATCCATAGCTCGTCTGACCTCGCAGGAAAAATCCTTAAAGCCCCTGTGGCTACAAACTGTGAGAGCGCGAGCTTGGTCGAGACTGAAACTGCCTGGCTAGCTGGACCGAGTCCAAATTTCCCTCCCACTCTCAAAAATCAGAAGGCCTGGGATAACATTTCATGCCATCATATTTTACAAACCCTCATTGATCGAGACAGGAAAGACACTGGCTCCATGCCTACCCATCCCCCAACACTGGTACTTTCATTGAACACAACACTCTCCGACTCGCCATCGGTCTCCGGCTAGGGGCCGAGGTTTGTGTAGAACATAGTTGTGCTTCTTGTGGAGCGAGTGTGGATCGCCTAGGTCACCATGGACTTGCCTGCTCTTCGAGTGCTGGCCGCCTGTCCCGCCATGCCGCGATCAACGACATCCTGCGACGGTGTCTCGTCAGTGTAAACGTCCCTGCGATTCTGGAGCCCCAGCACATTGCACGGGACGATGGTAAGAGACCTGACGGGATGTCGATGATACCATGGAGGATGGGTCGCCCACTAGTGTGGGACGCTACGTGTGCCGACACACTAGCTGCGACCTATCTTCCGGCAACCACCAAACGTGTCGGCGCGGCGGCCGAAGTACGTGAGCGCTCGAAGGTGGGTAAGTACAGTTGTCTCGGTACTCAATACGACTTTGTCGCACTTGGTGTCGAGACACTGGGCCCGTGGGGCCCGGGTGCGCACTCGCTTTTCAAGGAGCTCAGCAAACGGCTCAGGGAGGTGAGACTTACGTGCCGGCGGCTTTCTCGCGCAGCGGATAAGCATCGTCATACAGCGCGGCAATGTCGCCGCCATGATGGGCACCCTACCGCGGGGCCCAAACTTTTTACACTTTTTTTTAAATAGAAAAAAATATATATAGTATTCATATTCTATTATACCTAGTTTTTAATTTAGTTTTAAGATTTTTATGAATGTATATATTAATTGTAAATGCGTATTATGTATATTGTAATTCTTATTGTAAATAAAAGACTATTAGCATATAATCTTATAAAAGCAAATTTTAATTACTATTATGGCTTTGAAAGTGTTTTTAATATTAATAATAGTGATAAATAGGTATCATCATAATCCGAATGATCATGTGTCATTGGCATCCGATACGTGCATAGGGGCCCCACCAACCTCACTTGCGAGTGGTGCCTGTCTATCAACGGACGCAGCTCCGGTAAACATAAAAGCCCTCAATCACAGGAAATCACAAAGCTATTGGCGAAATAATGTGCATCTACTCATCCCTGCGGGAAACTGGCATGGTAGTATTTAAACTGAAGCAAAATGAAGTATCTGACATGTCTGCAGCACCCTCCGAGTGTATATTTAATTACTTTTCTTTTATATATTATATAATTGTATGTAATCAATCATCAAACAGACATAAACAATATTATACTTAACACACGCCTTCACTAAGTCACGAGTTGTTTAGTCAATTATATACTTTAACTAGTGGTCCCGGCGAACTTCGTACCGCCTGAAATTTAGCTTATAAACCTTCCCTGAACCTCCACGAATATTTTAAGACCCAAATTAGCCAAATCGGTCCAGCCGTGATGTCACGCACGCGTGATGTCGTGACCAAGGGAAATAGGGATTCATTTTTATATATAGAGATGTACATTCATAAGCATATAAATAAGCTTCTAAGACCAAACCAATTGTTATTTTGGCTATTTTTTGGCCCATAAATAACGGCACGGGCAAACTCGTCCTTCACATACGACGTATACCACGCATTATGACATCTGAACAGGATCTGGTCAATACAATTTGTATGATAACAAACACACTGGGTCATTCACCACGCTGTCTTACGCGTCACCGCACCAGATTCGCGTGTTCCCATGCTATCCCACGCGTACGACGCTGTCACGCACGTTTAAAGTGTCATAGCGCATAAGATAACGTATACGTCAGACGTTATAAGACGTGGTAAGACGTCGTACCAGTGTGTCGCTGTTTCCCACGTCGCATGGCATACGTCGTTTGTGAAGGACCAGTGTGTTTTAAGTTTAAGTATCGCCTTCCAACATGACAACGCAACCAGTATTTTGAGAACCTTTCTATTCGGAAATGACACGGATGATTTTTAAACGATATTTTTAGACGGGTAGGTATTGTAGGCGGCGCAGGAGCAGGATCACAGGCCTGCGTCTCGAGCAGTCTCTCTGCAGTCCCACCTCCGCTTGGATCTCCTCGACGATCCTCTCGACCAAACTTCGGAAATATAATCCGAAGTTCCATCGGCTATCAAGTATGATCCCTAGGTACTTCATCGAGGGCTTGATGCCGATGCTAACGCCTCCTACCTGCTGGAACCTTCAGGTGGACCGTTCCGAGGTCTGTGAAAGCACAGAACCTCGGACTTGTGCTAGGCCACCTCCAGTCCCATCCGCCGTATCCGACCCACGACTTGAGCAACACCCGTCGTTACCTTGAGTGCTGCCTCCTGGTACGTTGCACCCCGCGCCGTGTCGAAGGTATCGTCGGCGTAGCACATTAAATGTAAACCCTTCAGAGTACTATTCCTTAAACTATTCTGTGCCTTCAGTCGGTATGGACGTGTCAGTTGTCAATTTGAACAATAACCTCACCAACCCATTAAAGCCAAAATGGATCCATAGTTCATAGTAAAATAAAGTAATAAAATAAGTGATTTATTATTACGCACATATTATATATATATTTAATACGACAATTTGTCTGTCTGTCCGTCCGTCGCGTTTTTCAATTAACATACATTTGCATGAAATATATATATATTGTAACATCGTAATTTCATTACACTCACAAAACGTAAACAAACAATTGTAATGATATTATGAACGTCATTAGTGTCAGTTGATGTATTAGATGTCAACTCGACATGAGTCAAGTCTTGACTATGATTCATTCGCCATACGGTGTTCTACACATTGTATAGCGCACTCTAGAGGATTTAGTGGGAACTTGGCAGAGTATTATCTAGCCATGTCATAATATTCTCTTAACAAGGTGAATGTCAATGATATTGCTTTTTATCTATAGAGGAGTTTCCGGCTGACGATAAGTTTTGCTTGTAGAAAAGTGGTTTGAACTAGTTTTTGCAGGAAAGAAAGAATCTAGAAACAGCTCGGAGTTGATAAAAAGCCAGCGCGAGCTGTCGTGGGCCTCTTTCCACTGCGGAATATTTTACTGATAATATCTCTTCAAACACTACATCTGTCGCATACTTAACCCACAAAATTACATTCTGGAAGAAGTTATTTTACTTGGAAGAATATAAATTTAATCGAAGCAATTGTCGACATTTCAAGCGTCCTATCGAACGTGATCCCAAGAGGCTGGAAGTGTTCTCTCCCATTCGACTTGGACAGCGTGGAAGCATTTTTTTCTGTTTTAGGCATTCCGAAGGGCGTATCTTGATTTTGTTACTGATGTCTGATGTCTTGGTGCAGAAAAGCTAAGGTAGTCGACGTTTCTGGAGCTGTACCGTATAAAGTCTGATCAATCTACGTCGAGGATACACGAGGTCGTCTTGGGCTCACAGGACCACAGCACGTGCGCCACCCCAAAAATCCCAGCTGACTGCGTGGACCAAACACTTAAGTTAAGTACTTTGTTCAACATCTAATCCCGTGTTCTTCATCCATAATACTGTCTACTCTAGTTCCAAGAACCATCGTCATAATCTAAGGTCAAGTTTAAAATAATTACCATACCTGTAATTTGTGTTTTAAGGAGTAGGCCAGTAGCCACACACCTACCTTTGTCCGAGTAACCTCAATAATTTAATTTAATCAATACTGTTTAAATGTTTTAAGAGGTGTAATAGGGGCTACCTACATATTCTTTGTATAAATCTTATAACTATTTCTAATATCCAGTGTCTATTTGTTTTGAGGTTAGAAATATATATACTCTGTGAACTCTCTCTACTGTTGTACCTTATTGAATTCTCCTATCATCACACACACCGTTCATAAGTGAACTGGCGCCCTGGGATACCATCTAATTGTCTCGTGAGCCTCCGCTGAACCGCTGGTGGGTAAGGTTGACTTAACTGTTACAAGTGGCGCCCAACGTGGGGCTTTTCTCCATTTTGTGTGTGTGATGATCAGGGCTTCAATAAGGTACTCGGTCTGAAACTCTCCAGGACCTTAATTGGCTGTACCAAGCGGCATGTACGTAAGCAAGGTTGTCTCCCATTTCCACATTGTGGTACAACCAAATCAAAATTTATTTTCAAAATTAAAATTGCTGCTAAAATTCTTAAATTCATTCGGCCCTTTTTTTCGGATTAGTTTTAAGTCTGTTTGCCTGCTAAGTATCTTAGTAGGCAAACCTTTTTTTCATTTTCTTTTGAGGGTGAAATCAAAAAAAAAACATTTTTCTAATAAATAAATTTTATCTACTCAATAGTAGGTAGAATTTTTCTCTTCAAGGGCGTGACCCATATATTTTTTGATTTCTATGATGAGGGTAAAACCTCAAAGTTTTTTATTGTAACTTAACTTTCTTTAATTATTGTAACCGAGCAAAGTTGATAAAGAAATATTTTATCAACTACTCATTAACTTTAATGTAAAACAATACTTTCTGCTCTCTATCACTTATATAGTGATGAATCTAGTGATTTAAACTAGTAGAGAAGGTAGGCAGTTGTATTAATACCACCTCATTCTAACTATTAATATTTTTGAATTCTCTTTGTGCCTTTTAGTATCTAAACTTTACATTAACTATTTAACTATTTACCTGTGTTTAACTATTAATAAATATTTTTGGAATCCATATCAGGTGCCTATTAATAACTATTAAATTTTAAACTTTGTACCTCCACTTCGGAGAACTTAAATTTAATTTTTGCTTTTTATACTTAGATTTTTTTAAGATGTCATACATCCACAAATATATATCTTGCCTGAGAAAAGATGAACTGTTTTATGAACTCGAAATTCTTGGGGTTTCAGTTGACTCTTCTTCAACGGTCACTTCACTGCGAAGTCAGCTGAGGACGGTCTTCAGATTATCTCGACGTGGCAGTTTGAAGGCTATGCCCATCGGGACACCGAGTCCTGACATCGAGCTGCAGTCTTGTGACCCCAAAGTCCAAGAATTAGAGGCACTTATCACATCGGGAGAGGTTGGTAGAGATAGGAATGTTTGTTCGAGGTCCGCTCTTAGGGTTAACTATTTGATAGATCGCTTAGCTCGTTGTGGTATTAATTGTGAGTTACTGAACGATATCCGAGGTAGGCTCATCAAGGTTGTCGCTAGTGTTGAACCAAATGGTGAATCGGAGAATTCTGACAGCGAGTCCGAACAACCATTCAATGATAGGATCCCTACCGTGCGTTTGAGGAGTGACCGCTCGATGCGTAGTAGTGTGCTGGATATTCCTACTGTCCAGGAAACTATAGTTTACAAAGATGGTCCGATCAATTTAAATACTTTTAATTTAAAATATGATGGTTCGACCTGTGTACGCGTATTTCTAGAAAGATTAGAAGAGCTTAGACAGGCACGTGAAGTCAAGGAGTCGAAGATATTGGCTGCCTTCTCTGATTTGCTTGACGGTGCTGCTCTAGCGTGGTACCGGACTAATAGGGACACCATCAGTTCATATCAACAGATGATCACTGAATTGAAGCTAAACTTTGACACACCTGATTACGATTACAGGTGGTGTGATGAATTTAGGCGTCGTACACAAGCCCGAACCGAGACAATGGCAAGTTACATTTCGATTATGTCTGCCATGTTCTCAATACTTTCTTTTCCTATGTCTCTGAATGAAAAACTAGATATTTTGATGCATAATATAAGATCGGACTACATGAAGGAACTAGCCCGCCATGAAGTCGACAGTGTCGATCAATTAAAATCTTTAGGTAAACGGTTGGAGTTGGCACGTGTCAGAGCCCAAAGCTTTAAAGAGCCCGAGCTCGACACTTTTAAAATCTCTTCGGATTTAAATAAACTCCAACATAGAAACATAATTAAACCTGCAAAACAGGTCTCTCTTTTAGAAAGTAGTTCTTTATCTAATAAATCCATTCCAAATATTGGATAGAAACAGGCGTTACTTGGCGAAAATCCATGACAAAACAATGGTAAGTAAAAATTTTTTTAAGAAAAAACTTTTTAGCATTAATTAATAGCATTAATTTTTCGCAGAATCAAAAGGACAACAAAACGTCGACAATTGTTTCGCCTCTAAACGAGGCATTATCAAGACTGTCTCAGAGAGAACAGCAAAATTCGTGGTTGGAACGTGTTTGCTTATAAGTAAACGCGTGCAAATTTCATTATCGCGATGTAGGATATAACTCGGACAGCAGAGTTGATGAAAATGGAAAATAGTAAAGGAGAAAGTACGCCACCTTGAGGGACACCGGCACTGAGGTCACACCACTCTGAGTACAATTCATTGTGGCGAACGGACTGCGAGCGTCCCTGAAGATATGAGTCAAACCAGGCCACAGACTCCGGGGTGAAATTGAGGGATTTTAGAATTCCGAGCAGAACGTCGAAGTCCACGGAGTTGAAGGCACTACTGAAATCCAGTAGTACCAGAACCGTAAGCGACCTACTCTCCATGGCCCAACGAATATCATCCGTGACCTTTAAGAGAGCCGTCACTGTACTGTGGCCCGATCGAAATCCAGATTGAAATGGACTGAGGAGATTATTCTGCGATAGGTGACCAGAAAGCTGTCTATGAACGATATGCTCCAGGACTTTGGATAGGAAAGGGAGAATGGAGATAGGTCGGAACTGGGATAATAAGGTGGGATTCGAAGTTTTAGGAAGTGGTATAATGAGTGCTTGTCTCCAAGCCGTAGGAAAGACACCCGCGTACAGAGAAAAGTTAAATATATGGGTGAGGACAGGTATAATCGCAGGAACGATCGGAGTAAACATCTTTGAGCATAATTGGTCGTTACCTACCGCAGAAGAAGTAATAGCAAGAAGAGATTTCCTTACCTCGTCTTCACAGACTGTGACCAGTTCAAACGAGGGACATGATGGACTCGGCATCTTTTTTTTTTTTTTAGTTCCGCGACCAAGGCCGCGGCCGCTCTAACGTCCGTTGCCGGGCGTCTCTGGTTACAAGCAGAACGTATTTCCAGTGGCGCCCGGCGGACTTTGACCACCTCTGTGGTCTCTGCGGGGGGTTGGGTCGGGATGAGAATCCCGCGTCGTTGGGGTAGGGTTTTATCCCGCGTCAGTGAGTTAATCTGGTTGCGTGCTATGGGGCAAAGGCCCCGCGGCACGCAACCCTTCTAGCCTGCTTCTGTAAGGACGACGGGTGGCGATCCCGCCGTCCTCAGGCTCCGATCATGGAGGTCGATGGTCTTGGGCGTAGATGAGTCTGCGGCGGCCTCGCCGCTGACTACGGAACTCGGCGGGGAGGGCACGCTCTCTCTCCCTCTCGGCCGCCTCCTTCGCGAGCACGACTTGCTCGCAGAAGGACACGGCCGCGTTCCACCTACTCCCGCTGGAGACCATGGCTTGAAGCATGGTCTCCAGCGAGAGGGTATCCACGCCCAGACCCACTACGAGGTCCCGGCGCTGACTCGCCCACGCTGAGCACTCCACCAACGTGTGGAGTGCGGTGTCGTCGTCGGAAACCTCGCAGTGTTGACACCGGGGTGTGACCTCACGATGGATGCGAAACAGATAGCTACCGAAGCATCCATGCCCGGTAACGATCTGCGTCGCACGTTACGTGAGGTCACCATGCTGCCTCTGCAGCCAATCGTCCATGATCGGTCTCACCGCCGCGATGATGGTGGCACCCCACTTGGGTTGCTCAAGTCGCACCCTCCATGACTCCATGAGATCCTGTCGGAGTTGGGACCGCCGGTCATCGATTTCTCGAGACGCAGGCCTGTGGTCCCGCTCCAGCGCCTCCTTGCGCCATTGGAACAATGACGCAAGGGCTCTCGCTTCCAGGTCCCATGGAGGGGTCCCGGCTAGGAGACATGCAGCCTCTCCGGAGATCGTGCGGTAGCCCCTTATTGTTTTGACGGCCAAGGTCCTCAACGGTCTGTTAAGGAGCGTTGAGTTATTGGCCGTCAACCGCGCCGCCCATACGGGAGCCCCGTATAGGGCCATACTCCGCACGATCCCCAGGTACAGTCTCCTGCAGGAAGCGTTGGGTCCCTTTAGGTTGGGCATCAGTCGCGAAAGCGCGACCGATGCGTGTGTCACCTTGGGGACCAAACTTCGGAAATGTGGTCCGAAGTTCCATCGGCTATCAAGTACGATCCCTAGATACTTCATCGAGGGCTTGATGCCGATGCTAACGCCTCCCACATTTATGCTGGAACCTTCAGGTGGACCGTTCCGAGGTCTGTGAAAACACAGAACCTCGGACTTGTGCAAGGCCACCTCCAGTCCCAGCCGCCGTATCCGACCCACGACTTGAGCAACACCCGTCGTGACCTTGAGTGCTGCCTCCTGGTACGTTGCACCCCGCGCCGTGACGAGGGTATCGTCGGCGTAGCACGTTACGCCGACACCCTCAGGCAACGCACCCCGCAGCACCCAGTCGTAGCCGATGTTCCACAGAAGCGGCCCCAGGACCGACCCCTGTGGAACACCGCACGACACATCCCGCCGAGCTGGCCCGAGCCAGCTGGGGAAAGCTATGGCCCTCTCCGAGAGATAGGCCCCGACAATACGACGGAGGTAGAGAGGCGTTTCGTGATACACGAGCGCCTCCCTAACGCAGCTCCATGGCAAGGTGTTGAACGCGTTGGCGATGTCAAGAGACACCGCCACCACCACCTTGCCCTGCGAGACTGCTTCCTCCGTCAGGCTCTTGACGCGCATGATCGCGCTCACGGTGGAGCGTCCCCGACGGAAACCGTACTGGTTATCCGCCAGGTCTGGCCCCACCGTCGAGAGATGCTCGACGAGGCGTTCCGCGATAATTCGCTCAAAGAGCTTACACACCTCGTCGAGCAACACGAGCACTTGACGATGTAAATAATACCCTTTCGGAAATATTGCATTGGTTCACAAGTAACAACTTGCTGCTCAATGCGAAGAAAACAAAATGTGTAAAATTTACTATGCCCAATGTTAGACAGGTGGATACTCATATTACTATGAATAATGAATTAGTTCAAATAGTCAATACCACAGTTTTTCTTGGGATAACTCTAGATAGTAAACTACAATGGGGTCTTCATATCACAGCCTTGGCAGGAAGACTTAGCTCAGCTGCCTATGCGGTTAGAAAGATAAGGTCTCTGACTGACGAAAAAACGGCACGATTAGTTTATTTTAGCTACTTTCATAGCGTTATGTGATATGGTCTGCTGCTGTGGGGCTCAGCTGCCGATATTGAGACAATATTCATATTACAGAAACGAGCTATACGAGCAATCTATAGACTCGGACCCCGTGACTCGCTGAAAGAATTATTTAAAGAAATTAATATTTTAACAGTTGCTTCTCAATATGTTTACGACAACATCTTATATGTACGGAAGAACATAGATCTATTCAAAAAAAATTCCGATAACCATAATTTTAATACAAGAAATAAAAATAAATTGGCAATGACAAAAATTAGACTTCATAAAGTTGGTAATTCGTTTGTTGGCAAATGTATAAAAATTTATAATAAAATTCCTCAGGATTTGGTTGACATGCCTCTTAATAAGTTTAAAATAGTAGTTAAAAAATGTTTGATGATGAAAGGCTACTATAATGTAGACGAATATCTTAATGATAAAAATGCATGGTCACCCTAATCTTCTGTTGTTGGCCACTCGTATAATACAATAGAAACTAATTGTAACAATGTAAACAAAACAATATTAAAAAAGAAAATGGATAATCTACCTGAGTTTCTTGCTGGTCTCTTCTCAGGAGAACCAAATTACCGAACCAGCGAAAGAATCATTTTCTAATGGTTATTTATGTACTTACTTAATTTAGTATTTTTATAATATTACTTGACAAAATTGTAAAATTTTGACATTCATATGTGCTCTTTATGTGCCTAAACTGAATAAATGAAATTGATTCTTTGATTCTTTGATTCTTTGATCGGCCGGTATCCGGACGGTGAGTCCACCGGCCGCCCCGCCTTACGGATCAGGACCAGCTTCCCCGTCCTCCACACCTTGGGAAACTGGCCCCTTTCGAGGCATGCGCTAAAGAGCCCCATCAGTCGAGGCCCGAGTTCTTCGAGGGCCAGGACCCATGCACGGCCAGGAATGCCGTCGGGTCCGGGGGCAGTGATTTTCCGGCGTTTAAGCCGGAGTACTGCCGCCCCTAGCTCCCCCACCCTGACTTCGGGTACGTCGTCTTCGCCGGTGCTATCCGCGTCGGGCAGAGACGGAGCCATGCGCGGAGGGACGTGCTCCTCCGCGCTCGTCGGAAACAGGGAGCCCATGACCCGCTCCAGCTGCTGCGGCTGGAGACTCTGGGTCAGTGGGGGCGCCCTAGGTCGGAGTTTCTCCCTGACCTGTAGGTACGGGCGCCCCCATGGGTTCTGCTGCAGGGTCTCCAGGAGCTCCTCGCGGGCCGCCGTCTTGGCCCGCTTTATTGTCTCCTGGAGATTACCTTTAGCCTCCCTGTAAGCCTGATAAAGCTCCGCCTCTCGGGTTGCCGCGTCGTCTGGGCGGCGATGCCTCCGGCGAAACCTGGTGTACTGGCGGCGGGCGGAGATGCATGCTGCGTGCAGCTGTGCAATCTCCGGCGACCACCAGTACACCTGCTTCCTTGCCGGTCTGGGTGTAACCCTAGGCATCGCCGCATCACAGATTTGCGACATGGCTCTCCTGAACCACTCCGCCTCGGCATCCACATCGGCAGGCCGGTCCGGTGCCGGAATCCAGGCCTGCACGATGGAAGCCTCCAGGAGAGCCTCCCGATCCAGATGGTGAAGTGCCCAACGCGGATCCGGGGGATTTTCTACCGGCTGTGGGAGGTCAGGTGGGGGGACGACATCGAATCGGATGTACCGATGGTCTGAGTGCGTCTCCTCACCCTCCTCCACGTGCCAGCCAGTAATACGGGCGGCGAGGGCAGAGGTCGCGAACGATACGTCCACGGCCGAGCTGGTCCCCCGCCGCCAGAAGGTGGCGACATTCCCCCGGTTGAGGACCTCCAGACCACGTGTTCTGGTCCAGTCCTCAAGAAGCCTCCCCTTGTCCCTGGTTTCCCGGGAGCCCCACGCCTCACTCCAGGCGTTGAAGTCACCCAGGAGCAGGACAGGGCGAGGACGGCACGCAGCGAAGACGACGTCGAGCTCAGTGAGCCATAGCTCAAACTGAGTCTCGTCCAGTGTCGGCGAGATGTAGGTGGCCACGACTGCCAACCCATCATATTCCGCCGCAACACACCCGCGGCCCCTTGCAATGATAGCAAGGCGCGAGTTGTCAGCGGGGGACCCCCCGAAGATAAAACAGGCCGAGCCGTCCTCGTCCACCGGGCTTCCCGGGTGGACGTAGTACGGCTCGGCGACCACGGCCAAGTTTATGGACCACTGCCGGATGCTCTCAGCGTACATCAGCGTACCCCACACCCCTCTCCACACCCTCCGTCGTCACCGTAAGGACGACGGCTGTGGAGCGAGGAGCGCGGGGCCTCTTCGGCGCCTTCGCCGCGGCGGCTTTGGCCACTTTCTTGGCCGCTTTCTTGGCGGCCTTCGTCTTCCTCTTCTTGGCCCCCACTACCTCCCATCCCTCCCGTCCGGAGGGATGTAAACGAGCAGCGGGAGCGTTAGAGGAAGAGGAGGCGGCAGGGGTGCCGCTCTTCTTGCCGCGCCCCTTCGCCTTCCGCGCCTGGGCCGCGGTCTCGGCCGGCAACCGGTACGCTGGAGCGGACTGGGGCGGAGCGGGGCGGCGGACAGCGGGTGTGCCGCTTGGTCCTGGAGCGGGAGAACCGCTCACAGCCGCCGCGTATGAGAACGCGGGACGTGCTAGCGGAGGGCGGTACGCCCGGTCCTCCAGGACCGCGAGGCGCCTCTCGATCGCCGTCAGGACCTGTACCATAGTCGGCACAGGCTGTGGCGGCGATCCGGGCGCCGTGTTGGGCACCGTGGTGGGCGCTATGGTGGGCGCCGTGGTGGGCGCCTTTTTGGACGCCGTGGTTGGCGCCGTAGTGGGCGCCGTGGGTGGCGCCGTCTTCGGCGCTGGTCCAGCCGTCGGAGGAGGAGGCGGCAGCATGGGACCGGGAGGCGCCTTGACCACCTTGGTCAAGTCAGCGACCTCCCGCCACAGGTCATCCATCTGCTTCCTGGAAGCAGCGAGCTCCGCCTCCAGGCTCGTCACCTGCTTCCGGAACCTCGCCTCCTCCTTAGTGACGCTCCGCGCGAGGAGCTTGTTGAGGGAAGATTGGGCTTCATCCACCAATGAAGCCACAATCTTCTTCCTCCCCGCCACGTTTCTGTTGCCCCGCATGGCCGCGTTCATGCGGGCAAAATCGCTCATCAGCTCACGCGCGGGCGGCCCACCGATTTCCCGGCGACTTCGCTGGGACAGTTGGACCGAGGACGGAGGAGGAGTTGGCGGCCGCCTTCTGTACGCGTCGAGACGCGTACGCACCGTCTTGACCGGCACCTCCTCCTCCGAATCGGTGGAGAGGAGGGACCCCCACCCGGAGCAGCTGGTGCTACGGTCGCGCGGCGCCCCCCCCTTCTCCTCGAGGGTCCTCTTCTTTGTCGCAGAAGAGCGGCCCTTCTTCTTCACACTGCTGGGAGCTGACCCATCGTCAGTCCCAGCAGCATCAGTTCCTTGGGGCGTCGACATCGCGCTGCGACTAGGCAGCGCGGCGCGAGCCCCCAAATCGATAGGCATCGGAATCAGTATTTCATGCATAGTTTCGTCGGTTGACACTGCCCGGGAAAGGGCAGTGTCGGGACCGGAGGTCTCTTCGAGGTTATTCATAATCACAAAAATTGGCCAATCGCAAGTTCAGACTAAATACGTTCGGTCACCCAACTTGCCACTGCGTTACCGTGGTCAAGTTGGGGTCCAGGGCGGACGGCGAGGACGTAGTATTTAATCACTTGGGGCCCCGCCCCGGACTCGGCATCTGGGAAAGATTGGACAGGGTGCGTGCATTAATAAGTGGGTCAAGTGTAACTGGAGGTTGTGAGAAATGCTTGTTAAGGGCACCCAAATCAATGTCAATGCAATCTACAGAAGGAGATTTGCCGATACCATTAGCTTTAAGAAATTTCCAAATCACGGAGGAATCACGGGTATCTAAGGATTTATGGAAGTGGCGACGCTTTGCATCACGACACAGACGATTGCAGCGATTACGTAAAGCCCTGAAGCGCTCAAAATTTTCTTCGGTGGGACTACGCTTAAGTCTCAGTTTGGCCTTGTCTCTGGCGGCCATGGCTTCCCTAATATCGACACCAATCCAGGGAGCAGGGACGTGCTTATGCCGTATACGACGTCTAGGTGCATGACGATCGTATAGACCAGTCAATATCTCATTGAACTTCCCCACCTTATAAAGACAGGACTCCAGTCAATATGCCCAGCATCACACCTCAAAGCCTCCAAGTCCATGCCCCCAAAATTCCGAAGCATCGAGAACGGTATTTTGCGCTTAGGAGGTCGAATAGAGAGAGAAAGATAGATCAAGTCATGATGAGAGAAGCTGGCAGTTAGTTGACCATGAGCGGCAACGTGTTCAGGACAGGAAAGAATAATAACCCGGTCATTGCGAATCAACACGAAGCCCGGAATATTGACAAGACAAGAAGGAATAGACAGCTTGAGAAACGTTTCCGAAACGAAGAGTGCGTCGAGATGATCCCTGCTAATGGCTGCCAGAAGATCAGAGTGATGAAATGAAATGCTCTGGGCATTTATGTGAGCTACATTAAAGTTTTTCGGATATTTAGTAAAGATAGTGGATAACTGATCATGCAAGGTCAGAGCTGGCGAACAAGAATCAGCACTGTCCGCACTGAGGAAACTGTCGTCATTAGTGGAACACGAGAGAAAACCATCCTCATCACTACTATCATCCATAACTTGTAAAAGAATTTAAAATAATATTAAAAATACCAAAATATTATAAAAAATATAACAATATATAACAAAATAAATACGAGGTAAATAAATAAAATTAAATACTAGTAAATAATACTAAATAAATAACTCCCTAACAAACGTACAATAATATTACAAAACAAAAATACCAAGCACACCCGCTCGCAAACGAGAAGAGATTTTACAGTTTGCAAAGTTTAAAAAAGAAAATCACACACAATCAACAAAATCACAGCAAAAAGGTAATATCAAAAATACAAGGTAATGTATGTACAGCCAAGGCTAAAACAAAACAAACGTTACATAATTATTAAACAATAGCACCGGTGGGCAACATTCCGAACACAGTAAAATCAACACAATCGAATAATCGGAACGCTTACGCTCAGACCGACAGGCTACCATTATGTCACTTGTCAGCTGTCGTCTGTCAGACAGCGGAACAGTCAACAGAGACATTATTGTGATTATAATTTTATTTTGTTCGATTGATATGAAACTCAACGAAATAAGTTATATACCTACATACTACAATCATAAGTCTATTGTCAAGTAACAACACCAAACCAAAACAACAAAGCTGGGTATTGACAAACGAACAAGAAACATACCGCCCAAGAAGTGGTGTTATTAGTTAGTATGTTAAACGATCAAATGCAATGAACACACATTAACTCCGCGCAAAGTCACTGTTTACGGTTTACGACAAGTTCTGATAGCCTTGCCGGTCCCCGTACCCTGGGCCGCCGCTGGAACAACCACTGAAGTCGCCGCCGCTGGAACAACCGCCGAAGTCGCCACACGCCCAGACGCTGCTGCGACCTCGGTAGCTGGAGGGTCTGATGCTGGACAAGAAGGATAGCGCGCGATCAGCGCGTTGAGTTCCTCAGCCGTCTCGACTTTGTGGCGCACTTTGTCAGGAGATACGATGTTAATGGTGCCGCCTGCAGTCCACACATACTTCACTTGGAAATGCTTGCGTGCCGCAGTGAAGAGCCCATGACGCACCCTAGTGAGAAATTCAGATATAGTGAACCCGGTACCCTTCAGTGCCGTCTTGCTGTCCCACACGAGATGCCGGTGCTCCATGTCACGAAAACGCACTATTATGGGACGTGACCTGTCTGCACTAGATCCGAGACGGTGGCAAGCTTCAAGAATGTTACTACTTATGTCCGGCAACTTCATTTTGATGGTTAATAAATGCTTCACAGTGTCAAAGAGCCTCTCATGCGGTTTTTCTGGTACACCATGGATTAACAAAACCTTACGACGCATAGCAGTCTCGTGACGATCCAGGCCAAGGGACAGAAGTTGCGCCTGTATCTTCAAGTGCCCTAGTGATTCCAGGACGAAAGACTTAAATTCACCAAATTCCTTGGAGAGAGCATTTATGTCCAGGCTGGCTGGAACAGAGCTCTGCAGGGCCCTCTTGAGCTTGTCCTCATGGTCACGAAGGCCGCTTGTGAAGAGGCTCTCAAGATCAAGCAAGCTTCTCTCAAATTTGCCGTCCATAGTGTTGTATGTGAATGAGGTGATCAAATCTTGCAAACACGGTAAAGGAGTGGAAACTATATATTGTGGCGAGTGGAGGTGAGCTTAGTGATTAATTAGCACATCAATTTCACTCTAATTGTAAGGTTAGTCAATTTTAAATATTAAAAATACTAAGAGCTCAAAGTTTTAGTTGTTAATTTTACGCCTACCCACAGTTATATCCTTTGTTTTTGTTTTTTGTTTTTGTTCTTTGTTTTTGATTGTTGTGACTGACCACTCTAGCAATAACGTTATGTTGAGTCCTAAACGGACAGCAACAGGTGCTAAGGTGACCAGGTTCATAGAAAAGAATGTGTTTCTAGTTCACGGAGCATGTAAAACTATTTACATGGAAAATGGGTCTCAATTTGTTAGCAATAAATTTAAAGATCTCTTAACTAAATATAACATTTTTTTTTTTTTTTTTATATTTGGTTCGCCAAATTGACGCCGCCCGCCTGGTGGTAAGTCGTGACGACGTCTAGCGATTGTGGGCCACTCTCACAGCACACATTACTATTGAGAGTGGCCCTCAACTTGACGACCTACTGATGTGCCTCTTCACGCTCCGCTTAAAGAACCCAGGATTATATGTGGGAGGAAACACGTGCACAGGCAGGGCGTTCCAGGCCACTATCGTTCGGCAGAGAAACGAACGTTTAAAACGTTCGGTTCTCGCGAACATGCTATCCACTGTGTGGGGGTGGCATCTCTGCCCGGCACGAGTCGTTCGGGATCGGAAGGAAGAGGGTGGGATCAGATTGAAGAGCTCTTCAGAACACTCGCCGTGGTAAATACGGTAGAATGCGGCCAAGGAAGCTATTGTTCGGCGCTGAGCTAGCGGCTCAAGGCTTCCCGTTACCTCCGGACAACCTATAATACGGATAGCCCGTAGCTGCATAGCGTCGAGAGCGTCCAGCAGATACTTCGCGGAGCCGTCCCAGAGGTGAGAGCAGTATTCGACGCAGGGTCTAATCTGCGTCTTGTACAGCAGACACCTCTGGTCCGGTGTAAAGAATCTCTTTACCTTATTCAGTATTCCTAGTTTCCGCGAAGCTAGCCCTATACATCTTTCGATGTAGTTTTTATTATTGAGCTCTCGACGAACGTCTATGCCAAGGATATCAAGGTTGTCCTTCATTGGTAATAATGCATTCTGAAGAGAGGGTAGGGTTAGGAAAGGGGATTTCTTCGCAGTAAATGCACACGCCTGTGTTTTGCGGGCATTGAACTCGACCAGGTTCTCGGTACCCCATTGAGAGATACTGTCGAGGTTACGGTCGAGATCAGCCACGAGTCGTCGTCTCTCCTCCTCAATCTCAGATCGCCCCGCCGTCGGACGAACCGAGTAACTCCCGTGCAGTGTGCTGTCATCTGCATAGCAATGAATGTTCCCGAGGGATAGCATATCATTGATATGCAGAAGAAAGAGAGTTGGTGATAGTACGGACCCCTGCGGTACCCCGGCATTCACTTGCAAGAAGCGAGAAGCCTGGCCATCGCAGAGGACCCGCACTCGGCGCTCGTTTAAAAAGCTGGCAATCCAGCTGCACAGTTGAGGAGGTAGACCATATGCCGGAAGCTTGGAAAGGAGCGAAGCATGCCAGACCCTATCGAAGGCTTTGGCGATGTCCAGGCTAATAGCCAAGGACTCGCCGTGCCTTTCCATAGCCCCACCCCAGACATGCGTTACGAATGCCAGAAGATCACCCGTTGATCGCTTTGGCCTGAAGCCGTATTGTCGATCATTGATTAGCGAGTGATCCTCTAGGAATTGCATGAGCTGCTTATTTATAAGGAGCTCAAGCACCTTGCAAATGACTGAGGTGACAGCTATGGGTCGATAGTTGCCTGGATCGGACCGATCCCCTTTCTTGGGGATCGGTTGTACGTTCGCCTCCTTCCAGTCCTCCGGCACGAGCCCTGAAGAGTATGACAGGCGGTACAGACGCGTTAATACTGGAGACAACTCAGCTGCACATTTTCGTAGCACCACCGCCGGAATGCCGTCAGGGCCACTGGCTTTCGGCGTGTCGAGTGACCGCAGCACTGCCCGTACATCACATTGCCTGATAACAATATCAGGCATTGTGTGGCCACAGTTGGCGATGGCGGGGGGCTGCAGGCCACGGTCGTCGACCCGGGAATTAGCCGCAAAGAGGTCTGCGAGCATATCCGCTTTCTCTTGGGCTTTGTGAGCCAGTGTTCCATCTGGGTAACGCAGCGGTGGCAGCGAGGGCTGACAAAAGTTAGATTGCACGGCTTTGGCCAGTTGCCAGAATCTACGGCTGCCCGTGGGATGGGAAGTGAGCTCCTGACCAAGCCGCGCGACGCGCTGGGCATCCGCTTTCTTAAAGGCCCTCTTACTCGACTTTGTGGCCCGGTTGTACGCTGCTTTGAGGTGGCCCACGTTTGGGTCGCGCACAGCCCGGGCCCTGATCCAGGCGCGATATGCCGACTGTTTTTGTCGAACAGCTTTGGCACAATCTCGCCCGAACCAGGGACGGGCTCTGCGGATACTGGCGACATCAGTGAAAGGGATGTAATAATCCATCCCTAAACTGATCTCGCCAGCAATAGCAGAAGCACTATCCGAAGGAGCCTTTCCTACAAAGCAGCGCTGGCTCCAGGGGACGGACGCATAATAATCGCGTAGACCGTCCCAATCCGCTGACGAGTAGTAACATACCTAATATTTTTTACCCTACTTAAAATAGGAGGTCCTTACCAGTAAGTTTTTGCGTTAGGTAAGAGGCACGTAGGCGGGTAAATTGTAAGGAATATTATGTTATAGATATACTTTTCTCTTGGAACTTCGCCTATATTTTGGTGAAAGTTCATCAATTTTGGGTTAGCATTTAAAAAAAAATTCCAACCTCTCTTATTTGTATTTCTCTTCTTAGGGATGTAGGTAGGCCGCCGTATCAATCGTTCCTTCCTCAAAGCCGTGCGTGTTTTAAAAATTTCTCTAGGTAGATAGGAAAATGTAGTCATTGTGGTTACATCTTTATTTCATATTAGGACAATGTGGTACTACAATTCTGCTCCTGTTGGTGTATTGTAGGTACTGGCATTTGTTTTCTTGTTAGGTTTGATCTCATGTCCATGAATACCTTGATATCATGGACATGATACAAATCGTTTTACTTAGGCTAACGTTTGGATAGGATTAAGCTCTTTGACTTTAGTCACTCACTGTGTTTCGTTCTGAATTTCCTTGTGATGGTTGTAACTTCCCCACAGGAAATCCTCTTAAGGGGAGGGGCGGTGTAACATCGTAATTTCATTACACTCACAAAACGTAAACAAACATTTGTAATGATATTATGAACGTCATTAGTGTCAGTTGATGTATAGATGTCAACTCGACAAACGTCAAGTCTTGACTATGATTCATTCGCCATACGGTGTTCTACACATTGTATAGCGCACTCTAGAGGATTTAGTGAGAACTTGGCAGAGTATTATCTAGCCATGTCATAATATTCTCTTAAAAAGGTGAATGTCAATGATATTGCTTTTTATCTATAGAGGAGTTTCCGGCTGACGATAAGTTTTGCTTGTAGAAAAGTGGTTTGAACTAGTTTTTGCAGGAAAGGAAGAATCTAGAAACAGCTCGGAGTTGATAAAAAGCCAGCGCGAGCTGTCGTGGGCCTCTTTCCACTGCGGAATACTTTACTGATAATATCTCTTCAAACACTACATCTGTCGCATACTTAACCTACAAAATTACATTCTGGAAGAAGTTATTTTACTTGGAAGAATATAAATTTAATCGAAGCAATTGTCGATACATTTCAAGGGTCCTATCGAACGTGATCCCAACAGGCTGGGAGTGTTCCCTCCCATTCGACTTGGACAGCGTGGAAGCATTTTTTTCTGTTTTAGGCATTCCGAAGGGCGTATCTTGATTTTGTTACTGATATCTGATGTCTTGGTGCAGAATAGCTAAGGTAGTCGACGTTTCTGGAGCTGTACCGTATAAAGTCTGATCAATCTACGTCGAGGATACACGAGGTCGTCTTGGGCTCACAGGACCACAGCACGTGCGCCACCCCAAAAATCCCAGCTGACTGCGTGGACCAAACACTTAAGTTAAGTACTTTGTTCAACATCTAATCCCGTGTTCTTCATCCATAATACTGTCTACTCTAGTTCCAAGAACCATCGTCATAATCTAAGGTCAAGTTTAAAATAATTACCATACCTGTAATTTGTGTTTTAAGGAGTAGGCCAGTAGCCACACACCTACCTTTGTCCGAGTAACCTCAATAATTTAATTTAATCAATACTGTTTAAATGTTTAAAGAGGTGTAATAGGGGCTACCTACATATTCTTTGTATAAATCTTATAACTATTTCTAATATCCAGTGTCTATATGTTTTGAGGTTAGAAATATATATACTCTGTGAACTCTCTCTCTACTGTTGTACCTTATTGAATTCTCCTATCATCACACACACCGTTCATAAGTGAACTGGCGCCCTGGGATACCATCTAATTGTCTCGTGAGCCTCCGCTGAACCGCTGGTGGGTAAGGTTGACTTAACTGTTACAATATACATTTTTTATATTTATACAAAGTTCGCTGGGATAACTAGTTACAATTAATACAATAAATTTATAGTAAAAGCATCTATAGAATAGTTTTCCTTTAATTATGACTCCAGTATGAACTCACCTTCACTTTGCAGTTGCACTACTTCAAATAATTGTCGAAATGGGACCAAATATTTGTCGGAATGGTACAAAATCAAAACGAGACCACTTGGAAAGCAGCAGCTTTGAATCAGTTCACCTAATCAAAATATATGAGGTAACAAACATAAAAAAACCGACCGAAGTGCGTGTCTGGCCACGCATAATAAGGTTTCGTAGTTTAAATAAAAGCCTCTATAACACCTGAACTAACAGAGTTACAACATCCGTAATAGTCTTTCTTCAAAGTGAAATAATGAAATAGTGAAATAATGAACTACCATCATGAATTTATGTTTGTTCGCGGATAACTTCATCGTTCATGAACCAATTTTGATGATAATTTTGTACAATACAGATTATTTTATGCTGTAAAAGGAAACAAATGAAACAAATAATCATCCAGAGTTATTTATTGTTTTTGTTTGCAAGTCTTAACGTTGCCTGCCGGCAGCACGTCACCCATCACGTAGAACCTCATGTGAGTTTCCAGACCCACGAACACCAGTCTCATGGCCTCCTTCACGATCAGAGAGATCAGGAACTCCGCCGTATCCTTGGACAGCTCCGAGGGTAGAACTTTGTTTCCTTACACAACAGAAATTTAAATAAATGTGTAATTGTTTTTATCCCAAATGGTCCCATTTCAATTTGGTCCTATTCCGACAATTATTTAGTCCCCCGGTACTTGGAATTCAGTTTTGTGTCCATGTTTGATGTGTTTTTAGAGGTGGAGTAAATTATAAACATTTGAACATTTATCTATACTAACTGTCGCGTTTATAATATTAATAAGAAGCAGGATTTTTGTAGGATATTAGTAGGATTCCGTAGGGTTTTGTAGGATTAAGTAGGATTTAGTAGAATGTTAGTAAGATTTAGTAGCATACTCTAACTATGGAGGCTTGTTGTAAGCATTATATGGTATACCTACATTTATTATTATCTCAAAAATTTTGCTCGCCTTCTTTAAAGATAAAGAATTGTAGAATTTATAAACATTTAGTAGGATAGTACGAGTAGAATATGGAACCGTGTAGTAAGTTACCGTCGCGTTTGATCTCCAAGTTGGTTTGACTCTTGAGGTGAGTTTTAGTTGCAAGGGTTTTAATGAAGAAATGTGGCAAATGGTCTTCCTTCTTCACGAACACTCCGTAGTAGCCGGTGTTCAATATTTCATAGTCCTCTAAACAACACACATACATATTATTATTACAATGAGGCCTGTAAATGGTTTATTTAAATAAAGTTAATACTATCAGGCGTTACTTTTCGGAAGTCCATAGTTAAATTAAATAAATCTAACTACTTTGCAATATTCCGCCACATGCAAATTACCCAACTCTCGTATTTATTCATGCACAAGTCCGCCCTCCAAACCCACTTAGGCCGAAAGAATAGAGAAATAATTTTGAAAATAGAATAAATATGAGAGTTGTGTTATCGTGCAAAAAATAATAAAAACCTCGACACGTGTTTCGCCCCCAACCAGGGGCATCATCAGGAGATGTCGATGGCTCGGCGCACGGCGACCGAATGAGCCACAACTCGTAAACCGCACCTATTTATATCCTAGGTTTTTTATTTCTACCCACAACCATAATACCAAATTATTTTATGTTTACCCACCACCGTTGTTTGAATGACGTATACCTACCCGCAGCAAAGGGGAAGAGGCGAAATTAAGTTGATCATTTAAAATATTAGGGTTCAAGCGTCTATGTTTGTAGATTTCTAATTGTTCTAAAACCGAAAGCCTCAGTCCTTTGTTGCTCACACTTATGACGTTCTGCACACCTGCAACAAAGGACTGAGGCTTTCGGTTTTAGAACAATTAGAAATCTACAAACATAGACGCTTGAACCCTAATATTTTAAATGATCAACTTAATTTCGCCTCTTCCCCTTTGCTGCGGGTAGGTATACGTCATTCAAACAACGGTGGTGGGTAAACATAAAATAATTTGGTATTATGGTTGTGGGTAGAAATAAAAAACCTAGGATATAAATAGGTGCGGTTTACGAGTTGTGGCTCATTCGGTCGCCGTGCGCCGAGCCATCGACATCTCCTGATGATGCCCCTGGTTCGGGGCGAAACACGTGTCGAGGTTTTTATTATTTTTTGCACGATAACACAACTCTCATATTTATTCTATTTTCAAAATTATTTCTCTATTCTTTCGGCCTAAGTGGGTTTGGAGGGCGGATTTGTGCATGAATAAATACGAGAGTTGGGTAATTTGCATGTGGCGGAATATTGCAAAGTAGTTAGATTTATTTAATTTAGTTTATTTAAATAACAAATATTTTTGGACATTCTCACGCAATATCATCTAGCCCAAATTAAGCTATAGTCCATTGATATGTTACATTTGGGTGTGCAAAAGGTAGAGGACGCTATTTTTTTTTTTTAGATATCAAGGGGAGGGTAGTGTAAAGCTAAATCCAAGTTTGTGGGGTCCCAACCCTTATGAGTTTTCCACTATCTTGAAAAAGTGTTGCAAAACGTTATCGCGCTCTATCGAGCAAACTATTTATGGCACAAAAAAATGTGGATTCAGTCATTTCAAAAGTTTCGTCGTGGGGGAAAAGAGTATATAAATAGTTATTAACAACAGTGCAACATCAATAATTACAATGTTTTTTTTATTTCAATAATGAAAAAATTAGAGAAAACTATGTGATCATTCATTTTTATGTAAATACTTACGAGTATTGGAGGATACTGTTAATTTCGGAGCGCTGTAAAACCCTTATAAATAAATAAATATTGAAATGTAAATAAATATATTAAATAAATATATTCGAAATTATTCCACGAAAACTCCTCTACAAAAATGCTCTGATGAATTTTACTGTAAAATAATTAGAAAAAGAAATATAACCCCTTAAAGGAAATTTGTTCTCAAATTTTCATCTGCTTTTGTTAATAACTTTGTTATGTTTAATTCTACGACAAAAAGTTTTAGCACACAGTTGTAGAAAATTTAATTTGCGACAAAAATGTAGTCGCAAATTTTTTGTGCGATGAATAGTTTGTCCGATAGAGCGCGATAACGATTTGCGACCCTTTTTCAAGATGGCGGAAAACCCATAAGGGTTGGGACCCCACAAACTTGGATTTAGCTTTACACTACACCCCCCTTGTTATCTAAAAAATAAAATAGCGTCCTCTGACTTTTGCACACTTAGCCTCAAAAAATGTAACATTTCAATGGACTACTAATAATTATTAGCTTGTGCTATGAGATCTAGACTACTGATAAACATGCATATGTATTTTTAAATACATACATAAAAAACTCCGAAACACCGAAATAAACATGTCTGTCTTATGCAATCAACTTAGTCAGTAGGCCGCGCCCTGCCTCCTCCCAGGTATTCTTCACCCAAGACTCAAACGTTATACTTACGAACAGTGATCACAATTTTGTCTTGACAAGTGGTCGCGTTAGGCCCTACGTAGTTAAAAGTTGCAATCAACTTAGGAGCGTTTACATAATGCTTGTACGACTCGTCTGTTACGTTTAATCTACAAATAAAACAAATATTTCGTTTAAAAGATACGGACTAACGACAAAGTGTAATGATTTGGTCGTTAACCCGTATTCGGGTACCTACTCGTACCTATGGAAATCTGCAACCCGTATTCCTTATTTGAAAAGCTTAGGGCGCAGGGCACCTTACCATGTTCTGGTAATAACCGAACCGCAGTAAATTAGATAAATGTATGAGGTAAATGCCCGAATTTGGATAAAGTCTTTCTCTTTCTTGCACCCGAATAAGGGCTAACAACCAAGAATAAGTGCGCCATAAGTATTATAATTGTGAAAAGAGAAAAGTAGAACAAGAAATGTAAGTGGTATAATATAAGATACTTACATTAAATTACTGACAACAGTATTTTTTAGTCCTTTCAATTCGATATTAGTTAACACGTACGTTGTACCTTTGTCGGTACAATTACTTTGAGTCCCTTTGAGTGTCGCTATCACCAACGGGTCCAAGGGCTTGATGCCCAAAGCCTTGATGCCAGCGACTACTGCCTTGTAAACGGCAAAAGCTCCTTTAGTTGCACATGTGGCATCGTCAAGAACACAAACTTTTTTACCTGAAAATAATGTGTCAACGCATTATAAACGGAGCAACAGTCTACCTGCGCCATCAAGTCAAGATTAAAGTTGGCTACGGTCGTTAGTCGATAAAGTTGAAAATCGAAGAAAGAAGGCCCCTTAAAATTATAAACTACTACGTTTCATAAACTATATTTTACTTTAACACCCGAATTTATTTACAACTAGCTGTTGCCCGCAGCTCCGCCTGCGTGTTACTTTAGATCTACATAACTTTTTTATTTATGAACCGATTGAAAACCAAACCTTAAATGTTAAGTTGATTATATATAAATAAATATTGAAATGTTAATTTTGGAAATTATTCCACGAAAACTCCTCTACAAAAATGCTCTGAAGAATTTTACTGTAAAATAATTAGAAAAAGAAATATAACCCCTTAAAGGAAATTCGTTCTCAAATTTTCATCTGCTTTTGTTAATAATAATAATAAACCACAACGCATTACTGAAAGCCGCAAATTCAAATCAGAAATTCAAATCGGTTAAGCCGTTTCTGAGATTAGCGTGTTCAAACATTCAGACAAACAGACAAAAGTTCTAAAAACCATTGTTTTGTGTTTTATTGCGTTCATAAAGCCAGTTTCTCTATTATATTCTCTATTATAAGATACGAAAATATGAAATATTATTTATTATCTTCGTCGTGTGTGATAGTCCATTGAATTGTATAGCGAGCGATATTGTATCTTAAGATAACATATTATAGTATCTTAACGGTGTGCAGCGCCCCTTAGTGGATTCCACTGCGGGTGACGTAACCTACAACAAACTTATTATTTGCGGTTGGTACAGTAATCGGGTCTAGGGATCGAACCGCAAAATTAAGTTTGTTTTTTATTGTATATATTTTTCCGAGATAAAAAGTAAGCCAGTAGGTGGCCAGGATATTAAAGAATAATTATACCAAGGTTCATCAAAATCGAACCGGTAGTTATTGCGTGATGCCTGAAAAAACAGATAGACAGACAAAAAAAATTTTAATCACATTTTTGGGTTCGGTTTCTGTCAAGTAACACCCCTTGCCATTTATTTTTTTTGATATTTTCAATGTACAGAATTTTCACTTCTACAGATTTATTATAAGTATAGGTAAGAATAACAATTTACATATTTATGTACAAAGTAATGGTGAGTAAGATGTAAAACTTTTCAAAATATAATAGCATTATTTTCGCAAAAATAAAAGACAATTAAACGCCGACAATTATTTCACCTCTAAACGAGGCATTATCAAGACTGTCTCAGAGAGAACAGCAAAATATGAAGCCAGAACATATTTGCTTTTAAGTATGAATGTGTAAATATCGTTAGCGCGATGTAGGATTTGTCACAATAACTAACGTGGGTAGAAACATTAAGTTATGCTAACAAAATTCAAAATAGGTATTCAAAAATATAAAAACACTACTCTTTATTACATAGAAAATGCAGAATGACGCACACAAACCAACAAACAACTACTGTGTCTGCCCGTTCTATCAGTCTGTTCGTTGAGTAAGGAGTCCTCATCCCTCCTAACTATTTCCAACCTCTCCCAGACACATAGCTTGAACCCTTTCTCACATAAACGTAAAACTTTAAAGGTGTTATTATTGTTCAAGGTATGACCCGTATCAAGGAGATGTCTCGCGAAGTGGGATCTTTCAGGACAACCGTTGCGGAAGGCTGATAAATGCTCTCTGTATCTGACTTCAAAGGACCTGCCAGTCTGCCCTACATACTGCATATCACAACCATCGCAGCTCAACAGATAAACTCCTGACTTGTGTGAAACAGAAACTAAATCTTTGCCATTACACAACTCCCTCAAGGTGTTCTTACAGCTTTTAGAACACAGAACACCTTCGTCTTCTATCGACACGAGAAGAAGAAGGTGTTCTGTGTTCTAAAAGCTGTTTTCCCTCATGATCCACACTTATTATCCACATTAGCCACACTCAGCGAAACGGAACCCACGAACGGCAAACACGCAGTGTACTTCCTAGGTGGCTACTGAAATGGATGCAATAAACGAAAGCTAATATTTCTACGTTTCTTATTTAACATTGAGTACACCATACCTACGTTATAGCCATTATAGTGCGCTATATGACAAATTATATTATTATTTAGTTCCTTGTCATATGCCTGTTGATTCTACGGCACTGCTAACAACCTAATCAATAGGCTATGGAAAGCAGCCATCTTGTGTTGCCATGGGTGGTTGGAAGAGTAAGGAATAACTGTATCTGTACAAGTTGGTTTCCTGTAAATACCAAACTCGTGAACCCCACCCCTCCTAGAGATTGATAGGTCTAGAAAATTAAGGGTAGACTCTGTTTCCACTTCTAATGAGAAATCAATCCCAGGATGTACTGAGTTCAGGTTCGAAACCAGAACACCACGTTGACGTCTTGTACCTGTCAGTCAGTCAGTCATAATTATGTACAAAAAATATTTACACTAAAAATGTCGTTTATAAAATCCTCCACGTCATTGCTGACTAGTAGGGTTCCCAGAATGCTGGCTGTGATGCCACGTTCGATGGCGATACTTATTCTTTAGGCCAGAAATTAGCCAGCCTTCTGGTCCTGAGAAGCATCGATTAAGCGTTTAGCAATATGTCTATAAAGGCGGCGCGCGCTCGGACCACATGACCCCAGTGTTTCAACCCTAAGGTTAGCATATTTACGCCGTTTGAGGCCTTCAGCCGATGCCGAATTAACACGAAATGCGAGCGGCGTAGATAATTGTATGCGTAGGTACACTCCGGCCGACCTGTCCGATCCGATCTTAAAGAAACTTGCCACAAGTTTCCCTTGTTTTCGGGCTAGCGGCAAGCGGCTACGTCTATCACCCGGTCTCCACGAAACTAGGCACAAGTATTTCTTTACCTAAAACATTTTTATTGGGGAGAGGGCGGATGGAGGAAATCCATAAAAATGTTTAATGTTCGCGAGGTCTACGATTTTCGACTAAATGTACCACTAGTAATATACATATTATATGGTCTGTACTTACAGCAGTTGTCAGACTTGTCAGCGGCGCGAACGGTACAGTACGACACATAGAGCGCACCTAACACCACCAACACGAACTTCATTGTATCTACAATAAATTATATACTATATAGCAATGATTTTATTAGTTGTAGCCGGCTTAAACTAGGTGCAGCGAGACTACAGGCTTTCATAGACATTAGTGAGAATTAAAATAATTTTGTCAAAAAAAAAAACAACCATTGTCAGAACTGAATGACATTTAAATGGGGCCACACGGGAACCACTAGCTTTTAAATATTCAAAACCATGACCTTTACCTTGTTAATGGTGAAATTTAACATGCAATATTGAAACCTATTGTAAGGTATTGTATTGTAAGCTAAACTATTGAAAACAAGAAGTGAAATAACCTGTCAAGAACTTCCGTAAGTACAATATGGTTCCATTCGAACAACTTTCTTATATCAGAGCGAATTGTATTATCAGTGAAATTATCTAATGTTATGACGCCATGCACGGCTGGAAAGTCACGAGTTCATAAACTTTAATTGTCCTTATATCTAGAACATTAACTATTAGATCATAACCACTATTGTTATAATCATTAAACACACATAAACATTAATGATTGGATATTTTATTTTATTTGACATTTTTATGTTTTTGACATTAATTAACACGTAGCTTAACATAACACCTATTCTTAACTTTAAGCAATTCAAGCAACTTAATTGACGTGTCTTGTATTTGATATCCAGAAAAGTAATTGAAATTGGCGCACACCATCATCCACTGAGCCCTATCCCAACTCGGTTGGCTTTGCAGTCTAACTGCGATGTGACTGAACTCCCATATTTTCCGTGAAGCGACTTCCATTTTTATTTTTATTTAATCATTTATTTTATATTATTACCTAAAATAAACAGAAGAGGTAGTGTGCTTTCACTTTCTTTTTAAATAGAGTAAGAGTTCTACAGCTTTGTATGTCAGGGGGGAGTCAGTTCACAGCCTGACCGCATGAACGGAAAAGGAATAGGATTAAAAATCTGTTTTGTGGGAGGGATAATTTAGGCGGTACTTGAGGTGGGACCTACACAGGGTACCGGATGCGTTCATATATGAGAAGTATTAATAATTGAAAACATGTATCCGTTGATACATAAATTTTGCAAGCGCTCAAGTTTGTCTAACAGCTCCTCAGTAGCGTCCAAATAGCAGACATCCGCGTAGTCCAGAATGGGTTGGATAAGCGTCTGAGCAAGTGTGACTTTGATATTCAGAGGTTTTTAAATAGCTCTGGAGGCAGTTCAGCGTGTGGAAGGTGTAATGCACCTTTTTACTAACCTCACCAACGTGATCCATCTGATCTTCACAACCCATGAGCGATATCGAAGCTGCAGACGACTGCCATAGATGTTCGTATGACCGATGGCTTAACGTTCACTCCGAGGCACGGAGGAATCTCAAAATGTCTTAAGAACTGGTAACCCATCCTAACACTTTTACAATATGTGTTAAGTTAATATATGTTAAGTTAGGTATGTGGTTACCATTCAGCCATGAGTCCCTCTCAATATTTGGCAAACACCATGAATTCTGCTTCTTATTTGTTTAGTTGTTACCACTTGGTTAACTGCATGTGGTAACATGCAGATATAAGTCTACTTTTCTTCGCGAATTGGTTCCAGTGGGAATCAGCAACGAGGAAACTAAACCATGGGCTATTAACTAGTAGTAATGAGACGTAAAGACATTTTTTTCATCCAGATATTTCAAGATCACTGTTCATCACTACAGCACAGAACTGGGAGTAGTAACAGGGAATAGCACGGCGATGGCGTCGGTGTCTTCCAAACCTTATTGCTATTATTTTAGCTGTTATAATTATCTTTCTTTTTCTTTTTTAATTCCGTGGCATTTTTTAAACCGCAGCCGCAGCAGTCTTCTTCAATACCCGAGAGGCAGTACAAAATGCCTTTGAAGAATTTGTTGCCTCCCGTCCAGCTGTATTCTTTAAGAATGGCATCAATAAACTGCCACTGCATTGGCAAAGATGCATTGATTGCACGGGTGATTACTTCGATTAATACAAATAAAAAATACATGAAAAAATATTCATTTAATTTTTTTCATACAAAACGGCAATTTCATAGGTAAAAACCTAATATTTATTATTCATTTATTCCTCATTAGTAATTGGTTTTTTTTCGTAACTACTGGGTTTCGAGTAAGGAAAAAACCTTCTATCGAAACTGGTTTCGAACACGGGTCATTTTTTCCTCGTTCTCAACTGGTTACGAACCTGTAGTTACGTAACTTTAGTTAAATAATGTGTAAATGAATTCTAAAATCAAGGACATACAGGTAAAAATAATTTCAAATTATATTATTACTAGCGTACAGTCGCAGTTTTACCCGTGTGAAAGCCAAAAAAAATCTCAAAACGGCATGAAAATTGCTGCTTATAAGGTTCTCATTTAAAAATATTAAGAGGCTGCTATAAAGACTTTTTGATTTTAAGCATCTGTTTGCGAGATATTTAGCTTTGAAGGGCGTCCGTTAACGTGCTCTAGTACTGTGGTGACACCGAGTAAAGCCTACAGCTGCTAATCATGAATTACTATTTCCTATGCTTAGACAGCTAGTATGCTAGTAGACAGAACTGGCTATTTCTTTCTTCTTCTTCTTCTTTGAAATTAAGTAAGTACATTTCCTCACCATTCTTCCGCGTCTATTTACAATGTGGTTGTGTAAAATAAAGGTCATAAGTTTATTTAATAATATTTTTAATATGATATTAACTGATTGCTACATACTCGTATGTGTGATACAATACTTAGTGATCGCAATATTACAGGTATTGGGCTAGTGGTGTCTTGGTCAGTTAGTAGAACGGTTCACCTGGAAAGGGAACAGTCTCCTGGCTCAAGTCCAGGCCAAGACTACAGTTGCGATTTATAATATTGTAAAATTATCTGAGAAAAAGTTAGCATACTCCATTGCTTAAAAAAATACATTAAATATTATTTTAGTGCTTTTTGCAAGTGGTGGACACCAAGGCGGGCAGTATGTCACTCATCAGCACTCTCCTGAGGACGACATTCAGACTATCGCATAATATCCTCATCGCTTTCTTCACGATCTGTGCCATTAAGTAACACCCGGTCTCTATAGTGACAGTATTCTGATCTTTACCTGCGAACATGGTAACAAATATTTACATAGAAATTATAAATCACAAAAATGAATGTCATCGGCATAGTTCCCTATGAAGGGGAATGCTCTGCTACTAAGCTACCATAAAAGAACACACGGTTGTTAATAATTTGGACATTGTTTCACATCGCCATCTAGCCCAAAGTAATATAAGCTTGCACTCGTATTATGATATTTAGCCTAGTTGTTCATAAGTTCGAGTTGCGTTCCGTTATATAGTCACTATACTATTTATAAGCATCTTAAGTCTTCCTAGAAGGGTTAGTAATCGTTACTAGTTCTCTCAATAATTTCATATCAACTTTGCTGGTCTAACTACTAATTGAACACTTTTATGTTTGCCAAAGGCTCGTCCGTTGATGGGCAGGTCGCCGGTTGTAGGTTTGTGCTTCTAAAATCTAAGTGAGACTATTGCGCAAAAATAATTAGGTACTTAGAAATAATTCTTACTGTCTGGGATCCGCTGCACATCGCACACAACTTTCGCCTTGACTCTTGGCAGGATGGTTTTGAGAAAAAAATGAGGCTGATAATCCGCAGATGACACGAACACTCCGTATGTCCCGTCGATTAATATCTCATAATCACCTAGTTTAAAGTGAAACAGAGTTTTGCAAAATTAGATTATCTTATAGGACATGGGTAGTATTAAACTGCAAATCAAAAATCCTTCCTTTTGTACTAAAAAACATCCATTTCCTAATCAAAAATACAGATTTTTAGACTACTACTCCACCCCCGTGATGTAGTTATCTCTTTCCCAATTCACACGGGAACACAATATTACCGGGATAAAAAGTACCCTAAGTATGTCAATCAGGGATAATGTAGCTACACCACATATTTAAAAACAATTTAAAAAATCGGTTCAGTTCTACGAAGCCTCTTCAATTGTTATTCTTTCCATTATTAGTACATGAGTATAGATATAGATACGAGTAGGCACTCATAGACTTTCCATTATTAGTACATGAGTATAGATATAGATACGAGTAGGTACTCATAGACTTTCCATTATTAGTACATAAGTATAGATATAGATACGAGTAGGTACTCATAGACTTTCCATTATTAGTACATGAGTATAGATATAGATACGAGTAGGTACTCATAGACTTTCCATTATTAGTACATGAGCATAGATATAGATACGAGTAGGCACTCATAGACTTTCCATTATTAGTACATGAGTATAGATATAGATACGAGTAGGCACTCATAGACTTTCCATTATTAGTACATGAGTATAGATATAGATACGAGTAGGTACTCACAGACTTTCACCACGATTTTCTCCGAAGACGGTAGTTTGCCGCCGACTGCGTAGTTGAAAGTGGCAGTTAACTCCGGACAGTGCAGATAGGACTTTTGTACATTTGTAGTTACATTTAGTCTGGAATTAAAAGACTGCCTCATGACTGCCTCGCTGCCGCTGGCGCAGTGCTACGAGTATGCTCTGCTGCAGATCACCAAAAATCTCTAATGATAGTGTGAGCCCCTCTCGATAGAGAACGTTAGTTATTGTTTATTTTTTTTATCCCAAACTCCAAATTAGATTAAAAAAATGGTCATCTATAGGGTTTACTGCATACTCCGTATGGAATTCTGATACGCACAAGTAATTTTTTTTTTAATTTACAACCCTTTTGTGATTTGGAGGTGTTTCAAACCACGTAAATCAGATGATTAATATATATTTTATATCAGAGATGCGTTGGAAGATAAAAAATCTCAATATCTGACGCACTTAAATATTTTGGTGTCACTGTATTTTTTTTTCAATTTCGAAAAACGTCTGAATCTTCTTACCCCACCACTATACCTTACTACATATAAGTGGAAACATACAGGGTGTTACATAAGGGTTATATCAACCCGAAGACACCCCCATCAGCTGGTTGATCAGAACCGGTTTCGATATGTGTCTACCGCCAAACAAGAAAAAAATTCATCCAAAAAAAACATTATTACCGAACAAAATACTCTTGTTTAAACAACACTAGCTAAAATCAGCTGATTCGGTCATCGATATCAAGTAGGTAGTACAAATAAAGCGCGCCTGTGAAAAACCTTATGCCTCTCTCCTGGTAGGAACATTTTGTCTCTGTTCCGCATCAAGGTCGTCGTTTGAAATTTCCTAATAAATTATTTAGTCAGGTCACAGGTCAGTTCAGTTGCATTCAGTGCTTTGTGCAGTGCAGTAGGTAAATGGTTGTTTAGTGTGTTAGTAATTAAGTTGCGAGTTGTGTCAAGTTGTGTGTGATAGTGACTGTGTTGTGTAGTAATGGCTCTGAGTAACGGAGATACTGATATTAGGAGATGATGCTTATTGTAGGAGCATCAGAAGGCGCATTAGAGCGCATTTGAGCGCATTTGAGCGCTGCCCGGGAGTTGTACCGTGAGCGTTTCACTGTCGGAGTACCGCTTGAAAAGTCAGATTAGACGAGATCCTCAATTTTAAGAGGATGTTCTGGAGCATTTTTTTATGTGTTGCCAAAATTGTATTAACATAAACTAAAATAATCCTTCAAGGATGCCGACAAAGGACGCCGCGCGACGCCGCGCCCCCGCTCATTGTCTATTAGTAGGTACGTCAAGTACTAGTGTTGGGACACGTTTGTTTTGATTTGAAATAACGCATATAACTTTTTTTTTATGAACTTTTTTTCTTGTTTGGCGGTCGACACATATCGGAAGGCGTTCTAGGCGACCTGCTGATGGGGGTATCTTCAGGTTGATATAACCCTTATGTAACAACCTGTATAAGACTATTTATTCTTCCTGTCGTCTAATTTACTGTCTAATTCTATTACAGTCTAAGTCTATTTACAATATGTATGCAGTATGTAGGTATCTATTCTTTATTGTATATATTTATATAATCATGTATCCATATTGTTATAATATTTTAATTGTTCCTTAATTGTTTTAGTACCATTGTCGAATTTCACAACCTTGAGCACCTACCGGAATGTTATTTCTGCATCACCTCAAGGTCGACTGGAAGAAAATGCCTAATGGCATTAAGTCCGCCATTGTACACCGTTGTGCATAAAGATTTAAATAAATAAATAAATAAATAATTATATGTCTCCACGAGCGACCCTCGAGTAACTACACATTTATTTTTTATTTTAGTTTTTATTTATTTATTTATTTCAGGCAAGAAATAGAAAAGTTACAGTTGGTATAAACTTATTCTACGGCCCATAGATAAATACTATATATTATAGATATTACAAAAGTTATATTAGTGATAGTGATACACATGGGGCACACTAAAAGTTTTGCACTTCTAGCTAATCGGAACTATTTGAATTTCGAATGTTATATTTTTTTAAACGTTGCAACCTTCTTAGTAATAAAAAAAAAACAATTGGCGGGAAATCATTTGTCAATTGTTTTTTATCATACATCGAAGTTCTACGTATGCAATACAATTGAATTAAGTCGAAAAATAGAGTAGAGCGATGATTTTTTATGATTTTAAAAGTTCTCTCTCTCCGCAAGACTGTGCCGCTCGTCTTCAAACATTGAGTTATTATTACTACGTAAGTAGTAATAACTCAATGTCTTCAAAATGCTTTTGGGAGAGAAGCACCTTGTTTGAGCACTGTGAGGCGATGGTTTGTGGCTACTGTTAAGCGGTTAATTGAAGAAAACCCACGGATTACCTATGAGACAATTCGATGACTATTGGGGATTCATTGGTATGAGTCAAATCCAGAAAATTTTACACAAAGAATTGAAAGTTCGGAAACTTTGTTGTCGTTGGATTGAACTGACAGCGGAGCTGAAGCGGGCTCGCGTGGAATGGTGCTCACAGATGCTACTGAAGTACGACCACGGACATTCTAATGCTGTTTATGACATTGTCACAGGAGACGAAACGTGGATTTATTGTTTTGAACCCGAAAAAAAACAACAATCTTGTGAATGGGTGTTTGAAAATGAGAACAAGCCAACAAAAGTGAGGCAGGCGAGAAACGTTGGTGAAAAAATAATCGCGTTTTTTTTCTCAGCTACGGGTCCAATCTGTACAATTCCACTTGAAGATCAAAAGAGTGTTAATGCCGAGTGGTATTCTACCATTTGTTTACCCAGGGTGTTAGAAAAAGGTCGCGAAAGACGACCCAAAAGCCGCGTTCTCCTACATCATGACAACGCTTTTTCACACACGGCCAACAAAACAAAGTCATTTTTAGCTTCCGAAAAAGTACAACTTGTCACCCATTCTGCACATAGCCCCGACCTAGCACCCTGTGATTTCTGTATTTTCCCCAAAATCAAAGATTTGATGAGAGGTTTCACTTTTACCAACTCCGAAGAGGCAGTGATAGCGTTCAATCGGCACGTAGAAAACATGCCTTCAGATCTGTGGTCCTCCTGTTTTAAAAAATGGTTCGATCGCATGAAAAAATGTTTAAAATGTAAAGGAGAGTATTTTGAAAAGCAATAAACATAATATTTTGGTTTTAACATGTTGTTTTTTTAAGTTACGCAAAACTTATAGTGTGACCTACGTATATTAGTGATTTAGCATCAATGCCTCCCCTTTAACAATTTGATGATTAAATTACTTACAGCAACTTGGTAATTGCACATTTCTTCAAACCTTTTAACTCAATATTAGTCAACACATATGGCGTCGTCGTCGCGTTCTTACACTCGAGCGATTTAATAATCAATGGGTCCAAGGGTGGGACCAAATCCACGACACCAGCCACTACAGCCTTGTACTGATTAGCTGCCCCCTTGGTTGTACACGTCACATCTTCCAGTTCACATATTTTTGGACCTAAAATATTTAAAACAGTAATAGTCAAATATCCCGGGTTCGATGGCCGAGGTGGAACAGACAAAAGATTTAATTAGATGAATACTAAATACATAATATTTCTATAAGATTTTATTGATATACTGATGTAATGACAGAAGAAGTAGGTAGAAAAAGTAATGCTTAGATGGTTCAGGCAAGTGGAAAGAATGGATGAAAGGAGATTGACGAAACAGATACCTACATAAAGTGGGCGAGGATGGAGAGGCTAGTAACAATGAAGTAAGTTCTCCTAGGTTGATCCTAACTACTTCATTCTTAAATCGGAAATGTTTTGACAAAAGGCCTAAGAATACCCTTGCAGATCATGTATGAAAATCGCAATAGAACACGATGTATTTTTTTTCTAAATTGATTGTAACTATGTATTATAATAATACATAGTTACAATAATACAGACTTACAGTGATCTCTGCGGGCGCTGCATATAACTATAGTAATTGCGTACAACACGAACAGTGCAGCTTTCATTTTCTCTGTAACACACAATTATTATGGAATAGGTATAGTACTAAGCACTACGAGTATTATAATGCTGCATTATCATATTATTATCCTGTCAAGTTGGCCGATCTACGACAGTGGTCGATCTACGACGATGAGCATGATGAGGTCTGTGATGCACTCAAACTTTAACATTTTAAAATAGGTTTTATTATTGTCAAACGGTTTTAAAAAAATGAATTTCATAATCTTATAAAAGCAAATATTATTTATTATGATGGATTTGAAAGTGTTTTTAGAATTACTAATAGTGATAAATAGGTATCATCATAATCCGAATGATCATGTCACATTATGCCAATGGATATCAAATTCATTTTTATAAAACCGTCGAGACGTGCATTCAACCTCTCTTGCGAGTGGTGCACCTGTCTATCAACGGACGCAGCTCTGGTAAACATAAAAGCCCTCTATCACAGGAAATCACAAAGCTATTGGCGAAATAATGTGCATCTGCTCATCCCTGCGGGAAACTGGCATAGTAGTATTTAAACTGAAGCAAAACGAAGTATCTTACATGTCTGCAGCACCCTCCGAGTGTATATTTAATGACTTTTCCTTTATATATAATTGTATGTAATCAGTCATCAAACAGACATAAACAATATTATACGTAACACACGACTTCACTAAGTCACGAGTTGTTTAGTCAATTATATACTTTAATGTATATTCATAAGCATATAAATAAGCTTCCAAGACCAAACCAATTGCTATGTTGGCTATTTTCTGGCCCAAAAATTAAGGCACGGGCAAACTCGTCCTTCACATACGACGTATACCACGCATTATGACATCTGAACAGGATCTGGCCAATACAATTTGTATGATAACAAACACACTGGGTCATTCACCACGCTGTCTTACTCGTCACTGCACCAGATTCCCGTGTTCCCATGCTATCCCACGCGTACGACGCTGTCACGCATGTTTAAAGTGTCATAACGCATAAGATAACGTATACGTCAGACGTTATAAAACGTGGAAATGAAATGAAATGAAATGAAATGATTTATTTAATTGTATAGGTCACTAAATGGCTCTTACAAACGTCAGTAAGTACTTAAAATAAAAAATCTCATTGCTTCTAAATTTACATTTACTGCCAGATTCGCAAAGCAATAAGTAGAACCGAGAGAAAGAACCTGGCACAAAACTCTCGGTCACTCTTTTCAAATAATTGACTCATTTACACATTTTCTTAAGACTAAATGTGGACGAATGTACATTGGTCTCGTGTGAAAATCAAAAAGAGTGTATAACACAAAAAAATAAAAAAAATAATTATAGTCGCCTCAGTACAAAATATGCTACAATTGCGGCATTTTAGGAGGCCTGCACCATGATCAAGCCAGACACTTTTATCATTAAGGTAATCAACTGTCTTATAATATGCTTTTTGACATAAAGTGGTCTTTATAAAGGTTTTAAATTTATTGTCGGGCATACAAAGGACCGATTCAGGCAATTTATTATAAAAGCGTATACCTTCCCCCTTGAAAGAATGACTAACCTTGCTAAGCCGATGATACGGAGGGAGTAGTTTATTTTTATTACGTAGATTTCTGTCTGTAACGTCACTTACTTTAGTATAGCTAGATATATTTTTCCTGACATACAGTATGTTATCAAATATATATTGGGAAGCTACAGTTAAAATATTAATATCTTTAAATCGCTCCCTAAGAGAATCTCTTTTACCTAAACAATAAATGGCACGGACTGTCCTCTTTTGTAATATAAAAATTGTTTCTATATCTGCTGCATTTCCCCAAAGTAGTATTCCATAGGACATCAAACTATGGAAGTAACCAAAGTAAACTAGCCTAGCAGTAGCTACATCTGTCAACTGCCTAATCCGTCTCACAGTATATGCAGCAGAGCTAAGCTTTTTAGCTAAAATGGTGATATGGTCACCCCATTGTAATTTAGAATCTATTGTTATTCCTAAAAAGGTAGTGTTATTTACAAATTCTAACCTTTGGCTACCCAGCACGACATGGACGTTTGCTTGTCTGACATTGGGCATTGTAAATTTAACACATTTGGTCTTTTCTGCATTCTACAATAGGTTGTTTGTAGAAAACAATTTGAAATATCATTTAAAATATTATTAACATTATTCGCATCTGTACTATGCCGCTTTACTTTGAATATAAGTGATGTATCATCCGCGAACATTACTATGCCAGCTTGTGCCTCGATCATGCAAGGCAAGTCATTAACGTAAACCAAGAAGAGAAAAGGCCCTAGAATTGCTCCCTGAGGTACACCTATTTTGATGTTAGTTCCGTTTGACTTAACGTTGTTCACCTGAACAGTCTGCAGCCTATCTGTCAGGTAAGATCCTAATAGTTCTAAGGATTTTTTGTCAAAACCATACCGACGTAACTTTAGCAAAAGTGTCTGATGGTCAACACCATCAAATGCTTTAGACAGATCGCAGAATACCCCAATGGCATCCTGCGATCCCTCCCATGCGTCGTAAATCAAGCTAACAAAAGTTACTCCCGCATCGGTGGTAGATTTTCCGCGAGTAAAGCCAAATTGCTGGCTGTGGAAAAGATTGTTGGTCGTGAAGTGGACTTGCATTTGATTTAGTATCACTCTCTCATACACCTTACTCAGAGCTGGCAAAATAGAAATGGGGCGGTAGTTACCAAGTTCTGACTTAGATCCCTTCTTAAATAATGGTATTAGTCTACTATTTTTCATTAGGTTAGGGAATATACCTTCATCTACACATTCATTAAAAATTAGTGCCAAGTCAGGTGCAATGATATCAATTACATTACTTATTAAGCTAACTGATATACCCCAGTGATCTTCCGACTTTTTAATTTTAAGATTTTAAAATGCTTTCAAGATGTCACTGGGGTCTATATGTTTGAAGTTAAATTTAGATGAAGAACCAATATTACTTCCGAGAAGGGCCACAGCACTGTAGGCACATGAATTAATAGAAGAAGTGACTTTAAATGGAATGTTGGTAAAATAATCTTCAAATGCATTTACAATACCTTTCGGAGAGGTTATATTCTTGTTTTCTAATTTCTAATTTTATATTATTAATATCTAATTTTAGTAACAGTATCCCCCACTTTACATTTACCTGACTCTTTGTTTATAACTTTCCATGTTTCTTTTATTTTGTTAGGAGCGCAATTATTTTCCTTTTGATGTGAATAGATTTAGCCTGTCTACATACTTTTTTTTAATACTTTGGAGTAATTCCCAACATATTCAATGAAACTTTTATCAAATCTGTATCGTTTTTCTGCATATAGATCAAACAGCGTTCGTCTACTTTTATAAATGCCTACTGTTGCCCACTCACAAAATGTCGTTTTAAAACTACGATTTTGGCATTTTTGTTTGAATGTGTCTGAAAAAGCATCAGATAAATGTACCAAATAAACTATTATAATGTACCAAATAAACTATTATAATGGACCTCAGGATTATTACCTATATAAACTATAGAATTAAGCTTTTTCTCGAACAAGTTTTTGAATTCTTTAATTCTATTAGAGGTTATGGGCCTACACATAATTTTCTCATTATACTGACTATTATTACTCTTGGGAAAGGATACTATTTGACCACAGTGATCTGATGGCAATTTACTAATTACAGACTTGCTTAAGCACTCACAATCCTTAAAAAAATTATCCAGGCAATTGGCTGCTGTTTCTGTGACTCTAGTCGGCTCACAGAAAATATTTTCCATATTGTAACTAACAAATAAATTTAAAAATTGAGTGCGTTTTTTACACTGTTTAGGATGTTTACATTGAAGTCTCCGCACACAATTAACTTCTTCCTATTATTTGACGCAACCCCTAGAACCTGGTCCATGACCTTGGTAAATACACTTAAATTACTGTTAGGTGGACTGTATACGCAAACTACTATATACTGGTCAAGCTCGGCACAGGCCACCTCAGCACATCGCTCAACAGAAAGTCTAACTATGTCAGACCGCTCTTTGCTGCGGAGACCATTTTTAATTAAGACCATGGAGCCACCTTTAATCGCAGACTTCCTGTTAAAGCAACTTGCAATATCGTAGTTGTTTATATTGAACATCATCTCACTCTCCTTGAGCCAGTGTTCAGTCAAACACAAAATATCTACATTTAATTCCTCTAGGAATAACTCCACTACTAATTCCTTGCCAGAAAGACCTTCTATATTTTGATGAGCCATCTTTAGCTCTGTTATTCCTGTTGTCTGGATATTCAGTTTAAATCATTTGTTATACATACTAAATTATTACTACAAGTACCTAACCAATCTGTAGGTATATTACTTTGTTTACAATGTAAACTCGTCCAAAAATTTATATTATTTGCTAGCAATGTAGCAATTTTATTTTTCTCTGACTTCATAAGATAAATACTATCTTTGGTCTTAAAACAATAATTACTAATAAAATTATTAGTGTCAAAAAAAAATAAAAGTGTCACAATGACGACCTGTCAAAGTATGAATAAAATTATTCATTATTTAACGGCGTAAATATGCTAACCTAGCAGGTGATTACATATTTGAGCCGTTTGGGGTTGAGACACTGGGGTCATGGGGTCCGAGTGCTCGCCGCCTTTATAGAGACATTGCTAAACGCCTAATCGATGCTTCTCAGGACCAGAAGGCTGGCTATTTTCTGGCCCAAAGAATAAGTATCGCCATCCAACGTGGCAACACAGCCAGCATTCTGGGAACCTTCCCAGTCGGCAATGACGCGGAGGATTTTTTAAACGATATTTTGTAATGTAAATATTTTTAGTCTATAATTATGTTTATTTTGTATACTGTAATTCTTATTGTAAATAAATTCAGAAGATGTATTTTTTTATTATAGGATGAGGACTGGCAACACGCATATGGGAACGCACATAATATTATTTTAAATACTTTTAGTCTACTTAAGCACTGTTACAGTACATTAATTCTTTCTTACCTATTTTGTTACTTTCACCTACCAGTAATACAATAGTGGTACTACTATAATACTTGGATGACACAATTTTGTCTATGATCTGAGTGTAAGTTGCATTGGGCAGGGAATAATTAACACAGTTTTCAATGTATTTATTAAACATATAGCCTATATTACAACCCACCCCATCAGAAAAAAACATAGTATTACTAGGAGGCTCAATGTTGGTGGTAGGATCTGAAATTGTTTCCAGAATACTGTCACAAGTAGAGAGAGCTGGTACGGAGTCATTGATAGGGTGTTGGTCGATGTGCTCAGAGTTATAATGCTGAGTTATAGAATCAAGTAATTCTTGGTTGTGTCTACTGTCGTCTATCAATTTGTCCAATGCCAACATGTTTTCAGTATTCTGTTTACTTTGAAGTTCATATTTAAAGAATAAACTATCATAATTCTCCTGTAATTGCTTGATGTGAGATTCTAACGTGACCCTTCCAACATCATGAGCCATCTGTCTTTCAGCCAACTGCTTACTGCATATAACTAACTGCCCACTACAAACATCCAGGTCAGACTGTAGTTTTAAATTTAAATTACTATTGTTAGACAAACACAGACAAAGACTTCATTTTTAGATTAATTTTCTTAATTTTTTTGTTTATTTTTCTTTGGCGTTTGATTTTATTATGACTTATCGTTGGTTTAGGAGTATTTAAGTGGTAAGACGTACCAGTGTGTCGCTGTTTCCCACGTCGCATGGCATACGTCGTTTGTGAAGGACCAGTGTGTTTTAAGTTTAAGTATCGCCATCCAACTTGACAACGCAGCCAGTATTTTGAGAACCTTTCTATTCGGAAATGACACGGACGATTTTTTAAACGATATTTTTAGACGGGTAGGTATTGTAGGCTTAAGGCTTATGGAGCGGGGTCACAGGCCTGCGTCTCGAGCAATCTCTCTGCAGTCCCACCTCCGCTAGGATCTCTTCGACGATCCTCTCGACCAAATTTCGGAAATGTGGTCCGAAGTTCCATCGGCTATCAAGTACGATCCCTAGTTACTTCATCGAGGGCTTGATGCCGATGCTTACGCCTCCTACAGTTATGCTGGAACCTTCAGGTGGACCATTCCGATGTCCGTGGAAACAAAGAACGATGGACTTGTGCAGGGCCACCTCCAGTCCCAGCCCCAGTATCCGACCAACCACTTGAGCAAAACACCACTTATAGTTAACAAATAACTTCACTAAGTCACGACTTGGTTAAAGTTCTTTAATGTTAAATTCAATGACGTAGGTATATAATAGTGGTTTATCTACTATTCATGTCATTTAACTTCAAATTATAATTTCAAAAGTTGACATAATATAAAACCTTTGATTAAGACCTACCTACTATTAAAAAAATCAAAAGTAATTTATGATACAAATATTCTCTGAGATTTTTGAAAATCTGTATCATAGAAAGAAAGAAAGAGTTTGTGTTTATCAAAATGCCTGCACAGATGAGACTAGATAAAGTGTACGAGTATGAAACTGCACATAACTAGGTATTAGAACTCTCGTGGAATACTACTCGTATGAAGTAACTCGCCAAGGTTCGTTTCTTTAAGACCTGCTCGTGTTCTAAAGTCTTAATTCCCACGGGAGCACATTACCAGATGAAAAAAAGCAACCTATGTCACTTGTGTAGCTATGTTTTAGTGAAAGAACATTCAAAATCGTTTCAATAGTTACGGAGCATAATTCAATGCAAAATTATCTCTTTATAATATTACTTTATAAAAAAAATATCGGGGAACCCCCCTCAGGAACGAAGTTCTTTACGCAACTGCAACGTAACCCAATCTGAGTTTGGGTTACGAGTTCTATTAAATCACACACACATATCACGCCTATATCCCCGCAGCTCGCGAAGGGGTAGGCAGTGGTGCACACACCTATACACACCCACAATTTGCCAGTATTTTAGTCCCACGTATTAGGGGGCAAGCCTATTGCCGTCACCGGGCACATTTATAATGGGTTATGTCCAAAATAGCCAAATGAATTTAATAAAAAGTATATATAAATTTTGGAAAAAAAATTTAACCCGTTGCCTTGCGATGAAATGTTGATTAGAGGCAACAAAATCTTACGTGCCAGCCGCTATGGCACAGCCAATTAAGGTCCTGGGCGTCTCGGACTATTAAATCACACTACTAAATCACACTACCCGTAAGCCGCTTTAGAGAACTTCGTTCCAAAAAACTTACTTATAAGTACCTATAAGTATGAGTACATCTATAAATTATTGTAAACTTAGTGAAATGCAACTGATTCGGGACTGTATTGATGATAGTGACTAATATAACATGTGTGAGCCATCAATAACATAATTACAGCAAGGACAGCAGCTCAGGTGAGCACTTAGGGCATGTTGACACGTCGCCTGTGTGTCCAACAGATTACGCGTCGCGTTGTGCGTCAATCATATCACAGTGTGTACACAGCCTTATATCTATTGCACGACACTGATGTACGGCATTACAACATTTAGCCGACTATACAATAAGAGGTGATTTTTAGTTTGAACTGTTTGTTGTTTAATAGGCAATATATCAATGACGCAGGTACAATAATACTACACTTGTACATACCCCATGCCCCATACCATACTAAGAAATGCGTCCAATCTTATGCAGACTCAAAACATATTATACGATTACCTATTTGTCGAGCAACTCCCAATAGATTGTAGAGAAAGCTTCTGAGTACACATAATATTGGTGTAAGTACATAGGTAATAATATTGGATAGAAACTGGCGTTACTTGGCGAAAATCCATGACAAAACAATGGTAAGTAAAATGTTTTTAAGAAAAAACCTTTTAAATTTATATAATAGCATTAATTTTTCGCAGAATTAAAAGGACAACAAAACAGCCATCGCTGTTCTCTCTGAGACAGTCTTGATAATGCCTCGTTTAGAGGCGAAACAATTGTCGACGTTTTGTTGTCCTTTTAATTCTGCGAAAAATTAATGCTATTATATAAATTTAAAAGGTTTTTTCTTAAAAACATTTTACTTACCATTGTTTTGTATAGCTAATAATTATTTGGCATACCTATCCAAATATATAGTGTTTAATTTTTAGGATTCTGTAGTTGTTGTATCGGAACCCTTAGGGTGACTCTCGACCAGATATGTGCTATGCTACGTTTGCTATGGATGCGTTTGACATCCACCAAGCATCTTCATTTGTCCACACAGCACGTCATAGCACAATCATTTTCATTGGTCCACAAGCACATCCTCGCAGCATAGCTACATATCACATCTCAGTTGAAAGGCTAATTATACTTAGTTTTTTCATGTCCAGGAAACCTCTATAGCTAAGCTAAAAGTGCTCGTATCAGGAGTAGAACCTTGTGTTGTGACGTGAACCTATCACGTCAGTAACACAAGCTTCTCATAGTTTAAGATAAGACTCTGACGTTTTGTCTAAATATCGTAACCTAATTCCTATCTAATCTGTTAACATTAAGTACAATAACACAACAGTTATCTGAGCACTTACAATACAGACAGACATAATACATTATATTAGATTATCGATAATTACACCAGTGTTAATGTTCAATTAAGATTGTATCTCTCACTAGTGAGGCGACCCGGAGAGGGGGGGGATTGGGGTGACTGCGGCGCTGGGGGGGCTAATGTAGTCATCATCACTACATATTTTAAAATAAAGTCGCCCGTTCTGTATATATGCGTGGATCTTTAAAACTACGCAACAGATTTTGATGCGGTTTTCACCAATGGATAGAGTGGTTCTCGAAGAAGGTTTTCAGTACATACATAATTTGTCAAGGTCACGGTAAGGGGTTCCCGTGGGAATTGAAGCCATAAAACTATATCACGCGGGTGTAGACGCTATGAGAAAGCTATAACCTTATATAACGTTAATTAAATTTTGATGTTTCTAAAAGTATGGGCTGGTGGCAACAACCCTCAGTTGAAGTAGACTATTTAATGTTATGTACTGACAGACACAAACCACCCATCGAGCGCCACTGGAAACTCTCTGAGTGCTCACCAGGGCCGCTCGGCAATAAACGTATGAGCGGCCGGTACTTAAAACAAAATACACAAGTCACACCTATTTGTGTTTGCATGTCCAACAATATTTATTATTTCCACGTTGTGCTAGGGATCCAAATACCTGTTACGACGACTGCCATAGATGTTAGATGTTTGTATGACAACCAACAACCGAGACCTACGGAAGGCACGGAAAGACAAGAATATAATATAGCCTTTTTTGTGTTTTATTGTAATTTTATTATTTTAAACGCGGGCGTTTAACTTACTTACTTTTTGTTAATTTAATGTAGGTATGTTTGTCTTTAATTGAGATTCAATTTTACATAACTCCATGTCTGTAAATGTAGGTTCCACAGGCGTCTCGATCGTTGGTGTGGCTTTTAAAACATGTCTGCCTAACCTTTTCGTTCTTACCAGTGTTCAAGTAAGGCTCGATCACTTTATCCAGGGCAAGGAAGGGCAGTTCTCGTAGGTATATACACTAGCAATGGTACAGATAGGACGTCAAGGTGAGACGGGGCATGATAGCAGTAGTGCGATGTTATCTACGCGATCTATGAGCTGTCTGCTCAAGCTGTTAGTGGCGCCATCTACGTTAGCATCTACATTAATGACTCACTACTGGCTCATTATTGTTGGATTGTATCGTTCGTTATTGCTCGCTTTCCCTCTATTAGTGGTTAGTTGCCCCTTCATTTACGTAAACTACTCCAGTGTTAGTGCTTGGTAGACAATTGTTCCCCAAAGGGGTCAATTTGAAGAATTGGCAAAATTTTAAGACTCTTCCTTCGCATCAGTGGAGAAATCGGATATTTTTTTTTATTTCTAACGTCGTCCCCACGAGCGGGAATACAACAATTAGGACGTCGATAGTGTATATCTTTTCCTAGATTTTCCAAAAAAAATCATTTCTACTTTGATTCTGTTGGCTGTCGCGTGACGTTGTCTATTGCGTACCTTGATATTTTAAATTTTTCAATTAAAACTGTAAATATGCTAATTTTTCACATCCTCGGGAAGGTTAAATTTGTAGAACATTCCATAGGATGTTTTAAACGTGTAGAGGTATGGACTGTGGTATTCCTCTTCCCGCTGTCTGTCTGTCCCTATGTACGCTTAGATTTTTAAAACTACGTAACGGATTTTGATGCTGTTTTCACCAATGAATAGAGTTGTTTTCGAGAAAGGTTTTTGTATACTATTTGGCAAGTGGGTGAACCCGCAGACGTCCGCTAGTAACTAATATAATATTGTTATGTATGTAAGTAAATTTTACGAGTATTTGAATAAAGTTAGCATATTCTCAACATTATGTTGTTTTATTTGTCTCCTCTGCTAATGCCAAGCTCACGTGTCCACGACCTGATCTGGAACACTGACGTCACATCAGTCCCTAGAGTGCGCTTGCGGAACATATAATAGTGGATTGTGAAGTAAAGCGGAGTAGGGTGAGGAGGTTGTATCGGCAGATAGCGACATAATATGACTGCATAATATCACCTGTGTCGATAGCGCCGCGACACTCTGCGTTAGGGGTACTGCACACCGGGCGGCGCCGGTGCCGGTGTTGAAGCTGCCGGATAAACTGCCAAGACTTCTTTGTGATGTGTCATTTAAATTGCTTGAAAGGAAGAGGTTCGTTATTCCACTAAATGGTTTTTTTAGTTCGTACATCATAACGTTCGACTGTGTGAGCCAATTTTGAAAATTCTTTTAATTAAAAGCTAGCGCTTCCCGCGTAGTCCTATTTTAACAATGCGACAACCGATCCGAAATTACCGAAATCGGACCAAATAGGTCCGATTTCGGTAATTTCGGATCGGTTTTTACGGTTCTGTAGTAAGCCTCGGAAGCCTTATAGTTTCGTCATATCCGTCCATCCGTACGTACGTCCGTCATCGGGTTAGTGCTAAACACGAAACTTTTCATGAATATGTATATTTCTTACGTAGACAACGAGCTAAAATAAATTTTTGAAATATATTTTTTTTTGGTTTGCCTCTCCTACACGTAAAGTGGGGGATATTATCTCGCGTCTACCTCATCGTGTAAGGTATCATTAGATGGGCCTTTTTGGTTTGCCTCTCCTACACGTAAAGTGGGGGATATTATCTCGCGTCTACCTCATCGTGTCAGGTATCATTAGATGGGCCTTTTTGGTTTGCCTCTCCTACACGTAAAGTGGGGGATATTATCTCGCGTCTACCTCATCGTGTCAGGTATCATTAGATGGGCCTTTTTGGTTTGCCTCTCCTACACGTAAAGTGGAGGATATTATCTCGCGTCTACCTCATCGTGTCAGGTATCATTAGATGGGCCTTTTTGGTTTGCCTCTCCTACACGTAAAGTGGGGGATATTATCTCGCGTCTACCTCATCGTGTCAGGTATCATTAGATGGGCCTTTTTGGTTTGCCTCTCCTACACGTAAAGTGGGGGATATTATCTCGCGTCTACCTCATCGTGTCAGGTATCATTAGATGTGCCTTTTTGGTTTGCCTCTCCTACACGTAAAGTGGGGGATATTATCTCGCGTCTACCTCATCGTGTCAGGTATCATTAGATGGGCCTTTTTGGTTTGCCTCTCCTACACGTAAAGTGGGGGATATTATCTCGCGTCTACCTCATCGTGTCAGGTATCATTAGATGGGCCTTTTTGGTTTGCCTCTCCTACACGTAAAGTGGGGGATATTATCTCGCGTCTACCTCATCGTGTCAGGTATCATTAGATGGGCCTTTTTGGTTTGCCTCTCCTACACGTAAAGTGGGGGATATTATCTCGCGTCTACCTCATCGTGTCAGGTATCATTAGATGGGCCTTTTTGGTTTGCCTCTCCTACACGTAAAGTGGGGGATATTATCTCGCGTCTACCTCATCGTGTCAGGTATCATTAGATGGGCCTTTTTGGTTTGCCTCTCCTACACGTAAAGTGGGGGATATTATCTCGCGTCTACCTCATCGTGTCAGGTATCATTAGATGGGCCTTTTTGGTTTGCCTCTCCTACACGTAAAGTGGGGGATATTATCTCGTGTCTACCTCATCGTGTCAGGTATCATTAGATGGGCCTTTTTGGTTTGCCTCTCCTACACGTAAAGTGGGGGATATTATCTCGCGTCTACCTCATCGTGTCAGGTATCATTAGATGGGCCTTTTTGGTTTGCCTCTCCTACACGTAAAGTGGGGGATATTATCTCGCGTCTACCTCATCGTGTCAGGTATCATTAGATGGGCCTTTTTGGTTTGCCTCTCCTACACGTAAAGTGGGGGATATTATCTCGCGTCTACCTCATCGTGTCAGGTATCATTAGATGGGCCTTTTTGGTTTGCCTCTCCTACACGTAAAGTGGGGGATATTATCTCGCGTCTACCTCATCGTGTTAGGTATCATTAGATGGGCCTTTTTGGTTTGCCTCTCCTACACGTAAAGTGGGGGATATTATCTCGCGTCTACCTCATCGTGTCAGGTATCATTAGATGGGCCTTTTAAAAACATAGACAAATCATTTATTTGATTTAAGTATCCGTATTGCAAAATATTTAGTTTTGAAAAGCATGTTTTTGCGAAAACAGGGCGTCCCCTTTCTCTAAAATCTAAATGGCTTACGTGAAGAACCTGAAAAAATTCAAAATGATAGTCCATGTAAATAAGTTTAAAGGAAAACTGTAACGGATGGTGTAACTCTGTTAATTTAGGAGTTATAGATACTTTTATGGGTCACTACGGAACCCTAAACTATGTGTGACCTGACACGCACTTGGCCGGTTTCTTTTTCCAAAATTATTGTGAAATGAAATATTCCCAGTTGCAACATTTCGCTAGTCACTGTGTCACACGTAGAAGGGGCGAGCCTATTCTGATGAGACCCTGTTTTCAAGTACTTTGAGTGGAGGAAATAGTTTTCGCAAGTATGTATTTAAGTATACTAAACAATTATTATTTTATTTTGGCAATGTTCTTGTTACCAAATTAAAATGAACGCATGCAAAATCTTGGGCCCCTGACCGACCATGATTGTGGGGCTCCTTTACTTCCAAATCAAAGGTTACTATTTTGAACCAATTCGCAAACTGAATACGATCGAAATCCGATCAGTCGTTGAGACAATATCCGTTTTTATCTTCCAGTGTAAAGTGTCTCTTAGAGTATCTGTAGCGCATAGACCCTGATCTCGTAGCGTCGTAGCCTTGTAGCGTCGTAGCGTCGTAGCCTCGTAGCAAGTAGCGATAGTATAATAGTATGCTAAGTAAGCGCGCGACACACATTACCGACACCTTTGTTTGGGAACTCACGAAGTCTATGAACTTGGCCACTAAGCTCATAGTTTAAAACAATGGTAAGTAAAATGTTTTAAGAAAAAACTTTTTAAATTATATAATAGCATTACTTTTTCGCAGAATCAAAAAGACAACAAAACGTCGACAATTGTTTCGCCTCTAAACGAGGCATTATCAAGACTGTCTCAGAGAGAACAGCAAAATTCGTGGTTGGAACGTGTTTGCTTATAAGTAAACGCGTGCAAATTTTATTATCGCGATGTAGGATTCTTTACAATAACTAATGTGGGTAGAAACCTCAGATCATGCTAACTAAGTTCCAAAAATAGGTATTCACCAATACTTGACCTTATCTGTTTGATTTAATTACTGTCTCTTGATAAGTTGCATAGAAAACCCAAATGACACACACAAACCAACAACAATTAATGTGTCTGTCTGTTCGCAAACAGATTAAGTAAGGGGGATGTGTGAAAATCTATTTGTTCGTTGAAAGGTGTCCGCATCTCTTCTAACTATTTCTAGCCTTTCCCAAACACTTAACTTGAACCCTTTCTCACATAAACGTAAAACTTTAAAAGTGTTACTATTGTTCAAGGAATGACCAGTGTCAAGAAGATGCTTCGCGAAGAGGGACTTTTCAGGACAACCATTGCGGGACGCCGCTCTATGTTCCTTATATCTAATATCGAAGGACCTGCCAGTCTGTCCCACATACTTCAAACCACATTCATCACAACTCAACAAATAAACACCTGATCTGCGTGAGACCGACACCGAATCCTTGCCATTACATAGCTCCCTCAAGGTATTCTGAGTTCTAAAAGCAACAAATATACTACTTTCCCTCATGATCTTAGCTATACTCAACGAGACAGGACCCACGAACGGCAAACAGGCCGTGTACTTCCTAGGTGGATCTTGAATCGGATATAATAAATGAAAACTAGCCTTTCTTCGTTTTTTATTTAATAATGAGTGAACCATTCCTACGTCATAGCCATTACTTTGTGCTATGTAGCAAATGATGGACAATTCTTCACCAAATGCCTGTGGGCTCAACGCTACCGCCAGTAACCTGCTCAGTAAGCTGTGGAAAGCTGCCATTTTATGTTGCCATGGATGATTGGATGAGTAAGGAATAACTGTGTCTGTAACTGTTGGTTTCCTATAGATACGGAACTCCTCCTCATCTACTGCCAAATGCCTTTGGCAGTAGATGCGGAGGTGGCAATCATTAGAAATAAGGGTGACATAATGTTGAAGGCCCTGGTTGCACAAAAAATCGATTCTGTTTGTTTGTCTGGTATTTTTAACTCCGAATTGACTGTACAAAGGTCGATTCGCAACAAACTTAGGGACGGGGATGTGGTTCTGAGTAAGGCTGATAAGGGTAACACCGTGGTTTTGATCCCGAGTGAGGATTACATAGCAAGAGTCAATGACATCATTTCATCTGATGATTTTCAACACTTAACCTTCAATCCTACAGCTAAGTTCCAGGCAGAACTAAAGCTTGCTTTGAAATCCACGACTTATTTATTCCCTGAGAACTCTTCGTTGCATAAAACTTTGATAAACATGAATCCCAGTTGTCCGTTGTTTTATGGCCTTCCAAAAATACACAAGGAAGGGTGCCCAATTAGACCTGTTGTCGCATACAGAGGCGCGCCAGCATACAATTTGTCGAAGTTTTTGAACACAATCATTAAAGAAGCAATAGATTTTAACCCAAAATTTTCTATAAAAAATAGTACTGACCTCATAAACAAGATTAAAAATATTAAGTTACCGTCCAATGCTCAACTTGTGTCTTTGGACGTGAAAAGTTTGTTCACTAACGTACCGTATAATGAAGTATTAGATATTTTGAAACACAAATTAACAATAAAAAGGATCAATTTTAATAAAATAGAAGAAATTTATAACCTAACAAGATTGTGTATGACTCAGAATTACTTTCAGTTCAACAACAGTTTTTTTCTACAGAGGAATGGTTTGGCTATGGGATCGCCACTCAGTCCTTTAATAGCTGAAATAATTATGGATGCATTCGAGACTAACCACATAGTTGGGAACGTTCATGTCTTGTACTATTTTAGATATGTGGATGATATTATTATATGTTGGACAGGAACAAAACGTCAGCTCAGTGTCCTTGTGTCCAAGTTGAACTCAGTACACCCTAGGATTGATTTTTCACTAGAGTTGGAGTCAGATTCCACTCTCAATTTCTTGGACCTTTCAATTACTAGAAGGAACGGTGTTCATGAGTTCCGTATCTATAGGAAACCAACAGTTACAGACACAGTTATTCCTTACTCATCCAATCATCCATGGCAACATAAAATGGCAGCTTTCCACAGCTTACTGAGCAGGTTACTGGCGGTAGCGTTGAGCCCACAGGCATTTGGTGAAGAATTGTCCATCATTTGCTACATAGCACAAAGTAATGGCTATGACGTAGGAATGGTTCACTCATTATTAAATAAAAAACGAAGAAAGGCTAGTTTTCATTTATTATATCCGATTCAAGATCCACCTAGGAAGTACACGGCCTGTTTGCCGTTCGTGGGTCCTGTCTCGTTGAGTATAGCTAAGATCATGAGGGAAAGTAGTATATTTGTTGCTTTTAGAACTCAGAATACCTTGAGGGAGCTATGTAATGGCAAGGATTCGGTGTCGGTCTCACGCAGATCAGGTGTTTATTTGTTGAGTTGTGATGAATGTGGTTTGAAGTATGTGGGACAGACTGGCAGGTCCTTCGATATTAGATATAAGGAACATAGAGCGGCGTCCCGCAATGGTTGTCCTGAAAAGTCCCTCTTCGCGAAGCATCTTCTTGACACTGGTCATTCCTTGAACAATAGTAACACTTTTAAAGTTTTACGTTTATGTGAGAAAGGGTTCAAGTTAAGTGTTTGGGAAAGGCTAGAAATAGTTAGAAGAGATGCGGACACCTTACTCAACGAACAAATAGATTTTCACACATCTCCCTTACTTAATCTGTTTGCGAACAGACAGACACATTAATTGTTGTTGGTTTGTGTGTGTCATTTGGGTTTTCTATGCAACTTATCAAGAGACAGTAATTAAATCAAACAGATGAGGTCAAGTATTGGTGAATACCTATTTTTGGAACTTAGTTAGCATGATCTGAGGTTTCTACCCACATTAGTTATTGTAAAGAATCCTACATCGCGATAATGAAATTTGCACGCGTTTACTTATGAGTAAACACGTTCCAACCACGAATTTTGCTGTTCTCTCTGAGACAGTCTTGATAATGCCTCGTTTAGAGGCGAAACAATTGTCGACGTTTTGTTGTCTTTTTGATTCTGCGAAAAATTAATGCTATTATATAATTTAAAAAGTTTTTTCTTAAAACATTTTACTTACCATTGTTTTGTCATGGATTTTCGCCAAGTAACGCCTGTTTCTATCCAATATTCTCATAGTTTAGTTAGTTATATGCTGTTTCTATCTCCCTACTTATTATGCAACAATATAAGAAAGCTGTGGGCTGTTCATGATCTGTATTATAGCGATAAACTCTTACATGGCTGGGCGGAATTATATGACGATTTTTAAAAAAAGTTTACATATAATTAGATCCCACAGCTTGTATCTAATCACCTAACAGTTAATAAGTCATGTAACTGACCATATCTAGACATAACTTACTTTTTGTGTCGGTAACTATTTATTAACTGAGTACCCGCTACAGTATCTAAAGGCTAATCCATTATGCATCAGTCTTGCTTGCAAGTGTGACGTCTCATGCGCAATTTATATTATTATACACCTTGTAACTTCATACTTACATGCAAGACTTGCATAATGTTATAGCGTGTCATAACAACATCACGTGTCACTTGCATAACAACATCACGTGTCACTTGCATAACAACATCACGTGTCACTTGCATAACAACATCACGTGTCACTTGCTCGAACCGACTTAGATCAAAACACTACAAAAGAAATTCAAATCTTTTAAACATAAACTTAAGTCTAAAGTGAATGTAGTGTCAGTAGTCGATGCACTCGATGTGCTTCTCTCTATATCGCTTTAACACGCGATCTAACTATAACGATATGGAGTGGGTTCGACTCCGGGGCGAGGTCGATCGCTATACAGATACACATTATGTATGTGAGTCGGTCGGTAACACCGCGTTGTTCTATAATCAGAACAACGAGAATGCGGGTGAAGTCGGGGGTCTTCGCTATCTTTACTAAGTAGAATTATAAAAGGGGAATCGTTCAGACTGCACAAATTTTATTCCGTGGTATGTAACATAGGTATGTCCTGGCTGTTTGTTGGATTTACAGAAAGGTTATGATTTGTGATAAGTAGTGCCCGGTGCCCGGTGCCCGGTGCCGTAATACTGGCAAAATGTGCGTGTGTAATGCACCTCTGCCTACCCCTTCGTGGATAGAAACGTGACGTATGTCTGTCTGTCATAAAAGGGAATAAAAATTGTAAAGGTTTAATAATAAAGTATGACCTTTAATAATATGTGTTATTTAAGGTAGCATTCGGTTCCTAGAGACCGCGACGAGAGACCGCGACCGGCGACCGCGACCGAGTTGCGCGACCCACTGCTTTGTATGAATTTATATGGCACTAAACAACTAATGCGACCACGATCGCGCGACCGGTGGGCGTGGCCAGAGAGCAGCGTGGCGACCGCGACGTGGTCACGCGACTCAAGCGAAAATAACGGCGTTTTCTTCACACGAGGATGATATTTTGATAGAATTTGTGCATAAAAACCCACCTTTATTTTTTTTTTTTTATTTCTTTATTTCAGGCAACAAATAGAAAAGTTACAGGTGGTATAAACTTATTCTACGGCCCATAGATAAATACCTTAAAACTAAGAATAATAAATAATAATAAATTGTCCGACATATCGTACCAAAATGAACACAACCGTCGAATGGTCGAATGGTCGCGGTCGCTCGTCGCGGTCTCTAGGAACCGAATGCTAGCTTTACAATAAGAATTACAATATATACGAGTATAATTATATACTTAAAATATTTACATTACAAAACATCGTTTAAAAAATCCTCCGCGTCATTGCTGACTGGTAAGGTTCCCAGAATGCTGGCTGTGTTGCCACGTTGGATGGCGATACTTATTCTTTGGGCCAGAAAATAGCCAGCCTTCTGGTCCTGAGAAGCATAGATTTAGCAATGTCTCTATTTACATGTTTGTAAAGAATAAGCTTCAAATATTCTTGTTCCATTGGCAATGGATGCGTCGTTATCGAATTCAAATACTCTTTAAGGTACATTGTAGGTACGAGTATAACGTATTACATAAAAATAAGGGACAACACTTCTAATGGACTTACAAATGGCGGCCTATCGCTCATAGCGATCTCTTCTAGGTAATCTTTGGATGGATAGCGAATTAAAGAAATGAAAGGGATAGTAATTATAACTAGACAGAGTTTAGCCCTTTATACTAATAGAATATAATAAATAGCACCCATGTTTTTTTTAAATAAGCCTTAATAAGTGTCTACCTCCAAATACGGTCACGATAATAAGTTTAGGTTCAATCGGGAGTTTGGAAGAATAATGACGAAAGTCCAGTAGGTTGCAATTTGGTTTTTATTGCTGTACAAAAGGTAATCAATCAAAAGTTTCTGTACGTAGATTGACAGGTGGGTGCGTGTCGAACAAGTCCAATATATTATAGAGTTGTGTCATTGGTGGAGTTGTTCCAATTGGCGACAGTTGGGAGGAAAGGGGGGGAGGACAGCTAGAAAGGGGGGAGGGAGGACGGTCGTGTTTGGTGCGCGGAGATGACACGAAACGCAATAAACTAAACTGTGTCGTGTGACGTTAGCTTGTGGCCATGAAAACAGCGGGAAGGTTTTTAGTGCACCTATATGTGAGTGTACATTGCGTATGTTTATAATCTAGTCACATGTCCAGCAAGTGGAATTTTACTTAGTTTACGAGTGATGGTTATCATCGCCACTGAGCAATATTTAGGGCACCCTTCCCGTCAGTAATACCATGCGTTGCATGTCATGCGGGCCGCGTGCACGCGGGTTACTATGGTGACGGAGCTGGTCGCGAATTGATTCGACATTGACTCGCATGCAGGCCAGATTCGCACGCAGGCAAAAAAACGAATGACAGAAAAAGTACCCTATCGGACAATCGGACCAAAAAAGTGGTCTATATCCAAATATAATTGACCAGCCGAACATTATAACGTCTATTACTCACGTCCGTCGGCTAGTTACGAGTATTTCAGTACCCGCTGGTGTGATGGCCACTCTCGTGGTAAGTGCGAGGTCGTAGCACAAATTGAAACGTTGTGATTGCTCATTTTGTGCATTACTAGATGTGGGAATGTTAGTGTTAGTGCGAGTGTGAGTGTGAGTGTGAGTGTGAGTGCGAGTGTGAGTGTGAGTGACGGCGCTCACGGTTTGCCCAAGCCATATAAATGTACCGCCATAAAAATTTAAATGATGAGGTCTTGATAAAGAATTATATATTGCACTATTTACTTTGTACCTATGAAATATTGCAGAATCCACATGATGTCTCGAGTGTTATATCCACCGCCTGGATAAAGGCTCAGGTTGGGGTTTGCAGTCTAACTGCGATGTGGTTGAACTTCGATATTGCCCATGACCTTCACAACCCATGGGCGATATCAAAGACCGGTAGGTATCTTGTTTATGTGACTACTGCTAAAGATGTTCGTATGACAACTGGGACCGATGACTTAACGTAACCTCCGGGGCACGTAAATCTCTCTCAATGTCGTAAGAAATGGTCACCCATCCTAAGACCGCTCTGGTGATTCAAATCTAGATTTATTTGACAAGCATCAACTTTGCTTTGCATAACAAAGATATCATTGATTCATATTTTTATGTGTAATGTACGTCTGTACAGTGTGAGATAAAAAGACTGACCTACAGACAGACAATGTTGTTGACGCTGTTTAGTTATAAGTAAATCCCTGTGAGTATACAGGTTAGCATGTGACGTTTGTGACGTGTGACCGGTGAACATGATGTCCCCATTGTGTCCACCTGTCCGACCCTGTCCGACCCCGTCCGGTCACACAATGCCGCAGGTAACAGCGCACACAAATGCTAATTAGACTTACAAAACACTAGTCAATGTTACCAGGACGTCGCATCAATAAATGGAGATGGTCTGACATTATAGACGTATTGAGGTAACGAAGATAAGAGTATTCTGTGCTATCAAGGGGTTTTGTATTCAAATCACAGTAACCACATTGATTGTGACGTGAACGAAAATCACCCTACAAGCTTCAACCAGCTACTGGTCCCTTTCCTTGAAGAACGTTCTACCAACTGACCAAGACACCACTAGCACAAGACCTCTAATATTGCGATCACTATTGTTTCAATAGTACGACTTACGGCTTACTTCATTGCTTATGAAAATATAAACTGAATTTAAGCAACAGTACCTACCTTACATTGCATGATAATAAAAAAATATGAGAAAATAGCAGTATAACAGCAATACGAGTTTAAAGGTATTATTGCTTACAATAAAATGTCATGAAATGTGGCTGTGATGTTGAGACCACAATATGGCGGTGATACTGGCGTTTGTGTGTGTTGTGTCGTGTGTGGCGCCACTCCGCGGAGAACTAGGAACCGTCACCACACCACCATCCAGTGGCAGTCCTGGTCAGCCTACTCTGGTTTTTAGATACAGCTATACTCGCATCGTGCTTAATTCTAAATATCCTATTAACAGTTTCAGATAAAACATATCCTAAAGTAAATAAAAACTTTGTGGAAGTCATTAAGGACAGTTTGCGCAGAAACAACGACGACTACGCGTCGCCTGACCAGCATCAGCTCGACAGGAAGGTCCCAATTGCAGTGGACACTAGAAGACAACTCAACGGTTCTGATCCCAGTGTTGCATCACACAAATTGTCCAAAGGGACTCCGGTCCCTAGAGGAATAATCGAGAATTATATGCATTTGGAATTTTCCGAAAGTTCTACTGTAGCTGACCTCGAAGTAAATCCACTTGTAAAAACATCTTTTTTCAGGAGTAATATCAAAAACCACACGAGAAAGACAAAGCGTGTGCATAATACGAGTATACACTACACGAAACAGAACGCAAACCTGACCGATAACGCGGTCTCCAAGCTGCGGGCGCGGGCGGTGTTCACTCGGCGAGGGCCCTCAGACAAGTGGAAACTTCTCAATGAAAAAAGTGACAAACTTAAAAAGTACACCCGTAGCAAACAAAAACACTCAAGTTCACCCGCGGTGATGATGCGGCGAGGACACCCCGGCTTGAGAACGGTTAGTGAAGATCCTACGAGTGTAGATCCTACAACATCAACTACGACAACCACTTCCACGCTCACAAGCCAACGGAATAAAGAGGCAGCAGTTTTCCACTCACTCTTATCCGCCCCAACAAATGTTCCTCACAAACTTCCCAGCGCTGATCAGCTCGATATGGCACCGGCCCGAGGCGGCTATGTTCACGATCTACGGCTGAAAGGTAAGTTCTGTCACCGTCACGTCCTTTGGCCCGAGGGTCCAAAGTACAACAGTAGGGGTGAGACGATCATGCCGCCGTTCGACGCCAGCGCTTACTACGGCCGCAAGAAGAAGTTCTTCCAGACCGCCAGGCCTCTACACGTTCTGCCTCGATGTTGCAATTGCTGTAAGAAATCTGTACTCGGATGTCAGTGAGACACAACTTGTCATAAATTAATCACGCTTGATATGGTATTTATCATATTTTAATTATTATGTATATTTCCATATCACTGCATAGTATAAAACAAAGTCGCTTCCGCTGTCTGTCTGTCCCTATGTATGCTTAGATCTTTAAAACTACGGTTTTTTTTATAGATATAGTGATACAATAGGAAGGTTTATATGTATAATACATGTATAATATATTAGAGTAACCGATAATTTTAGAGGTTTCTCATGTAATATCGTAAATAAACACAAAGCGCAAAAATCGCTTTCATTGCACACGCTGACGAAACCCTACGAGACAGATCAAAATAATGTACTACAGTATTGTACACCATAGAAAGGTCTACAAAAAAGTACGCGATAGCATATGTCCATCTCTTATAAGGATAACTCACAGTTACCATTTTTATCTTTTATAAATGACACAAAAATAATGTGTCATTTGCCAAGCTATTTTTAACAATGCAGTATTATTCCTTATCTAATTGAATACTTTACATACCTTGTGCATTTACGTAGACCAAAATTGCCATTCAAACATATAATTTGGATGAATGACTTAAGATATCTCGTGATGAAAAAAAAATGCAAAATCCTTATCCAATTAATTACCTTAAATACATTTTGCATTTACTTTCACACCTCGGAGTCTAGGGTCCACTTATCCTTAACTGTGGATTTGGCAAAACTTCGACTTTCTGTGAAGAGACATTTGACCTCCACAACCAATTGGCAATATCGAAGTATTGCAGTTAGACCAGTATTTTTAGATTTCTTCGGGGTTCAACTACCCGTAATGACTGCCATAGATTTTCGTATGACAACTGGGACCACCGTATTAACGTGCACTCTGAGGCACGCACATCATCATTCACCGAGCATTTTCCCAACTCAGTTGGGGTCGGCTTTCCAGTCTAACTACGATTCGGCTGAACTTCGATATTTTCCGTGAAGCGACTGCCATCTGACATTCACAACCCATGGGCGATAACGAAGTTCTATAGTTAGAACGGTCGGATTTTTGATTTAGGGCTCCAACTACCCCTAACGACTGCCATAGATGTTTGTATGACAACCGGGACCGACGGCTTAACGTGCTCTCCGAGGCACGGAGGGGTCTAGGTGTATTAAGAAATGGTCACCAATCCTAAGACCGGTCTGAGTCGATGTTGCTTAACCTTTGCAATGTGTTAACATTGTCGGTTACCACTAGACCACGAGCCACCAATGCAAATAGAATACAAATATTTGCATTGAGATATTTGAATTTTTAGACTGACATGCTACATACTCGTGGTCTTTATTGCACCCGTGCGAAGCCGGGGCGGGTCGCTAGTTATAAATAAAGAGCACAGCTCTCGATAGGCTCTAATTAGTGCAACATGTTGTAATACAGTATTTTATTTCATTTTACTTTGTACTTATTCCACCATTTTATTTATTTTAACTTAATCTGACCAAAGACCTAGCTATAAAGCTCATTATTGCTTATGATATGAACATAATATAATATATCCTATATCTATATCCCCGAGAAGGTAGGCAGGGACATACTGTACACCCACATTTTGTCAGTAGTTTAGGATCGCACGTTCTATTACTGTTACCGCGCACTATACTCGTATGTATAACTAACTACTCAAACTCGTTCATTAGAGGGATATGCAATATTGCAATAATTAAACTCGTTCATTAGAGGGATATGCAATAATCAAACTCGTTCATTAGAGGGATATGCAATATTGCAATAATCAAACTCGTTCATTAGAGGGATATGCAATATTGCAATAATCAAACTCGTTCATTAGAGGGATATGCAATGTTGCAATAATCAAACTCGTTTATTAGAAGGATATGCAATATTGCAATAATCAAACTCGTTCATTAGAGGGATATGCAATATTGCAATAATCAAACTCGTTCATTAGAGGGATATGCAATATTGCAATGATCAAACTTGTTCATTAGAAGTATATGCAATATTGCAATAATCAAACTCGTTCATTAGAGGGATATGCAATATTGCAATAATCAAACTCGTTCATTAGAGGTATATGCAATGATCAAACTTGTTCATTAGAGGGATATGCAATATTGTAATAATAAAATTAAGCAACGAACCAATTTATTTATTTAAATGTAAGTAAATCTGTCTGTCTACCATCTTGTATTGTCTCTCTTCTCTTCACACAGATATATGAACAGGTGATCTGCAACAGATACACGTTTTAATATTTTTGTACCATAAGTTCATCTGTGGAATTGCAAATTTTAATAAATTGTACTGTTAATGCTACAAACTTTCTCATAAATATTCCCTTGATATGTGAAATACGTACTTAAATATAAATACAATAATATGTGCCGCTACAATTATGTTACAATCTCATATATCGACAACTACTTCATGACATAGTATAAAACAAATCGCTTTTCCGTATGTAGGTATGCTTAGATCTGATCAGAGCATACAAGTCCTTGAGGTTCAACTTCCGCGCGGCTTATCATTTTAGAAATGTGAAAACTTTAAAGGTTCTCTATTGTACTTATGTGCGCAGCCATCTTGAATATTTATGGTATGGATTTGGAATCCTTGTTATGGAAAATATAGCTCTAATATTGAGAGGACTCAAAAACGTTTTGTCAGATACCTAGGTATCTTTTAAATTCAAAGTTTTAAATTCAAGCTGCTTCCCAACGACTACCACCAGACGCGTATCACCTCTTCACCTTATACCACTTCACCTCCGTAGAAAGATATCCGATGTCTCTTTCTTGTTGAACATAGCCCAAAATAAGTTAGATTGTCCTGAACTCCTTAGCCAGATCTCACTATACGTACCACCTAGACCTAGACTATTACGTGTTAATACGAGTAGTTGGTACGCGTTCCAAAAATAAAAATAAAATAACGTTTATTATCTTTGAAATTTTTAGAAAATTATTTAGATTCGTCAAAAGTTGGTGTGACTCTACCGAGGGTTCCAAAGTGCAACGAGACTGAGAAGAGCCCTCAAGAAACTCAGTTCGGCATTTTTCAAAATATTTCATCTTAAATCTAATACAGAGTTATTTAGAAAGGAGCAATTCGTGTTACAACCAGGCAGCCTTGTCATCTAAGAAATCATTAATTCTATAATAAGCTTTCTGGCACAATTTACTTTTTACTATTTATTTAAATTTATTGACAGATAAATTTGCTATTTCGGTTTGCAATGTATTGTACATTGGAATAAACTTCCCCGCAAAAGAATTACTCACTTTATGAAGCCTACATTTAGGAACAGCCAGTTTATCCTTATTTCTGAAGTTTACATTATGATTATCACTATTTTTCATAAATTTACTTTTATTCTTGTGGGTATACAATAAAATTTCATAACTATACTGTGAATACACTGTAAGGATGTTAATATGCTTAAAATTATCTCTTAATGACTCCCGAGACCCCATACCATAGATAGTCCGGACAGCCCTCTTCTGCAACACAAAGATGCATTCAATGTCGGCAGCGTTACCCCACAGTAGTATGCCATATGTCATGATACTGTGGAAGTAGCTGAAGTAGTTTAAAGACGCGCCGTTTTAATGTCTGTAAGTTGTGTTGATCTTTTTGACAGCATATGCTGCAAAACTAGGCCTGGCCGAAATTTTCCCGATATGAGGCCCCCATTGCAATTTGAAGTCTAACGTTATGCCCAGAAAGACAGTGTCATCGACCAATTCTATTATATCATCCCTAACCTTAACACTGGTTTTAACAAGTCTTACATTAGGTAAGGTGAACCTGACTTGAGCAACCCAGGTGGGGTACCATCATCATCGCGGCGGTGAGACCGATCATGGACGATTGGCTGCAGAGGCAACATGGTGACCTCACGTATCGTGCGACGCAGATCGTTACCGGGCATGGATGCTTCGATAGCTATCTGTTTCGCATCCATCGTGAGGTCACACCCCGGTGTCAACACTGCGAGGTTTCCGACGACGACACCGCACTCCACACGTTGGTGGAGTGCTCTGCGTGGGCGAGTCAGCGCCTGGACCTCGTAGTGGGTCTGGGCGTGGATACCCTCTCGCTGGAGACCATGCTTCAAGCCATGGTCTCCAGCAGGAGTAGGTGGAACGCGGCCGTGTCCTTCTGCGAGCAAGTCATGCTCGCGAAGGAGGCGGCCGAGAGGGAGAGGGAGCGTACCCTCCCCGCCGAGTTCCGTAGTCAGCGGCGAGGGCGCCGCAGACTCATCTACGCCCAAGACCATCGACCTCCATGATCGGGGCCTGAGGACGGCGGGATCGCCACCCGTCGTTCTTACAGAAGCAGGCTAGAAGGGTTGCGTGCTGCGGGGCCTTTGCCCCATAGCACGCAACCAGATTCACTCACTGACGCGGGATAAAACCCTACCCCAACGACGCGGGATTTTCATCCCGACCTAGCCCCCGCAGAGACCACAGAGGTGGTCAAAGTCCGCCGGGTGCCACTGGAAATACGTTCTGCTTGTAACAATAGACGCCCGGCAAAGGACGTTGGAGGGCCGCGGAATTAAAAAAAAAAAGATAAGGTGAATCTTACACATTTAGTTTTATTTTCATTTAATAATAAATTACTAGCACAAAACCAGTGGACTATCCTAGAGAGGGCAATGTTTACATAGTCAAGTTCGCGCTGTCCACGTTTAACTTTAAATATTAAAGAAGTGTCATCAGCAAACAAAACTACCTCGTGGTGGTCTCTTATGAGGTGAGGGAGATCATTAATATATACTAGAAAAAGAAAAGGTCCCAAAATTGAACCCTGCGGTACCCCCATTGCTATAGGAGAACCAGGTGACTGTTTAGCATTGATCACAACTTTCTGGACCCTATCACTTAAGTAAGAATTGACGAAATTCAAGGCCGTCCCCCGGATTCCGTAATGATCAAGTTTCTTAACTAAAGTCTGGTGCTGAACGCAATCGAAGACCTTAGATAAGTCACAGAATACACCATAAGCATCATATGACTCATCCCAGGCCCCGTATAGACACTCTAATAATTTAATTCCGGCATCAGTGGTGGACCGACCACGAGTGAAACCGAATTGTTTAGTATGTAATAGTTTATTTACGTTAAAGTGATTTTGCATTTGATTAAGCATAATTTTTTCAATAATTTTACTAAATGTAGATAGTACAAAAATGGGACGGAAATTGGACGGATCTGAAGTAGATTAGATAAGTAGATTAGATTAGAGAAGTAGATAAGATTTAAACAGGGGAATTAATTTACTAGATTTCATTAAATCAGGGAACACACCACTATCAACACAATTATTAAATATTATTGCTAGTTCAGGAGCAACAATTTCAATAAAAGAATTTACTAAATACACAGAGATGCCCCAGAGGTCAGCTGTTTTCCATTCTGTCGCACCAATTATGGACGTAATTCTCGTAGCTTTCTACCTAGAATGTGCCGTCTTTTCAACAAATTGAATTTCAATGAGCAGGTTAATTTGTTTAATTGTAGCACTGACCAAATAAAACGATTCATTTCCAGTGTAACCGAACTCTTTATTTAGTTAAGTTAGGTAATTAAAACTACTTTATGTATAATTTTCATATTATGTATTTAAGTAAGGTAATTATGTTGTATGTAACTGTATGTGGAGGCTTATAATTGGCATATATCCGACTATATTTGGACCTACTTTGTAAAATTAGCCGTAAGCTCCCATAGAGTGGTTCCCGAGGAAGGTCGTTGTGTATAAAATTTGTCAAGTGGGTAAAGTCGCGGGCGTCCTCTAGTATTAGTGTAATCATTTTACAAGACAAACCTTACTCATCATCATCTTCAACGGAGTCAGCTTGCCGCCGTCGAATCGGTCCAAGCCAAGGTACGCCGTTCACCGCACCGGCGGCGGCAGCGGCGTTGGGCTCGTTAAACAGATGCTTCTCATCCTGACACCCACACCGGCATGACAGGACTTCCACCAGCTCATTGCACAAGTACAGGAGCACTGCTCGCGCGTCGTTGCTGTGCTGTCGTGCGAGCTCCTCGCATCCTTTACGTCTTTCTTCTGTCTTGTCAACACTTGTAGTAGCTCGTTTATGAGCTGTATCTGTCATCCAATCTTTATTCAAATACATCGAATGAGCTGGTTCTAACCTAGATGTAGACTCGGAAGATAATTTGGGTCGGGTCAGAGCTGTATCTGTGTCCAGGGTGAACGCGAACGCAGGGATAGAGGTATATGGCTGGTCGTGGTCCCTGGGCTCCTCGGCTGACAGTTCTGAACTTTCTGAACTCTCCTTGACTCGCGGTATTGGAAGAGGAATTAACAGCTGAAGGTTGGAGATCGCTGGCGAAGCCATGGATGGCACCTGGACATATCGTTTATTGTTATGTTACTTAAATACGAGTACAATAAACATTATGGGGTGTAAGTTCTTACAGATGTTCTATTTCACGAAATCAGAGACAGAGCGTTGCCAAAGTAACGCATTTAAAATCATGTGAATTTGAACGCCGACACAACATTCATAGTCAAACTGACTTCGTGAAATAGAAAAACTCTAAACTATTCATTCCTTTTTTCTTGCTATCAAAAAGGCTTGTTATGACCAAGAACATACTTACACTGACAAGCGAAGATCGCACTTCGCGTAAGTTAAGTAGCTGTGAACAACCACATATTTCCAATCAGTCGTATGTAATAAAAATAACACTCCGGTGACTCCGGTTATAAGTGTTGTGTTCTATCACTTGTGTTGCCTGCACTCTAGTAGGTAGTTTAGATATATTTGGTGTAAGATCTTCTTATTCTTCTTTTAAAAACGTGGCTCCATCGATATTGATCGATGATTTGTCAAGGTAATACTTGGTTAGTTGATAGTCCCGTACAGAAGAACTAGTTATTCCTAACTAGCTCCAGGTGCAGGACAAGAAACGTTGTTCGGTATGAGTGTCTGGAAACCCGATTTTTGCGGAGTGCCAGAGGTAACCTAAAAAGTCACCTGCCACGCGCTCAGCAAAAATCGAACTTCCGGTGTAAGATTAACGTGTAGGTAATGCCAGCAGTAAGACATTGACTTTACGAAATCTCTATGTTCTGACATTTCAAACTACCGCATAACATAACATAACATAGCATCACGCCTTTTTCCCCGAAGGGGTAGGCAGAGGTTGATTTTGAATTTCCAACCGCATCCGGTTGGAAATTCAATTTCACTCTGATTTGTTGGTGTAAAATGCTTCTGGCCAGTAGTAGGAGTAGTTAGTTGATCTGTTGTGATAATTCATTTTTGTCCTGTGAGATTTTTTTTTAAACTTGACTTGACCTTTCTAATTTTTGAGTAAATTTTGGTATAAAATTATCGTGGTTTGAAAACCAATCCATTGGATAGTGCTACTGATTTTGAGCAAAGTGCTTTCAGGTTTGTACTGTACAATAAAACACGTTGGTTGACGTGGCCTATGATCTCGCACTTACCATAACCAGTGAGGCATTACAATGGTTAAGCAATAGGTAAGTTTGTATGTATATGGAACTTACCGCAGCGAGAGTCAGTATCGCCGTGTACCACATGTCGCTATCTACAGTAATCTATACATTACACATTAGTTAGAACGCCTCCTCTATATATAGGTACTCACTGATAACAACAAATTGTCTGTTTCGCTTTATGTCACGCTAGATTACCATTCGCAGCGGCTGACTTCATATTGATGAGCTCTAATAATTAACACTCAAATTGCATCAACCGATATATATTGTTGGCAAGTTATAAAACCTATAGTAATGTTATGAAACAAACTCACTGTATTCTCATCCACTGTTGTTAGTTGCAAAACTGACCGGTTTGGCTTTATGGCATTATCAAAGGTGTTCCGTGACACTGTTATAGTGTGACCGTGTAGTGGAACACATTCTCCTGACTTGGGTCCGAGAGACGTTGATTTAAAAACATCGTTTTATTAATGATATGATATTGCATATAACACACCAGCCAAAAGGGAATAGCTCTAAGGCCTGGTTTACACGTGGGTAACAAAATTTTAATTAATTTACCGCGTGTTAACGTTGAAGTCATAATTTAGTGCGCAAGTAAATAAGTAAATTTGTTTTTTTTCACTTTTCGGTTAAGTATGTGCTCGTTACTTACGCGCAGGCAAAATTTAGTTTTCGCAAACATGCTCGCAAATTAGTGGAGTATTTTGACAACCAACTCGGGTTACACATACGAGTAGCGAGTAGGTACACACTTACCTACTGTTAAATAGAATATTCTTTTTATGTGGACGGGTTACACAGTATTTTATATTTAGCAAAACAAACAACAATTTGCACCATCACAGTCTCATTTCTACTTTCGAGTGGCGCCGTGCATTAAATACACTTTTAGTAAATTGTATACACCTTTTGCGCCGTTCATAAAACAAAAGAAATTATTAAAAGACTTATTAAAACCATAAGTAATCTTTATTCACCTCAGATAATCACTTGTTGTCCGTGGTCCTACTACCTGGTCCTACTAGTTGAACCACAGGCCATTCTTTTTGCCCCTATTTCTATCAGTAGGACCACGGGCACCTAACATTACCCGTAGTGCTACTGGTAGTACTACGGACATTTTCACTTGTTCTTGGTTCTATCAATAGGACTACAGACAAGTAGCAGTGGCCATAGTTCAACCAGGAGTAATAAGATATTTTTCCTGGTTACCCACTTATGAGTAATTATTCTAAACGTAAGGGTCGTTAATAAATCATCATGTCATGTCATTTCAGTTGCCGACATGTAATAGAATCCGTTAAAAACAATTACTTGCTACATACAAACATACAACCATCTTCACAAACTTTCACATTTATAATATTAGTAGGGTCAAACTTTATTAAACATCTTCTCTGGGAACGGTACTTTATTTTTTTTTTATTTATTATTTATGTACACATAAATTATTATACATACTGGGGCCTCAGGAACGAACTCAAAATGACTACGGACAATAAAAAATTACTCGTGGTCCTACCACAGTTTAGTAGGACCATTGCCCATACAAAATAATGTTGTTTTTGTTACAGTCCTAGTGATAGAACTAGGGGCAAAAAGAATGGGCCGTGGTCCTACTAGTAGGACCAGGTTGTAGGACCACGGACAACAAATGCAATCATGATTTCTGAGTAGGGACTTGTCTTGGTACTTCAAATGCAAATGTGAAGAGGCTTACTGATAAAAAATGGATAAAAAGGTTCTTTATAAAAGTGAATAAATTCTACTTTAAAATAAATTTAATGCACCCAGGTGAATAAGGTGATTAAGGTTTTTTAAAAGTAATTGTAATGCACCTAGGTGTCTAAACTTTACTAAAAGTGTATGTAATGCACCTAGGTGAAATAGCTCAGGTGAATTAAGTTAACGACGCCTTTCGAGTCTAGAGTACCACCGCTAGAGATGGGACCATAGATTAAACTAGAGATGTACATGCGTTATCTGTAGTCGATTCGATTTTTTCGTCTAACACTACTTAACTACTTGACAACTTAATAGGTGTAAACCAGGCTTAAGAGTGTAACAACGTCTAGTTTAGTCGATCATCATACTCAGCCAATGATATAACAGACAATCTGCCATCTGACCTCCACGACCCATGGGCGCCACTGGGAATTCTCTCAGTGTCTACCGGAGGCGCTCGGCAATGGACGTAGGTGCGGCCGCGGCCCAGGGCAGCGGAATAAAAAAAAAAAAAAAAAAAAAATAAAAAAAAAAAAAAAAAAAAAAAAAACGACCCATGGGCGATATCGAAGTTCTGCAGTGACGACCGCGAGTAATATGTTTTAGGGAATCTAAACCAAAATAATACTATTATATATATAATAAAGTTTACTTTATGAGGTAGCTATAGAACCAAGGAGTGTTGGCTCCGGTCCCACACGACATAGTCGTCGTTGTCCCTACGCAGCTTGGCCCTCACTTGTTCTAAGTAATCCTGGGATTGTATCGGCGCCGGCGGCGGTGGTGGTGTTGACGGTGACAGTATCGGTGGCTGCGGCGCCGTTGGTGGTAGCGGTGCTGGAATTGGTGATGATGGCGAAATAGGTGAGGGTGTTGGTAGCGGTGTCGAAGCTGGTGACGGTAGTGAAGTCAGTGACGGTCGCATTGGCGTTGGCGGTGGTAGTTGAGGCGTCAAGTTACGCTGAACTGTCGTCTGCGCTCGCGTCCAATGAGATTTATTACATTCTGATACAAATAAATAACACAAGATTAGTGGGATGCACTTACACATAGCGTGATGTTTTCTACAAGTAAACCATCCTCATGAGTGTCATCGTCAATGTATCTATTGATTAAAACTACAGAATATACTTCCACTAAATTTTGAGGTCATCGTGAACGGACGCGACTTTTTTGTTATAATCATACACTTGGGATCCCACTCACTTCGCCCGGTTATAATATTGATATAGATACACCTATCATAATATATATATAATCATAGAAAGTCAAATGGCTTACTTGGAATCTTGAAAATAAACAATAAACCGGTGTTGGCGTTTTCTGTAAAGATTCAAAATGTTCATTTGGGTTATAAAAAATTAAAATTAAAAGGAGTGATTCTAAATATACATTTACTGCCAGATTCTCAAAGCAACATGTAGAACCTGTGAGTAAGAATCTGGCAAGAAATCTCACGGCCTCTCTTTTTCAAAAGCATTTATTTTAACTCTTTTTCATTTTCAGTAACAAATAAGAACACGAAGTGAGACAGATGGGTCCATATCTAAGCAAGTAACAAATATAGTAAAGTACGAGTACGTCGCTAACCTGAACTAACCTCTGTCGTCGATATGATGGTAGTTGTTATACTCTGTGACGTCACACATACTACATACACACATACACAAGTCAAACATAAGCGCATACTGCGACTGCGGCTACATACGAGTATCATTGTAACGGATCTCTACTCACACGAGTAGATCCGTATGATAAATTTATGTCTGCAACGCTAATTCTTCTTGAAGAAGACCTTCAAATTGGAAACATAAAATAAAGAATAATAAGATTCGATTGTTTTAATTCCCCTTTAAAAAAATATCATTCTTAATTGAATAAATCTCATTTTGATATGATAAAAATTATTTATAACTGCCATCTGCTGGCAATTAACAATTACATTTAAAATCAATGTCGGATACACTATATTCTCTAAGCAAATAGTACTTAGTTCATCCTATTATCACTAGATGGCGCTAATTATAAATTTTAAATGAATCAATTTATTAAATTTTAATAATTTACTTATTTTCAGCATGTCTAGTTACTAAACGTAAGTATAAGTAAGAGACAGTACCTTAGGGGTGATTGGTTCATTAGTTGTCACTTTACAGCCAATGTAGAAGTAGAATTCATAAATCTGGAAATGCATATATTAGCTTAGGAAGGGAATGAAGGTTTATGTTGGATTTCAAATTATTGATAGATTGGCAATAATTGATGTTAGAATATTGATTGTGCCAGTACCTACGACTACCATTCAAAATATAACATTAAAATTCCAATTAATAATAAAGTTATGATCAAAAATATGAAAGTATTGAATAGAAAGACAGTCAATTTAGTCTAACTTAGACCCTAGGTATAATTTTGAATACAAGTTATTATTGATGTATGTATCTATTAAATAAGTAAATATATACTATGTATTATGTAAATTCAATTAGAATGCCAAGTACCAATAAAGTTATGTAGTAGAAACATTGAATCCCAAACATTCAAAATTCAGGATAAGTAAGCTATAAAAATATCTTAAAATTTCACATTTAACCAAAAGAATATGCTGAAAATGAGATAAATTCTACTCCTATAAGTTCATGAGGTATCACTGTTAGTTATAAACATGAGTTTGCTTAAGAATTGATAAATTCACATTATACTTAAAAATATTGGTCCAGTAACATAGTGAAAATTCAATCTGTTAAAACTATGCTAATGCCTGTAATTATTATGAAGTACTAACATATCTGAGGAATGTAGACTACATATAAACTAGAATATAGCAGGGAAGTAGGAAATATTAGGAGTTTAGTGGTAGAAAATAAAGATTAATTTACCAAAATTTTAACAATTCATTACAATTGTTTCTTCAAATTTGAGGTGTCCCATGATGAAGAGTGACAAGTTCTTATAAGTAGAATCTATGTAGATATCAGAATAATAGGTAGAAGCCAGATAAACATTAATTTAGATAGAAAATTCAGATTACCAAAATTAATAACTTCAATACAGATTAAAATGTTACAATATTGTATTGTTAGAATACATCATAGAGCCTTATATTCTTAGAAGTGGTTGAAATACATATCAGATAGGTTTATATCAAGTTATTATTGCTAGAAATAATATACATGTATGAATGAAATTTCTTGGCACTAAATTTAGATAAATAGTAAATTAATTGATATAACGTTGGACTTTTCACAATTCTTTAGAGATCGTACTAGAATATTCCAAAAACACTTATTCATAAATATTAATTTTATTAGAGAAAGATAATGAGGTAATCTAAACCATTATTATATTTATTAAATTTATTTAGAATTTAGGTACATTTGAATGGGTTCTGTATGTTTAGATTATATAATTAAGATTTAAAGTTAGTTAATGGTTATTGGAATTGTTGGAAGTGGGAAAGAGTGTAGATCGGTGTTGCTAGGTTATAGAATGGGTTTTACGGGAAAAGAACGAATGATACGGATATGGGAGGTGGTTTAGGAAAAGGTTATAAAAACGGGTGTGCGGGATTCTCGTCCTCTTTTCTCTGCGAATTATCATCAGTATCGGAACTCTTTGATTTTCGGAATTTCGTCGGTAACGTAGCTCTTTTCTCTGCGAATTATCATCAGTATCGGAGCTCTTTGATTTTCGGAATTTTGTCGGTAACGTAGCTCTCTTTTCCTTTCGCATTTTCGACGGTATAACAAGCTCTTTTCTCTGCGAATTATCATCAGTATCGGAACTCTTTGATTTTCGGAATTTCGTCGGTAACGTAGCTCTTTTCTCTGCGAATTATCATCAGTATCGGAGCTCTTTGATTTTCGGAATTTTGTCGGTAACGTAGCTCTCTTTTCCTTTCGCATTTTCGACGGTATAACAAGCTCTTTTCTCTGCGAATTATCATCAGTATCGGAACTCTTTGATTTTCGGAATTTCGTCGGTAACGTAGCTCTTTTCTCTGCGAATTATCATCAGTATCGGAACTCTTTGATTTTCGGAATTTCGTCGGTAACGTAGCTCTTTTCTCTGCGAATTATCATCAGTATCGGAACTCTTTGATTTTCGGAATTTCGTCGGTAACGTAGCTCTTTTCTCTGCGAATTATCATCAGTATCGGAGCTCTTTGATTTTCGGAATTTTGTCGGTAACGTAGCTCTCTTTTCCTTTCGCATTTTCGACGGTATAACAAGCTCTTTTCTCTGCGAATTATCATCAGTATCGGAACTCTTTGATTTTCGGAATTTCGTCGGTAACGTAGCTCTTTTCTCTGCGAATTATCATCAGTATCGGAACTCTTTGATTTTCGGAATTTCGTCGGTAACGTAGCTCTTTTCTCTGCGAATTATCATCAGTATCGGAGCTCTTTGATTTTCGGAATTTTGTCGGTAACGTAGCTCTCTTTTCCTTTCGCATTTTCGACGGTATAACAAGCTCTTTTCTCTGCGAATTATCATCAGTATCGGAACTCTTTGATTTTCGGAATTTCGTCGGTAACGTAGCTCTTTTCTCTGCGAATTATCATCAGTATCGGAACTCTTTGATTTTCGGAATTTCGTCGGTAACGTAGCTCTTTTCTCTGCGAATTATCATCAGTATCGGAACTCTTTGATTTTCGGAATTTCGTCGGTAACGTAGCTCTTTGATCTCCTGGTTTTCAATAGTAACGTAACTCTGCTCGTCCTCTTTGATTTTCGGAATTTCGTCGGTAACGTAGCTCTTTGATCTCCTGGTTTTCAATAGTAACGTAACTCTGCTCGTCCTCTTTTCTTTTCGCAATTTCGATAGTATCGGAACTCTGCTTGTCCTCTGAGTGGTCGGTATCACCTAGTGCGCGTTTCGACCGTCGACATGTGAGTATCTTAGGTACCTGCACAATACACCTACCCCTACAATTATTTATTATATATATGTATTTATTTTATTATACGCCTTTGTTTAGAGTCCTGGCCAGATTCTATTCAGAGGGATACACACACATTTTACTCAAGCATTTATCGCTTCTAAGACTTCTGGGGATAGAAATGAATAGATATTTTATATCTATTGCATTTGGGAAAGAGATTGAGTCTGGTCTCTTGGCGATAAGTGTACGACAGTACATACTAGTCCGCGCTATGAGACTAGCACTAATTTAAGTGATTCAAGATGCAGCTGCAGAGCAACGAGGAGTCGAGGAAGACGTCATTTTGAGGTCAGATCTTTTCATTCTATTAAAATCGTTGTGAATTATTTTATCCAAATACCCTCCATGTATTTACCAATGTCATGAAGTTTACCCACATATTTTTGATAATTTAGAAATTGGTTACACCGTATGGACAACGAACTGACGAATGATTTCTAGAGTTTTAGCGTGTAATCTGATGAATATGGTAAAATTTATGGTAAAATTTGTCTAAGGGCTCGGAATGCGTACATGAACGATAAAGTAAGGATAAATTCATGATTCAGTGTAATTGTCGTAAGATAAGTGTCCATTTTGTTCAGATTGAGGATGTATAGGTGCGATAAATCCAGTGTAGTTTATAGACATCCAGCGTTATTTAAATATTCTATATTGTCCTGGCGTACAACATTCTAGGTACATTCTAGTTAAATGACTGTAACAGCATAATCGAATCTCCAGTGTCAATTCTAATTAGTTCTGTTAGTGCGTGTAGTAATGACTAAATAATCACTACTTAGCCAATTTTAACGAGATAATTTTGATGAAATCGTCTTGAACCGAAGTAGGAAGCGTGGTAGGAACTACCCGTAAATAATGGTCATATCATACTTACTACCTACTACATATCAACCTACCTACCTACCTAATTAATGAATATTGTGAATCGAAAAGTTGTCCAAAATTGAATATATTTACAATGCTGATTCTAATATCTTTATTGTATATTACCTACATACATATTATATTTCATACCGTTGCTTGACCACCCTGAACTAACCAGCGATTAACCTGAGGTGTATGAACAGAGTCATAAACCATTAGGAGGATTGATCTGAATTACATATACACTTTAGTGTACCTCATTCGCTATATCATTCCTGTAATGATTGGTAATCCTCGTCCGTAATCAGAAGCACCTAGGTGAGGTTGAAACAAATTATGTTAGCATACTTGAGTGTGTCTATATTCGCCAAATCTTTCATGCAATGATTGGTAAAACCAGTCCATTGTCGGAGCTATGCCTAGGATGGCATAAACTAAATTAATTTATATTAGTAACCTTTACTGTGTGATACCTAATTATATATTTGGTGAATCATGGTAATAGGTGAGGTAACTTGGTTCATAAGCCTGTGGGAATTCCTTCTTGAATTCATCTCGCATACCTTTATTATTGAAACCGCTAATGGAATGATAGTATCAGAATAATACTACCCCCCATGTGTTTTATTATAGGAATTTCCAATTTTGTAAGATTTTGGATAACGGATGGTTTGAGATGGAAGCATTTTAATCTTGGGTTAAATTGTTTCCTGGTATGCTGAACAAGCTTCAGTTGATATACATGAAGATGTAGCTGTATTTGCTCATCTCAGAAATCGATTAAATCTTGGTCTACTAAGCGTTTGGCGCTTGCATATTTTCAAGGTTATAACATACCTGGGTATCCTCCAGTCTACTCGGAGCTATGTCTCACCAGAGGAGATTGGAATTTATAAGAGAAACCTAAGTAGTTCTAACAGCCTGGTTCGTTTAGAACTCCGATATCCAAGTCAGACTAGCTTGATATTACTTGGCACAACAATGGAATATTGAGTGAACTCCTACCCAACTTACCCACTCCTTATAGTACTTATTCTGATCTATCCGTAGAATGTAAATAACAATTACATAATACATGTCAAGAAGGCTATTCTACATAGGTGAAGGTAATTATTCAATAAATACTATACAATAAATATGGTTGTTTTATTATACCTACTTTTCCCATTGTGGTCAAGCAAATGTATAAACTATAATCATAAAATCCATACTTACTTATCCCTTCATCCTATATTAATCCTACTCGGGTTACCAGAAGCTAATTCTTAAATACTTGTATCTATCTGCTAAAATAGTTCAGAATGGATTTATGTTACATTAATGATAACTATCTTGATGTATATCTGAGTGTTTGTGGTACGGACATTCATATGATTACAACTTCAACCACTTTGCTGGCATGGTTGCAACTTGGCTTACCGATGGTCCGGACTCTCTTGGCCTAAGGGCAAGACGAGATAGACTGTATCGTGTATTGCTGATTGTATTTCATGGGCAGCCCTTGTGAATTTGAGCACTGCTCCGGACTCACTGGATTTCCTTGACTGGACCAGATTGAGATAGAGTTGATGTATCATTGGATCAGGGTTTCTACGGTAGATGTATCCTCGGATCTTCTACAATTCGTCATTTTATAATTCATGAGACTGTTTGTATGAACATGATCTCAGATGTACCAATAAGCTTTGGAGGTTCTTGCCAAGCATAACTCCTAGCTGAACTATTATGGCTATCACTGGGTATACTTACCTATTGATAATATTAACATCAATTTTGTGGATCTGGAACTCGTTCTAATCCCTTCGTGATCAGCTGTTCAAGCTGCTTCATCATCCAAAAATATCTTCACGAGAGAATATGGTGTATGGATTGATTCTCAGTCAGCCTCTGCGTGGCTGGGGCAGTGAAGGCTATTTCCAACCCCACATTGATACCTAATTACCTACAGTCCATTACCCCTCCTAATTATCATGACCATTCGGTAAACATTTAATTATTGCAACTAGTCTGTATGTTACATCCCTAAGTTCTATAATAACCACAATAAATTCAATATCTTATTATAAATAAATAGATACTCACTTGTTGTTAAAGCTTTAATAATTTATTACAGTAATCCAGAATAATATTATCAATATTAATGTCACTTTTAGGTTATGTACACGATTGACACTAAAATACCTTTCATCTATTACTGATAGGACAATCTGAGTTACTAGAACAACTTGTCTAGGTTTAGGAAATTAAAAGCACTAGTTAGGTCTAACAAATAATTTAGAATCACTATAAGATATTAACTTCACTTATTTAGGGTTGAAATTAGAAGCACTATTTAGGTCTTACATTATAGTTCTGAGCGCATAATCACAAAAAAGAATCCGGTTTGCTATGACACAACGTAGAGTCCTACCACTAATCACTAGACGATCGATCACTTTGGCCAATCTTCAGTAAAAGTTCATATTAGAAGTACTTTATAGGTATTCTAAATGGAACTATATAGTTGATATACTATCATCTTATCAGATAGACTAGTATAATCATTTTAGACGATTATAATGCAGCTTTCCATGTATTTCAGATTCTCCGTCCAGAATTGAAAAAAAAAAAAAATATAATCCATGTTCAATTTATTCTAGATATAATTCCTTCCATATTCTAGGTTTTCCTTCTTCTTAGTCTTTCTTTCTTTCTGTATTTATTTATAGTCCTTTCCTTTCTTTCTTCCCTCTTAGTTTATAGATATATATATTAGATAGTTATATTTAGTTATATATGTAAGATAGTTTTAGTAAGGTAGGAGGGGTTTTTTACAATTTGGTGCCGTGACCAGGATACAAGTGATTTGTATGGCTGTAGAATAGGTTATGCAATATTTGGATTATCACATACATATTTCATCATAGGTTATTCTTGAATCTGAAATCATTCAACATAATTAGTATATGCTAGGCTGCTTATGAACGTCCGTGGCTTAATAAAGTCACAATTTGTTGCTCGTGAAATGGTTGTGTTTACTGCGCTATTTAGGTTAAGTAGGTAAGTACAAGTAGGAAACTAAATTAGTTAGTCAAGTTGCTCGTATAATGTTTTCTCATCTTCATTAATAAATAACTCACCTTATTAAAATAATGACGAAGTAAATTATTCCTTTTATATCCAAACTAAGAACTTTTTCATAATTATAATATTAATTGTTCCTTCCTAAGCGGCAGCCATGGACCATAGAGAATATTAGTATATAATAGAGTTGTTGCATTTAGCTAGAAAACTGACCATAGAGTAAATATTTAGAATTCTTGTATTCAATTTGGAATATTGTGTATTATTTCAGGGAGATACTTCGGTAAGTACTTAATAAATTGATTCATTGATGTATGATACAGCTTTTTTATTATTATCTGTGTATTGTTACTTTACATTTTCTTTGTGTATTGTTGTGTTTATTTCAGAGCGGACAAAATTTAATTTTATACTATTTTATGTTTTGCTTAGAGAATCTGGTGTTTACAGTCAGTAATTGTTCTCATTTATATTATTCTCAAATAAATAACGATTACGGGGGCGTACAATTACTAATAAATTCAATTCAAATTGAGCAATACAGGTAATTTAACTTAATATCGAGCCCAATCGATATTCCAACTCGACGAATTTGACGGAATTGTCTTTGCCAAGTGTCAAAAACAATTCTCAATTCCCATATTGTAGTTAAGGTAGGCAGTATAGTCAAAAGACTTTAGCCTCCCGAACAATCTGTCATGTCATGTCAGTTGTCAAAGGTTTGACTTCAACATAGTAGCTGTCAAGTCAAATTGAACTTGGTAAATATATTTACGTTACCGTTACGAAGTTTTAAAAAGTTTATTATTTGTTTTAAATTAATTGTTTTACAAAATCGGGTCAATATTAGCGAATTAGTTCAATTAATTACGTAAAGAGTAATGCATTGCGTTCAGTGAAAGTTATGGAAGTGTGAAAGTTTGTTGTTGTGAAGTTTCAGCTATGAAAGTTGCCGGTAAAAATGTATGAGTGAGTTCAAATAGTGTGTTTATATTGTAATTACAATAAATACAGCGGTAAGTTGAATCATACATGTACTTACGTGTACCTATGCTACCATTGTTGCATAATACGGTAAAACAAAGTTATTGTCACGCTAGCTTTGACTTAGAAGTTGTACAGGGAATTTATGCGTTTACTATGAAGTAGATTAAAAATCATACTAGTTAAACTGCCTTAGCGCTCCTTACGTATATGTATGCCTAATAAAAAGTCTAGCCATTAGAATTACATATAACCTGCATTGAGTTAGATTAGGTAATTATGATATATATTAAAATGAATTGGATAAAACTTTCACAAGTATAAAATTAAATAACATAGGTATATACTTGCTATATCCTTCTTTACATAAAATGAAATAAGTACTTATTTAGATTTTCGTTACAGGACAACGTAATAAGTGATTTATAACTTTATCAGTGAAATACCTTTATCAGTGATTAAAATAAATAATAATAAATAAGTGATTGTGATTTATAACTTAATCAGTGAAATACCTTTATCAGTGAGTGAATAAATAATAAATAAGTTTGATTGTGATTTATAATTAGTTGAATAACTGTTATATCTGTGTCCATTAAATAATTACAAGTGTTAGTAAAATGAATCGAGCACCGAGAAAGAGATTGGCTAAAGCTTCAAATATCAATGCAGCAAGCGACAGCCCGAAACCAAAACGAAAGAAGATAGATCCGATAACTTATATGACTAAAATGATAAAACAGGCTGTGACCCCAATATGTATGAAATTGTCTCAACTAGAAGGGCAAATACGGTCTGCATCTTCTTCAGCAAGCAGTGGATCAACTGATCAGCAATTTCAACCTACAACCAACACCAATGCAATGAGACCTATTGAAGGTATGGGAGTTGTTTCTGGAGGTTACCCGTATTTCCAGCCACAACTAGATAAACCTAGGTATCCTGGGAGTAAAAAGAAACATCCTGTTACTTTTATAGAAGACCTTACAGCATATTTAAAGAAGATTCCTAGTGGGATGACAAATATAGATCTCATTATAGAATGTTTAGAAGGGGAGACTCGTGATTGGGCCAGACTTTATAAGGACCGGTGGATGCAGTTTGACGATTTTAAGAGGGACTTCCTGGATCATTACTGGGGAGAAACAGAACAAAATAACTTGCGTCGTAGGATAGTTCAAAACACTTGGGACGGTTCAAGAACGACTATGCAGGGACATTTTATTGGTCTATGTGGCCAATCAAAAATGTTAACGTATCCAATGCAAGAGAATCAACTCGTGGGGGATATAATACGCCATTTCCCGAAGGATGTACAGTTTGCTTGGTCAACTAGTAACGCTTCAACTATTTTAGAGGCCACTGAATTTTTAAGGAAACTAGACAATATCAACATTCAACGGGGGCGCGATCTTCAAGACACTCCTAAGTCTTCTCTTCCACCATCACATCGGCAACATGCTTCTTCAGGTCGACAGTTTAACAAGAAATTCAACTATCAACGGCAATATCAGAAGAATGCAACGCAAAGTGGTGATAAGGAAGAAAATAATGTATTGGTATCAGTAGTTAACGATGTTAGTGATAGGGAATCTAATAATTTAACCACTGTTGGTGACATGTGCTCCAATGCACCAACTACGACAGGAGCATAAATATTATCTGTATCTTTACATATTATGTTGTCCATGGGGTGGAAGCCTGGATCAGGATTAGGTCGGCGTCAAACAGGAATCTTAAAACCAATTAGACCTAGGGGACAGGTTAATAGATTAGGTTTAGGTCACGAATTATACAATCTTGATTTTTTTGATTATCCTAATACAATCATAGAATTATTTAAGCTTAAGTCTGATGTAAATAGTAGTGATTTAATTAAAACAGTAGGGACAGTTAATTCATTGTTCGAGGAAGAAGACCATATCGTACCAGAGATACAACAAGAAGTAAAATCTGAAATAGTTGTTGGGGTGTTAGGGAAGAATGTAGTTAGCTTAGTCGATACCGGTAGTGATGTTACATGTATTTCAGGGACTCTTTGGGAATTAATATACTCTGAGCTTAAGGATAAAGTTCCTTTGCTTCCAGTTAGGTCAATTCAAGTTAAAAGCGCTTGGGGTGGGAAGAGTTCAAAAATTCAACAGATGACTATATTACCAGTTGAATTTAATAATATTACTATTGATACTAGATTTTTAATAATACCTAATTTAGTGAATCATATGATTTTAGGGTTTGATTGGTTATTAGCGAATAAAGTAATTATTCAATTAGAGAATCCACCCTTTGGATTAGAAATTGTTAAAGATAATGTCAAATGTTCTATACCATTCTGTGAATATAAATTATTAAGAAGAATAACTACGGAACCTAGCTTTCCTGAATGTTTAAGTAAAATTAAAACCGGATTGCCTCTTCAAGAAATTCAAATTAATAAATTAAAGGACGTCCTTTCTAGGTTTCCACCTGGTGAGACATGTGTACAAGATGATAAGGATAATTATCCCGAGATTCATTACATGGAATCCACTAGAAATAATAAATTGATAAGTGATTTAAAAAATATAGCATCTTTCCAGTCCAATGACAGTGAAATTAAAGAAATTATAAAAATTTTGAACAACCCAAGCGATATAACTATTAAAAGGAGATTAAGAAACATTGCACAACGTTGTCATTTCAAGGAAGGTGTGTTGTATTTTTCCACAGGGACCAATAAAGTAGTTACATATTTGCCTGCTGAATTAAGGGGACCTGTAATTTTGCAAATTCATGAGGAAATGGGACATCAAGGAGTACATAAGATCTTAGCATATTTAAGAGATAGATTTTATTGGATTGGTATGATAAAACTAGTTAAAGATGTTTTAAAGAAATGTCATATTTGTCAGTTATCTAAAAGCGATAATGTTAAATATGTAGGGGAATGTCAATCAATTGTAACCGAGCAAGTAGGTGATATAGTTATGGCGGATCTTTATGGTCCCTTACCAAAAGGAAAATTTGGTGTTGCTTATATTTTAGTAATACAAGATTCATTCAGTAAATTCATAAAGTTGTATGGTTTAGCTAAAGCCACATCGCAAGCAGTAGTAACTAAATTAAAACATTTTTCTAAAATAATAAAGCCTAAAGTAGTTATGACGGATAATGGTAGTCAGTTTAGTTGTAATACATGGAAAAATTCATTAAAAGATATGTCTATTAAGCCAATATATACAACAGTTCGCAATCCTAGACCTAATACAACTGAACGGGTTAATAAAGAACTAGGAAGATTGTTTAGGGCATATTGTCATAAGAACCACAAGGGATGGGCGACAATATTACCTCGTATAGAGTCTCTATACAATAACACATTCCATGAGAGTACAGGATTCACACCTAGGGAAGTTCTTTTTGGTAATCCTAATCGTATGTCATTTGACAATTGTTTGCCAGAATTAATTAGAACAAAAGACGCTGACTTAGTTCGGATTAAAAGTTAAAGAAAACTTAAAACAAAACAGTGTGAAACGACAAAAAACATATAATCGCTCACACCGTTTAATTAAATTTGAGATTGGAGAATTAGTAAAGATTAGGAAGGCTAATAAATCTGTAGCCCAAAAGAAGGTAATTAAGAAATTTGAACTCTTATATGAAGGACCATATATAGTAGCCGCTATACCATACACCAATGTATATACGTTGGTGGACCCTAAAACTAACATTATTAGAGGTAAGAAACTAATACCTGTAACTTGTATTTAAGATAAATGTTTGAAAAAAAAAAAAAAAAAAAAAAAAAAAAAAAAAAAAAAAAAAAAACCGAACAAATGATGGAGTCGGGGAAGGCCCGTAGAAACCATTTATACTATGACCCGCGTACATTAAGTTACTTCAATTATTTATAATAACTTTACTTCAATTATAACTACATTATAAATTAGATTCATATAATTACCATTTTCACTTCGTTAATGAATGGTCGTAGTATTCAACTGACTTCTATGGAGGGGAGGAGGCGGCCTTCTCGGTATAAACAACATTGTTAAGCATTGTAGACATCCTTTATCAATTAGTAAATTGTAAATTAGTTTTCCGGCAAGTTCCAAACTAATTTAGGGGGCGGTTGTAACGGATCTCTACTCACACGAGTAGATCCGTATGATAAATTTATGTCTGCAACGCTAATTCTTCTTGAAGAAGACCTTCAAATTGGAAACATAAAATAAAGAATAATAAGATTCGATTGTTTTAATTCCCCTTTAAAAAAATATCATTCTTAATTGAATAAATCTCATTTTGATATGATAAAAATTATTTATAACTGCCATCTGCTGGCAATTAACAATTACATTTAAAATCAATGTCGGATACACTATATTCTCTAAGCAAATAGTACTTAGTTCATCCTATTATCACTAGATGGCGCTAATTATAAATTTTAAATGAATCAATTTATTAAATTTTAATAATTTACTTATTTTCAGCATGTCTAGTTACTAAACGTAAGTATAAGTAAGAGACAGTACCTTAGGGGTGATTGGTTCATTAGTTGTCACTTTACAGCCAATGTAGAAGTAGAATTCATAAATCTGGAAATGCATATATTAGCTTAGGAAGGGAATGAAGGTTTATGTTGGATTTCAAATTATTGATAGATTGGCAATAATTGATGTTAGAATATTGATTGTGCCAGTACCTACGACTACCATTCAAAATATAACATTAAAATTCCAATTAATAATAAAGTTATGATCAAAAATATGAAAGTATTGAATAGAAAGACAGTCAATTTAGTCTAACTTAGACCCTAGGTATAATTTTGAATACAAGTTATTATTGATGTATGTATCTATTAAATAAGTAAATATATACTATGTATTATGTAAATTCAATTAGAATGCCAAGTACCAATTAAGTTATGTAGTAGAAACATTGAATCCCAAACATTCAAAATTCAGGATAAGTAAGCTATAAAAATATCTTAAAATTTCACATTTAACCAAAAGAATATGCTGAAAATGAGATAAATTCTACTCCTATAAGTTCATGAGGTATCACTGTTAGTTATAAACATGAGTTTGCTTAAGAATTGATAAATTCACATTATACTTAAAAATATTGGTCCAGTAACATAGTGAAAATTCAATCTGTTAAAACTATGCTAATGCCTGTAATTATTATGAAGTACTAACATATCTGAGGAATGTAGACTACATATAAACTAGAATATAGCAGGGAAGTAGGAAATATTAGGAGTTTAGTGGTAGAAAATAAAGATTAATTTACCAAAATTTTAACAATTCATTACAATTGTTTCTTCAAATTTGAGGTGTCCCATGATGAAGAGTGACAAGTTCTTATAAGTAGAATCTATGTAGATATCAGAATAATAGGTAGAAGCCAGATAAACATTAATTTAGATAGAAAATTCAGATTACCAAAATTAATAACTTCAATACAGATTAAAATGTTACAATATTGTATTGTTAGAATACATCATAGAGCCTTATATTCTTAGAAGTGGTTGAAATACATATCAGATAGGTTTATATCAAGTTATTATTGCTAGAAATAATATACATGTATGAATGAAATTTCTTGGCACTAAATTTAGATAAATAGTAAATTAATTGATATAACGTTGGACTTTTCACAATTCTTTAGAGATCGTACTAGAATATTCCAAAAACACTTATTCATAAATATTAATTTTATTAGAGAAAGATAATGAGGTAATCTAAACCATTATTATATTTATTAAATTTATTTAGAATTTAGGTACATTTGAATGGGTTCTGTATGTTTAGATTATATAATTAAGATTTAAAGTTAGTTAATGGTTATTGGAATTGTTGGAAGTGGGAAAGAGTGTAGATCGGTGTTGCTAGGTTATAGAATGGGTTTTACGGGAAAAGAACGAATGATACGGATATGGGAGGTGGTTTAGGAAAAGGTTATAAAAACGGGTGTGCGGGATTCTCGTCCTCTTTTCTCTGCGAATTATCATCAGTATCGGAACTCTTTGATTTTCGGAATTTCGTCGGTAACGTAGCTCTTTTCTCTGCGAATTATCATCAGTATCGGAGCTCTTTGATTTTCGGAATTTTGTCGGTAACGTAGCTCTCTTTTCCTTTCGCATTTTCGACGGTATAACAAGCTCTTTTCTCTGCGAATTATCATCAGTATCGGAACTCTTTGATTTTCGGAATTTCGTCGGTAACGTAGCTCTTTTCTCTGCGAATTATCATCAGTATCGGAGCTCTTTGATTTTCGGAATTTTGTCGGTAACGTAGCTCTCTTTTCCTTTCGCATTTTCGACGGTATAACAAGCTCTTTTCTCTGCGAATTATCATCAGTATCGGAACTCTTTGATTTTCGGAATTTCGTCGGTAACGTAGCTCTTTTCTCTGCGAATTATCATCAGTATCGGAACTCTTTGATTTTCGGAATTTCGTCGGTAACGTAGCTCTTTTCTCTGCGAATTATCATCAGTATCGGAACTCTTTGATTTTCGGAATTTCGTCGGTAACGTAGCTCTTTTCTCTGCGAATTATCATCAGTATCGGAGCTCTTTGATTTTCGGAATTTTGTCGGTAACGTAGCTCTCTTTTCCTTTCGCATTTTCGACGGTATAACAAGCTCTTTTCTCTGCGAATTATCATCAGTATCGGAACTCTTTGATTTTCGGAATTTCGTCGGTAACGTAGCTCTTTTCTCTGCGAATTATCATCAGTATCGGAACTCTTTGATTTTCGGAATTTCGTCGGTAACGTAGCTCTTTTCTCTGCGAATTATCATCAGTATCGGAGCTCTTTGATTTTCGGAATTTTGTCGGTAACGTAGCTCTCTTTTCCTTTCGCATTTTCGACGGTATAACAAGCTCTTTTCTCTGCGAATTATCATCAGTATCGGAACTCTTTGATTTTCGGAATTTCGTCGGTAACGTAGCTCTTTTCTCTGCGAATTATCATCAGTATCGGAACTCTTTGATTTTCGGAATTTCGTCGGTAACGTAGCTCTTTTCTCTGCGAATTATCATCAATATCGGAACTCTTTGATTTTCGGAATTTCGTCGGTAACGTAGCTCTTTGATCTCCTGGTTTTCAATAGTAACGTAACTCTGCTCGTCCTCTTTGATTTTCGGAATTTCGTCGGTAACGTAGCTCTTTGATCTCCTGGTTTTCAATAGTAACGTAACTCTGCTCGTCCTCTTTTCTTTTCGCAATTTCGATAGTATCGGAACTCTGCTTGTCCTCTGAGTGGTCGGTATCACCTAGTGCGCGTTTCGACCGTCGACATGTGAGTATCTTAGGTACCTGCACAATACACCTACCCCTACAATTATTTATTATATATATGTATTTATTTTATTATACGCCTTTGTTTAGAGTCCTGGCCAGATTCTATTCAGAGGGATACACACACATTTTACTCAAGCATTTATCGCTTCTAAGACTTCTGGGGATAGAAATGAATAGATATTTTATATCTATTGCATTTGGGAAAGAGATTGAGTCTGGTCTCTTGGCGATAAGTGTACGACAGTACATACTAGTCCGCGCTATGAGACTAGCACTAATTTAAGTGATTCAAGATGCAGCTGCAGAGCAACGAGGAGTCGAGGAAGACGTCATTTTGAGGTCAGATCTTTTCATTCTATTAAAATCGTTGTGAATTATTTTATCCAAATACCCTCCATGTATTTACCAATGTCATGAAGTTTACCCACATATTTTTGATAATTTAGAAATTGGTTACACCGTATGGACAACGAACTGACGAATGATTTCTAGAGTTTTAGCGTGTAATCTGATGAATATGGTAAAATTTATGGTAAAATTTGTCTAAGGGCTCGGAATGCGTACATGAACGATAAAGTAAGGATAAATTCATGATTCAGTGTAATTGTCGTAAGATAAGTGTCCATTTTGTTCAGATTGAGGATGTATAGGTGCGATAAATCCAGTGTAGTTTATAGACATCCAGCGTTATTTAAATATTCTATATTGTCCTGGCGTACAACATTCTAGGTACATTCTAGTTAAATGACTGTAACAGCATAATCGAATCTCCAGTGTCAATTCTAATTAGTTCTGTTAGTGCGTGTAGTAATGACTAAATAATCACTACTTAGCCAATTTTAACGAGATAATTTTGATGAAATCGTCTTGAACCGAAGTAGGAAGCGTGGTAGGAACTACCCGTAAATAATGGTCATATCATACTTACTACCTACTACATATCAACCTACCTACCTACCTAATTAATGAATATTGTGAATCGAAAAGTTGTCCAAAATTGAATATATTTACAATGCTGATTCTAATATCTTTATTGTATATTACCTACATACATATTATATTTCATACCGTTGCTTGACCACCCTGAACTAACCAGCGATTAACCTGAGGTGTATGAACAGAGTCATAAACCATTAGGAGGATTGATCTGAATTACATATACACTTTAGTGTACCTCATTCGCTATATCATTCCTGTAATGATTGGTAATCCTCGTCCGTAATCAGAAGCACCTAGGTGAGGTTGAAACAAATTATGTTAGCATACTTGAGTGTGTCTATATTCGCCAAATCTTTCATGCAATGATTGGTAAAACCAGTCCATTGTCGGAGCTATGCCTAGGATGGCATAAACTAAATTAATTTATATTAGTAACCTTTACTGTGTGATACCTAATTATATATTTGGTGAATCATGGTAATAGGTGAGGTAACTTGGTTCATAAGCCTGTGGGAATTCCTTCTTGAATTCATCTCGCATACCTTTATTATTGAAACCGCTAATGGAATGATAGTATCAGAATAATACTACCCCCCATGTGTTTTATTATAGGAATTTCCAATTTTGTAAGATTTTGGATAACGGATGGTTTGAGATGGAAGCATTTTAATCTTGGGTTAAATTGTTTCCTGGTATGCTGAACAAGCTTCAGTTGATATACATGAAGATGTAGCTGTATTTGCTCATCTCAGAAATCGATTAAATCTTGGTCTACTAAGCGTTTGGCGCTTGCATATTTTCAAGGTTATAACATACCTGGGTATCCTCCAGTCTACTCGGAGCTATGTCTCACCAGAGGAGATTGGAATTTATAAGAGAAACCTAAGTAGTTCTAACAGCCTGGTTCGTTTAGAACTCCGATATCCAAGTCAGACTAGCTTGATATTACTTGGCACAACAATGGAATATTGAGTGAACTCCTACCCAACTTACCCACTCCTTATAGTACTTATTCTGATCTATCCGTAGAATGTAAATAACAATTACATAATACATGTCAAGAAGGCTATTCTACATAGGTGAAGGTAATTATTCAATAAATACTATACAATAAATATGGTTGTTTTATTATACCTACTTTTCCCATTGTGGTCAAGCAAATGTATAAACTATAATCATAAAATCCATACTTACTTATCCCTTCATCCTATATTAATCCTACTCGGGTTACCAGAAGCTAATTCTTAAATACTTGTATCTATCTGCTAAAATAGTTCAGAATGGATTTATGTTACATTAATGATAACTATCTTGATGTATATCTGAGTGTTTGTGGTACGGACATTCATATGATTACAACTTCAACCACTTTGCTGGCATGGTTGCAACTTGGCTTACCGATGGTCCGGACTCTCTTGGCCTAAGGGCAAGACGAGATAGACTGTATCGTGTATTGCTGATTGTATTTCATGGGCAGCCCTTGTGAATTTGAGCACTGCTCCGGACTCACTGGATTTCCTTGACTGGACCAGATTGAGATAGAGTTGATGTATCATTGGATCAGGGTTTCTACGGTAGATGTATCCTCGGATCTTCTACAATTCGTCATTTTATAATTCATGAGACTGTTTGTATGAACATGATCTCAGATGTACCAATAAGCTTTGGAGGTTCTTGCCAAGCATAACTCCTAGCTGAACTATTATGGCTATCACTGGGTATACTTACCTATTGATAATATTAACATCAATTTTGTGGATCTGGAACTCGTTCTAATCCCTTCGTGATCAGCTGTTCAAGCTGCTTCATCATCCAAAAATATCTTCACGAGAGAATATGGTGTATGGATTGATTCTCAGTCAGCCTCTGCGTGGCTGGGGCAGTGAAGGCTATTTCCAACCCCACATTGATACCTAATTACCTACAGTCCATTACCCCTCCTAATTATCATGACCATTCGGTAAACATTTAATTATTGCAACTAGTCTGTATGTTACATCCCTAAGTTCTATAATAACCACAATAAATTCAATATCTTATTATAAATAAATAGATACTCACTTGTTGTTAAAGCTTTAATAATTTATTACAGTAATCCAGAATAATATTATCAATATTAATGTCACTTTTAGGTTATGTACACGATTGACACTAAAATACCTTTCATCTATTACTGATAGGACAATCTGAGTTACTAGAACAACTTGTCTAGGTTTAGGAAATTAAAAGCACTAGTTAGGTCTAACAAATAATTTAGAATCACTATAAGATATTAACTTCACTTATTTAGGGTTGAAATTAGAAGCACTATTTAGGTCTTACATTATAGTTCTGAGCGCATAATCACAAAAAAGAATCCGGTTTGCTATGACACAACGTAGAGTCCTACCACTAATCACTAGACGATCGATCACTTTGGCCAATCTTCAGTAAAAGTTCATATTAGAAGTACTTTATAGGTATTCTAAATGGAACTATATAGTTGATATACTATCATCTTATCAGATAGACTAGTATAATCATTTTAGACGATTATAATGCAGCTTTCCATGTATTTCAGATTCTCCGTCCAGAATTGAAAAAAAAAAAAAATATAATCCATGTTCAATTTATTCTAGATATAATTCCTTCCATATTCTAGGTTTTCCTTCTTCTTAGTCTTTCTTTCTTTCTGTATTTATTTATAGTCCTTTCCTTTCTTTCTTCCCTCTTAGTTTATAGATATATATATTAGATAGTTATATTTAGTTATATATGTAAGATAGTTTTAGTAAGGTAGGAGGGGTTTTTTACATCATGCAAGCTGAATTTGCACAAACAATATTTATTACTCTTTTATGATAACTAACTATAAAAGTGGTTCATAAACCTTACTATCGATATTATTTTGCGCATATGACTTTGCTAACTCATAACGATATTGAGATGTTGTTTCCGAACTGATTTCGTCAGCGTCTTGGTCTGTACATTAACTTCCATTGATAATAGAACAAAATAGAAAGAACTAAAGTTCTACCTTTAATGCCTAACAAGAGAATAACTTATTATTTTCTTTTCGATCAGAAAACTAACTCTACTTACGACCTTTTCTAAATAACGACAGAATAAATACATCTACAACACAATTTACAAACTAATATTAGGTTTAACTACAAGCGGTGCGATATTGTGTACATTCCTTTATAATATTAAAAATTATTTTATTATAAAATCAAAGTAAGACATCCCCGTTCAAGTTTTTCGGATGTCGGTACATTTAGACACGAGTAGTTCTATTACGGCGACGACCAGTGCGCTTTCGTCTTGCGAGTTTTTTAGAGAGATGATGGAGAGGGTCTCGTTTGTCGACCGGCTCGTCCATGTACTGGCGTCTGTCTCTCGGCAGTCGGAACTGTGGGAACGGTCCCTTGTCGACAGAGTACAGAATGACGCCGTCTTTGTTCCGTTCCTGGATAATCTGTCCGTGAGCTATGTTGCTGCGCCGGGACTCCCCCGCCATCGGCACCTGGGAGATAATTCAATTATTTTGAAAAAAGCAAATTGTGCGAAAATAAATGATAAGTCAAGGCGACTAAATAAATGATTTGGAACTGGTACCAAGTCATTTTATCCAATTATATATAAAACAACTAGTTTTATAAAATTAAGTTAAGTTAGAAAAATTGAGAATTTTTTTGAGTTTACTGCGTAAGTATAGATAAACGCAGCTGAAAGATTTAATGGTGTAATAATGTATTTACCTCTATTATTTTATACTTGGCACTTGGTAAGTTCTCTTCCACCAGATTCTGAGCAGCACGACACTCCCCAGTAGGACAACTTGTGCTTTGTTGTTGTTTGTCATTCCAACTGTTATTACTACTTGAGTTACTCATTGTTCGCCGACCGTTAAGTCCATCTATATTCTCAGCATCCATACTATCAACATAGTCAGTTTTCTCGGTTTTTTGTTTTTGCCCAATATTTCGACTTCGAGTAGTTTCAACTTGAGAAGGTATGTCGTGCTGACTCGCGATTTCTGCATTTTGTCTGCGAAATTGCACTCGGTTCACTTGTTTGATAACTGGGGAGTTATACTTCGTAATTTCAGTGTTATCATTTGTTTCTCCAGATTTGTGATCACTGTGGATGTCGTAGCCATTGTCTTCGCCTTCTTGTACACTATATTGGTATTGGATGCTATATCCTGGTGGTAGTCCCGTCTGCTTGTGGTTACTCTGCCTTGTACGTTTGTCATTTACTTTACTATTATTTGAATCTTCCGGAGCATCAGTCCTTGGAGTATGTTTAGGGCTTAACTGAACATTTTCTTTACGGTGACCGTATTTATCTTGTCTACTTTGACGCTTTTCAGTTTCTCTATCTTCATAATTATGATGTCTGTGTTGTTCTGTTCTGTGTTTTCTGTTATGTTGAGGTCTGTTTGTGTGATATTGTGGACTATTGTGAATTTTACTTTCCATTTCCTGCTTTTTACTGCTTTGACTATCGTTCGCGTTGTGTACATTAGTGTTTTGATGATAACGTTGGTAATTAGTAGGTTTAGTACCAGTTTGTCTCTCTTTGTTTGAACGCAAATGAGAGTTGTGTTCATCAGAAGTATATTCTTCGAATGGATTTTGTTTACTTTGTTGCACATGCTTTACATTATGTTGGTGAAGATGGCGGGGGTTAGTTGAACCCGTTTTTGAAACTTGTTTCTGTGTTTCTGGTTTCACTTGTTCGTTACCTTGAGCATATTGCTTTTCATCACTTTCATCACTATAATAGCTGCTATGTGATATTGAATCTTGCTTTGATTGTCCATGGAGTTTGCTGTGACTATGTACTAGATTCTCACTACGTCCATTATTTGTTGCATCATATTGATGTTTCACCTGTTTTTGCTCAATGTCATCACTGTGGGGTTGGCTGTCTAAATAATAATCGGTGTCAGGGGTGTGCCGTAATTTATTGCTGCGTCGGCCATTGTTATTAAACCTATGGTTATCATTATGCGCCCGTCGTCTCTGATGGCTGACAAGTGTTTTATTATAACGTCTAAAGACTGTTTCGGTATTTTTTCGTCGTAGGCGTTCATCATCTATATAAAATAGTAAATCTTTTTTCGATACATTTATATTCGCTTGAATGTCTTTTTTTCGTTTGTTGGTTTTACTTGGTGGTGAAGTGGCGCTTGTTCTCATCTCCCGTAAACTAAAAGATTCAAATATTTGGTCAGAATTCTCATTTATACCGATACTAAAACTGTCCACTTGCATCTGAAAAAACAATATCAGCTGTTATTAAGAGCTTAAGACTCAGTACTTCTAGTTATTTAATATATTCATTTAAGAAAATCTAGTACTCGTCTGTGTTCAGTTTACATTGACTACGTATCACTTTTACAAAAATTCTTAAACACTTAATGGAATGAAATTATCTACCTGAATACCAGAAGCCTTAAACGTAGTCAAGAGCGTCAGTGGTGGAAACGTGCTGTGAACTCTATGCATAATATCACCAGAAACTTCCATATCCTTGACAATGGACATTGGTGTCGTTGTAACTTTGGTTGTATTTATTTCTGTAGTATTATAATTGTCAATATCGTTATTTACATAGTCGTAGTTATCTTGCATCAGTTTCTTCCGTATGTTCTCAAGGAGGCTGGATGCCAAACGTCTAGATTGTACAGTTTGGAGATGTGTCGCACTATCGGAAACTTCAACTATACGTGCGGCGCCTTCCGTGTCGCTGACCACCGGAGACCAGGCCTCACCACTTGTTGTAGAAACTTTGGACTTTGGAGCTGAAATGATAATGTTACTATTATATTTATTAGCACTTAGTATTTTTTGAAAAATTATGCCAGGTTCTTGACCCCTACAGGTAAGATAAGGAAACGTCCAGAAACAAATCCACCGTCGGAAAAGAGAAATCATCATCCAACGAGACTTTTCCCAACTCAGTTGGTTTCCGTAGAGGGATTGCCATCTGACCTCCACAACCCATGGGCCAAATAGAAGTTCTGTAGTTAGACCAGTTGGATTTTGTTCCAAATACTAGTAACGACTGCCATAAATGTTCGTATGATAACTGGGACCGACGGCTTAATGGGCTCCCCGAGGCACGGAGACACCTCAATATCATAAGAACCACCCATCCTAAAATCGGCCTGGCTAGATGTTGCTTGACTTTTGTGATGTGATAACCTACTCGGTTACCACTTACCCACAAGCCTCTAATCGGAAAAGAGATTGATTTACAATATTATTTCTTCACCCATGTATGTTACTGACCTACTTGTATGCTAATTGATTCGTCTTTAAAGGGCCCCACAAACTTAACAGTCCGCCGACAGATATTATTAAATCGGCAGGCCATTTAGACCACAATGTTTATCCCCTGCTAAAAGACATGTCGAGACTTGTACTGCCGGGTGTCGGAAATGTTCAAACTTACATATTTCGTCACCAGTAGCTAGTACTTGTTCGTCACTCATCGCCTCGACCGCGACCAGGCAACAACATACCGCCACTACGACACATAACATAGCCGTCGCCTGAGTGCACAGAGGTTGTGCAAATGTTGGGCAACTATTGGGCAACCCGGCGCGGCGGCAGTCGTGAGGGTTTTATGATTTTATTATTGTTATTGTAAATTGAAATTCACGAAGTTTATTAATGTCAGAACTACATTGCATGTTTGTGTGAGGAGCGAGGAACATTCCATTGTTGAAGTTCATGGCATCTTATAGGTCTTAACACATGTAGGGTTTCATAATATCTGGGGTACATATTTATTAAGTAAGTAATTTATTTTTTTATGCAAACACATGAATTTGGTGGTAATTGAAGATAGGTGTTAGGAACAAAGCTTGACTCAGAGCCTGGTCACTGGCCACCAGTTATTCATTAAACAGAATGTTGTATACATGGCCTTTCACGTAATGATGGTGTATTGCAGAGTGTTCTCTAATCACGGGCCTTAGTAGCACCGAGCCGCGTAGCACTTTCTACGTTCTACATAATATTATAATATTAAATTTCTCACATTTTTAGTTCGTAGCCCTCATAGCACCACCACGGGCGGTGATTTGATTTGATTAAAAACAGCGCCGTCCGCGGTGTAAATAATACTTAACCGTAGTGAAAATGTAGACTAGCTGATCGCCGCGGCTCCGCCCGCGTGATATAGTTCTCTCGTTCCCGGTTCCCGCGAGAACACATTACCGGGATAAAAGGTGGCAGTAGTGAGTTATTGGGCATTCTACCCCACCTTAGTTCCATCGGTTATCTTCGATAACCTCAGTCACGGTGGGGTAGAATGCCCAATAACTCTGTGGGGTAGAATGCCCAATAACTCTTTGTAAAATCATTTACCTAAGCCAACGTTCCACATTTTAATGCCGTTCAATACACTACCGTTCCGTCAATGGTTAACCAATTTCACTTGCTAGATGATTGCTTTCGTACAGCAAACTAACCCGATGCATGTTTGTTAACTCAGTCACGGTGGGGTAGAATGCCCAATAACTCTGTGGGGTAGAATGCCCAATAACTCTTTGTAAAATCATTTACCTAAGCCAACGTTCCACATTTTAATGCCGTTCAATACACTACCGTTCCGTCAATGGTTAACCAATTTCACTTGCTAGATGATTGCTTTCGTACAGCAAACTAACCCGATGCATGTTTGTTAACATGAACACGTTAAGATCACATTTTAAGATAGATAAAGGTGGGACAGAATGCCCACCCATTCTACCCCAACTTAGTTCCATCGCGATCGGTTATCTTCGATAACCTCAGTCACGGTGGGGTAGAATGCCCAATCACTCTTTGTAAAATCATTTACCTAAGCCAACGTTCCACATTTTAATGTCGTTCAATACACTACCGTTCCGTCAATGGTTAACCAATTTCACTTGCTAGATGATTGCTTTCGTACAGCAAACTAACCCGATGCATGTTTGTTAAAATGAACACGTTAAGATCACATTTTTAAGATAGATAATTTATACGTTAAAACTTTAGGTTAGAACTTATGTTACTGATACATAAAATAACTAAAGTATCACTGGATATTCACATAAAATTTAAATAAAGTGTTTTTATGCACAATATAAATCTTTTTTTTATAAAATTTCAGACATAGGTGTGTAATAGACTAGAAAATTATTTATCATAATTATTAGTTAGTACTTACATGACATTGCTTCTTATTTTCTGTCTTATTTTAAAATCCAAGGATAGATAGAGTACTTAGTAGGTATACTGTATGTCCACAAAATGCCGTGCAGCATGTCGTGGGAATAGAATGTGAGACGTTCTTCGAGTATGGGAACGATGATACATGTCTATTATACACAAGTAACACACACCAGAACAAACTGCTGACATTACCTTAGCTTTGTTACGTTGTTACCCGACTGTGATAGAAAGAGGTGTATGAACAAAATAAGTATTGCTAAATGAATATTTTTAAAGGAATAAATAATAAAGGATAAAAATATTTCATTAAGCGTAAGCGTGTATAACTTATTTTTAACACTTTTATTGGAAGCTCAGTTCAAACAATTTCAATTCTAAACAATTCAAATATTCAAAGGACTTCAAATTGTTATATTTGTAAAATTATTGTGAAATCACTTTGAATGTCATTTAACATTTTAATAATTTCATTCGATTTCTCTAGGATAGATTTCTCTTTATCGTTAAAACTTAATCAAATTTATATAAACCACCTGTACTATAGATTCTACCTTTCGAATAAAGATAATCAATAAAATCGTATTAGGTACCTATATAGAAAAAAAGTTATGTTAAGATTATGAGAAAAAACACATAAAACCACATACAAATAAATTAGGTACCCACCTCCTTTTTTAGTCGGGTAAATAACTATATGACGTCGTCGTTCTTATATTGAATTGCTGACTACACAAATTCCGATTAATTCCGACGAATGTTATGATATGTGTATGATACATATAAAATGTAATTATAATTTATGTAGGTATGTTCGTTGATCGTCCTCGATAAGTATATGATATAGTAACTGTATAATTATGTATAGGTACATGAAAAGTATTAATGAAATATACTCATACATTGCGCAGAAGTAAAATTATGCAATTTATGTAGGTAAGGACCGTCGTCTATACCTAAATCACCAATATAAGCTGACCGTTAGTACACGGTAGGTATTTAATTATTTTTAAAAGGTAGACGTACCCTAGAAGTTAACTAGTTTGCGTCACAATTATAGAAGTTTCAAATTGCTATGCACGGTTTGCATGGGTGTGTGTGTGGAAGCAAGGTATCTGTTAGTTTACTTACTCAGCGATATCAGAATTTTAAAACGACATCATTTTAACCGACTTCTTAAAAAAGTGGTTACTTTATTTATCTGTAGGTATGTTGGTTTATGGTTCTCAAATTTGATACAAGGTATGGTTAACGGTATTCTTTTAAAAATCCTTTGGAATCGTTTAGATAAAAATAATTTTACTTGTGTTACATCGTCACATCGTTCCTATACGCGAGGAATGTCTCATATTCTGTTCCCACAATATCTACCATTTGCATCGAGCTACCAACCACGCAGTGCACTACGTCCTTCAGAGGATTAAAAGGAAGACCCAAAATAAAAGCAATGTCATGTAAGTAATTACTTATAATGTTAATTATTTGATATATAATTCTTTGTTAGTTTACCTACTAAATATCTAATTTATTAGGCGACGTAGTTTTCTATGGAAGTCCTTTAAATTTAATTTTATACGATTATCCTTAAATTTCGTATAAAATTTAAGTTCTGTACAAAATTCTAAAAGTTATAAATAAAATAATGAACGCTGAAATATTTAATCTCTTGCTAGCACTTAATTGCACATAAAGTAGAATATTTTATCAAATTTGAATAGGCTCTGGTGTCTCAATTAGAGTAGCTTCCGAAGAAGTTGTGTAGGTTTGACATATTCGGACTACATTTGCCGATTTTCAATAATTAGACTTAAACCTACATTTAATTTTATTTTCAGATATTTTATCATCACGGATGAAATTGACAAGGAACCCTCATGAACAGCGCGGTGAACCACGTAATCAATTTGTAAGACCTATATATTTTGGTCATTCCAAAAAGTGTAAAATTAAAGTAGCACTTAATTGTACATAAAGTAGAATATTTTATCAAATTTGAATACGCTCTGGTGTCTCAATTAGAGTAGCTTCCGAAGAAGTTGTAGGTTTGACATATTTGGACTACATTTGCCGATTTTCAATAATTAGACTTAAACCTATATTTAATTTTATTTTCAGATATTTTATCATCACGGAAGAAATTGACAAGTAACACTCATGGACAGCGCGGTGAACCACGTAATCAATTTGTAAGTAGATACCTATATATTTTGGTCATTCCAAAAAGTGTAAAATTAAAGTAGCACGTAGTTATACATAATGTAGAATATTTTATCAAATTTGAATAGGCTCTGGTGACTCAATTAGAGTAGCTCCCAAAGAAGTTGTAGAATATAATATCATCAGTAAGGAATAATGTAGGTATTCTTTAGAATAGCTGGAGAGTTTAGACAATACAAAATATGAAATATTAGGAATACCTATTGTAGTTCATTTCGTATGATACTAACTGATAACGTGCCTATAGGTATTTAACTGGTCACCCGATTCTATATTAGTATGTCGAATAAATTAAAATAAGCAATTACATAATTATTGTGTTTTTATTATATTCCTTACCTGATATTGATAACGAAATACGTCATCATTCACGTTACAACACGTTTGAAATTCATAAGAATTTCACAACTATTAAGTAGGTGCATAACAATAACATTATGCACATACGAATTATTGAATGGTTGAATTTCAAGTTCTAACTTGATCATCATACCAATAAATACTTTATGTCAACATAATTTGATATATCAACTGCGTTAGAAAAAATATTATTACCTAGTTCATTCTTTATTAAACAGTCAATACGAGCATATCTAACAACATGGTAGGTATTTTATAACTTTCAATCTATTGAAAATTTCAATCTATTTACAAAATACTTAGTATGATTTATTACTAATGTTTTAAATAATTTTCAGAATACCAACTTAAACAAATTTTCAAACGGAATAGAAGAGAGCTCTCCTGAATATCTTCCAGACCTGCAAGATCAGTTCAACTTGGACAGCGCAATGAATAGACCTTGGATAATAACACCCAATGAAGAAGTAAAAAGAAACAAAAAGAAAACTAATCGAAGAAAACCAATAACAAACAAACGCAGTGCATTGAATTCCTATATTATTAACAGTGAAAGAAGAAAAGGACGACGTTTAATAAAAATTACGATCAAGGAACTCAGTGAGTCAAGAGACGACGAAGATGAAGGTAAGGACATAATCACTGCACAGTATATAGTACAAGATACGGTAGATGAGATATCGGATCAAGCTGAAAAATTAATTCACAATATTTCCAAAAAATTGTGTGGCTACTCATATCACATTTTTTAATTAGGTAATAATTCATTAATGTAACTAGTAGATAAAGTGATGACGTATTTAGATTTTATTAAAATTTTATTTACTGTGAAAATATGTGTTAAAAAAATTTCAATATTAAGTTGTGTGTTAAAAAATAAAAACCATAGGTAATAATTGTGTGGCTACTCATATCACATTTTTTAATTAGGTAATAATTCATTAATGTAACTAGTAGATAAAGTGATGACATATTTAGATTTTATTAAAATTTTATTTACTGTGAAAATATGTGTTAAAAAAATTTCAATATTAAGTTGTGTGTTAAAAAATAAAAACCATAGGTAATAATTGTGTGGCTACTCATATCACATTTTTTAATTAGGTAATAATTCATTAATGTAACTAGTAGATAAAGTGATGACATATTTAGATTTTATTAAAATTTTATTTACTGTGAAAATATGTGTTAAAAAAATTTCAATATTAAGTTGTGTGTTAAAAAATAAAAACCATAGGTAATAATTGTGTGGCTACTCATATCATATTTTTTAATCAGGTAATAATTTATTAATGTAACTAGTGATGACATATTTACATTTTATAAAAAAATTATTTACTATGAAAATATATGTTAAAAAATTATAAATATTAAAAATGTGTGTTAAAAAATAAAAACCCATTTACTTTAAAAAATTGTTTTATTTATTAAAACTGCGTATAGGAAGACATATTACCTTTCTTGCTCTATTAAATAGTTCTTTATACATAAAACATTTTTAAGTGCACATTGTTTAATATGATTAATACAATTAAGGGCCCAGACCGCGCACGGACAAAGTCGATTTTGAGCGACAGCAGCGCTAAAGTTGCCCAAATCATCCGACGGGCGGGTGAATGACCCAGAGAGACCGCGATTTTGAAAATGTTTTGCGACAAACGTTCCACGTTGAGTTATTGTTATTGAAGTTGAATATTTACAGCATAACAAAAATGTTGAATTATTGGAAATAAACGACTGCCTATTTGTAAAATATTCCAAGAGTAGTTTTCGTTATAAAATGATCCTAATTACTAGATAAATAAATAAGAGTAGTTTGAGACACAATTTTTATGATTTTCTATTTATAATAAACAATCAAGAGCAGGTCCGGACTGACCTTTTTGTATTCTACTTACCTAAAATTCCAACTACGAGTATGTATTTATTTGTAATTTTACTACCAAAGTTTATTCTTATTTCGTAAAATTTTCATTCAATAAAATAATTGCAAATTCAGTAGGAAGTACGGTCGAAATAACATCACGCCTTTCCTCGCTAGTGTTTATCTCTACGCAAGGAAATGTGCCTATTGCGTAAACTCAAATACTTTTTGCTTACGATCACCTCGCAATCTAAAAAATCTTCTAGGGTTGTACAAAAAATTGTCAATAAATGAAACACAAGTATAAAAATGGTTCATATAATTAAAAGTAAGTAAACAATAACAAAATATGAGTCGCCACCTAAAAAGCGTGCTAGGGTTGTACAAAAATTAGTTATAAACAAACATGAAATTTATAAATTATTCATATACTTAATTAAACGAAAGTAAACAATAACAAAATATGAGTTCAAAATTCTAATGTTTTTTTCATTTTAATGATTACTGATCAAATTCTGATTTCTACTAATTTGATGATAAAATCAATTGCTATTGCAAAACCTATCAGAATGAAAATGTTACCAGCTGCCCGATTCACGTAATAAAAACCGTAGCGTAGTGACTTAAAAATGTCACTTCGCACACTTTTTAACCGACTTAAAAAAAGAAGAAGATTCTCAATTCGCTGTATTTTTTGAACCGATTTTGATGATTCTTTTTTTTTATTTGAAAGCTGGTGCATCCCGTGTGGTCACATTTTAATTTCATTAGGATCGGACCTTGGGTTTACACCAGATAACTCTTCAAAATCGTATAGGAATTGTATAGAAATTGAGCTATTGGAAGATTTATGACAATCCAAGACTAGATAAGTAAGTGCGTTAAAAACAGAAAACCAAAAGGCGATTTCTAAGTTTCTAAGTTAAAACGACTTTTGAACTGGCGTGTTTACGTGAATCGACCGGCTGGGTAGTTAAGTTACCTCAGTCTCTTTCAAAATCATTAGACGTTCTTCTCTTTCAAAACACGTAAAGCTCTTTCTTTCCTCTCTTTCATAGCCTCTATGACATTGGGCGGGTCACGAATAGGCATGCTTCGTGACTGCCGAGGATCAACTAATTCTGGAAGGAGGCAATCGTAATAAAATCTAACTAATTTCATCTCCATTTTCTCCTTCCAAAATTTGTCGTCCTTTTCTATAATATAAACTTTCATAGGTACAGTAGCACCAAACCAGATGCCAAGCATGCAAACGTTTCTTTTAGTTATATGTAGCTGTCCCTGAATTTCGAAATACCAGTAATGATTTTTATTTATGACATAACCCTTGGAAGCCTTGTCCTTAACCCAAAAGGTATGTTTGGCCATTGCTTCATCAAGAGTCATGCCAGCTAAAGAATGTGGGCACTTAATTTCAATTAAACCGGTTGCATAAATGCCATCTGGTGTAGTACCAAGAAATTCATATTGATCGTCGACGAACAAACCGCAACCTTGTATACTAATATTCTCTTGAATTTCTAACTGTCTAATTGCAGTTTCTTCGTTTTCGATACCGTACCGTACAGCAGGCAAACTGAAGATATTACTACCATAAACGATTTTACAAACAAAAGCAGCACAACTTGTGCTCTCTCGTTTTTTACAAACTTCCCCGAACGATGATGAGGTTAGTAATTTTCTCCTTGTACTCATCCACTCAGCACTACTTCTTTGCAAATGGGTCGACCTTTCAAGCTCCTCTCTTTCAGCACAAGACAACTTTAAATCAACTAAAAAAGATGACTTGGCTTTCTCATATAATTCTGGACTCAGATCAGGTTTTTCGCAGTTTGGTCCATAGTGAGCGTCTTTCGATACAGCGCTGTGGCTTTTTTTCAATCTTAATTTAGGTTTAGCAATTAAACGGTTTCTACGATTACTATTTTCCACTTTCGCGATCAAAGGATTAGGACTAGATTTAAATATGACTTCATGAGTTTTACTATGAATCGATCCCGTATTAAAAGACACAACAGCAGCTGCGCATCGGCCCGCATAAGAACCACGGGAAGAATAATTTACACGCTTACCCCCAACTAATTTGGCAATTACTCCGTTAAAACTTTCAACTATATTACTTGTGCAATTATGAATTAAACTTCTAGAATGATATGACAGTCTTGTACTTAAAATTTCTACCGCGTCCATTAATCCGCATCCAACAATTGCTGGAAGTAACCCAACAGGTTCTATTCGACGAGTGTCAGGTCTACAAAAAAACTCCTTGCAATGTTGGTGATTACCAAATACGTGTTGTGGACCATTTAGGATATCTTCACTAAGATTTTTTATTTTTTCTTCGAGTGACTGATTTTGATCCCCCCAATATTTAATCGCGCATTTTACACCCGTTCTTAAACGCAAATACCTTTCTTTTAGGAATTTCCGCAATTCGCAAGGATACTTAGTGTCTTTCGACAATTTCTCCAAGCTATTGCAGTAGTTTCGTAAAAGATGATTTTTGCATTCAATTTTCTCTACTATTAAATTATCGTACGGACGCGAATCTAATATTTTTTTATAAGTACTGGAATCGCCGTCTGCTACAAATTTATTATAAATTACACCGTGATCAACAAAGGAACGTTTAAACCCCTCAACTATAATGGTCGATTCCATCCCGGTAGATGATCCTGAATAATTCTTGAAACAATGGTGTTCCGGGGGCTGACTGTTGTTCTTTGCGGCTCGTGCACAGACAACGCAGTATTTATTTTTAACTCCAAAAAACAATACTTTATTAGTTTTAATGCCAATTATCGCAGCTGCGCCGGATAAGGCGGAAAAATTCTTACCATAAGATCTCTTGCTCCAACAACCGTCAACAGCAACAGATATTAATGGTGTACCATTTTTATCAACACTACCTATAGACACTGCGTACTCCGCTTCTTCCTTGACAGCTTCTGCCATGGAATGTGCTGCTGTCTTTTCCCACCAATCGCAAACCGTATTATTAATTTCATTGTACAATGAAGGTGACATGATTGGTAGGGCTACTGCGGCACTTAATGTTTTTAACTGAGAGTAGCTCCCACCAGATGATATGATACCAGACACAATTTGATGATTCACTTCCATGCTATCTTCTTTCTTTTCAACCAAACACACAGTAAATTTCATATTACACATACTACATTTTATGATGAGTTTTGAGTCCAGACCAACTTTTACTTCACCTATTATACTGAGGTAACTTAACTTACAATCCATTGGACCGTGGTCCCCTATGGCCTGAAGAGCTTTAAAAAAAAAAGAAATATCCACTACTCTACGCCCAACTTCCACTTCATCCACCTTTCCCTCTTGACGGTTGTCAATAACTAGTTCCTGTAAAGAAAGATAATGGCTTGATTTTTTTTATAAAAAATAATTCAAAAGGTATGGGCCAAATTTCTTCAAACATAGCTAAGAACTCCCTTAGAATACATCTTTGAACACACATAACACTAGATCAAAATCTTAAACGTTTTTATCAGTCTTCGTCAATTATGAAAATGAATAAATAAACATAATAAAAAACTGGTTGCTTGTAAAGTCGGTTTAGGACGATAATTTTACCGGATAATGTCATAATATTATTCTCCATCGCTTGTACTGCGCTCTCGCTTGACCCTAGCGTGACATAATGTGACACTTTTTAGTGCGTGTTGCCGGTGTTCATCGATTTATAAGACGTTATCACGTCATAAATTTAATAAATCCGACTATATGCATAAAAACTCAAAAGGTAAAAAGAAAACAAGTCTACGGTCTTGAATTATGTTACATAAAAATAAATAAGAACACTATTGTAATAAATCGAATTCAACAGTTGAGACCCATTGAAATCCTCACAGGCTCGAAGATATTCCTGACTAGCTAAATATTTCTTTAGAAATAGGCCCCGACTGCTAAATACGCTATATTACAATGGTGTTGTTATTTATTTTTATTAAATATTTTTATTACACATTTTCATTTTTTAATCTGTCGGGTTTTAACATTTTTATTGTTTATTTATTTATATTCATAACTGACGAAGACAAATTATAAAAGTGCAAAAGAATTCATACAATATTATGTTCGTGATGAACAGAAATTATAAATTTCCTTTACGCTATACGTATTGGTTTTTTATGGCGTCACTTATTCTATGTCACTCGGGCTTAGAAGACAATTCTAATGATACTAAAAACATTAAAATCGGTTCAATAATTTTGAACTTATCGTGCCACAAAGATATATTACTTAGTATACATACATACATACGTACACCAGTCGCGTAAAAGATAATATTTTACAAAAAAAATTCTTGATTTTGGTAAAATACGAGATTTGAACGTGAATTTTCTTTTGAGAAAGTAATTGAGAAGTATGTGTTTGTCTCACAATGAAAATAATAAATATTGCAAAAAAAAAACTGTAGGTACTGAGATTTTGTCTTCGCCCATCACTAACTAGTTTGTTTATTTATGTAACAAGTCTACAAGAATTACGTATAACAACTTACCTCTATACAGCGCGTAGCAGTGTTGCTCGGAGTCTCAGCCTGAAGGTTTTCTTCATTTTCAGTACTGGAAATATTATTCATCAATATCCACTTTTTATTTATTTTGTAATTTTTGTACAACCCTACGCCAGGCACGGCGCGCCTCTTTGGCGGTAGGTATGTCGACAAAGCCGCGCGCGCGCCTGTGCAATTTCTGATAGGAAACATACCTACTTCCACTTCCACATATTTAGACATGATGAACATGAAAACTAATAATACTGTAACTAATAATAGTGTAAGCAAACTCATTGCTTTGAAATACATAAATATATGAAAACTAATACTATATTATTTAATAAAATTTATTATTATGAAAATTGTTCCTATAGAAATTGACTTTATTACTTATATAGATATTGAAATTACGTAATTATTACCTACTGGACATTGTAATTTTTCTTCTTAGACTGACATACCTAATTGTGTACCTATCTAATTACATGTCAAATCAATATTTACATGCTGTTGTAGGTATATGTCTGAATCAGGCGATCTAAATCATTGTACCTATTTGCTTTGTAATGTACCTACCCTGTTCAAAATGCAAATAGATTATATTATTATTACTACTAAGACATGATAAGCATACACACAAATAAAAGTTATAAAACTAGGATTTTTACTTGACACTAACAGAAATCTAGTAATTTTTTTCTAGGTATTTAGGACAAGACGTAGTCAAGTAGGCAGGTAAATAAATAAGTAGGGAGGAACTTACATTTTATTCCGAGATCTTTTGGCTTTTACGTTTTTATAATGCGTACTAAATTTTCTTTTCGCTGGCATGGCACTCAGCAAACTATCCTGCGAAAAGAGACCCTCGATTACCAATTACGTTTATGATACCTATTGCCTTTATCATGTTGAAAAATCTATGTATGTCGTGCAGAGAACTATATACCCCGCCAGTTCATATCTCGAGAAAATAAGGTGGGCAGGGCTTTGATTGTTTCAAGCCTGAATTGATACCTACTTTACAAGGTTCATAAAATGACCTACGCAACAAAGTAAATAATTTTGTATTTCTTACGATTTATATCTAGTTCCATCATGGTTTTCTTTCAGACTTTCATTATATCGGTACTTTCTACTTACTGAAAGTAAATTAGTTATAAAAATATTGTACTTACAGTTTTTCACAAAAAACACAAATTCACAACACGTAATTTTGCTGTAGCATCCGACACGCGTGGAGTCACTTTGAAATTCTATGGCGCACTGGCGATTAGTAGCGACAACCGTGCTATCGGGACGCGCTTGAATTTCCATACATTTTTCTATGGAGAATTTACGTAAAACATATCTAGATTTTAGGGCTTTAAAAGGGGAAGTTTTTGTTTGTAAAGGTACAAAAAAAAGTACCACGTTATATTTATTGGTTTTTTCAGTGTTCAAAAAGTGTTTCTTTTTATCAATTTGTGTTGATTTATTGGGTTAAATCTGAAAAATACGAAGGCACGTTTTCGCATTTTTTCTCAATTTTGTGCGTTTGTTGACGTTTATTATATAACAACTACAGGGTTTTAAGAGTTAAAATTAGCACTAACATAATTTTTGGTCTTTCATTTTAATATATACAAATTATCGTTGTTATTAATCATATGTAAATAGGTTAAATATGAACAATCGTAACACTCTTTTCGGTGATTTTCACGATCTGGGCCCTTAAAACTGGTTTCAATATTTGAATATTTGTTATGCAACAGTGATAAATTTGGACACTTGTCTTCACCAAGATCTATACAAATACAATTCATACAAAGATCTTGAATCCACTTAACTTTTTCTAAGCCCTTCACAATAATTTCTTTATTTTCTAGATAAGGAACAATTATACGTCGAAATTCTCTATAGTCGATATAACCTTCATTCCAGTAAATCCCTCTGTTTCTCTCCAACCACGTAACTTGTTTTTTTTCATTCGTAGTTAAGTATTTAGGCTTTATTAAGAACGTTTGGGTATAAACACGAGTGGCCAGAGCTAATTCCTTGACTATAAAGTTATTACAAGTGTCTTTAAACCCCTGGACATCCACTATAATCGTATTCGGGTTCATGATAATTTTCTCACAGTGCTGCTTAATGGTTTATACTCAATTATACAGTCGTTCAATATAAGACAATATGCCGAAGTTTGATCTGGTATATCAATGTCACTTTCAATTTCCACTCTGACATCCACAACAGCACCCGACTTAAGATTATCTGGTTGTCTAGAACAATCTACGACAAATAACGGAGCAATATTTTTAAATTGTTTCTCACTTAATAACGGTTCACCACGACGACCTCCGTAATATGAGTGTTGAAATCTGGTGTATTGTTCATATATTAACGCAATTCTGTTATTCGAGAAACTTGAATTTAAATTTTCATAAGGGAAGTAGGTTGAATTTAGGTATACTCTAACATCACGAACGTCACAGTGATCAAACTGAGACATATCCAATTTAGGATTATTTTTTCTATTTGTTTGCAGACCAATAATAACAAATCTTGGTTTCTCTATTTGCGATGATGTTTTTATGGACCAAGTATGTTTAGTAGTTTTTGGTAAAGCCGGATATTCATATAAATCCCAATTCCTGAATATCATCTGGAGTGGTCGGTCTTTTTCTAACAGTTTTAACATATTTATTTTTTCTCTATCGGATACTTTGACATGTGGTACTCGCCATATTATTTTATTTATAATAATATCTTCTACCGTCTCACCAGCGCTAAGTTTTAGGGCGTTCAGATTAGTATTACTTCGTAACAATATTAATTCATGTTTGCTGTTTATCACTACTTTCTTGAAATCTTCTGCAAAACCAAGAATGTTACAGAGGGGTATGGAAGCAGAAAAGCTACCCCCATTTGTACTATTTATACCATCGATATTCCAACCCCAAGCATTAGATACTTTAGCCTCGTTTTCGTTCATTGATATTAATGATTTCATTGTGGTAGTTATACCAGCGTTTTTTATTTTATCTATTTCCACTCCATTTATCTCATACCTTATATCTTGAAACAAGTAAAGTAAACTATTGTTTGTGAAATGAACGCTACTGACTCTCTCTTTAGAATTTTCAGCCTTGTTTACAACAATAGTTCCTTCCAAAAACAAAGTGCTTGCTGATGGTAATATATACAAGTCTTGTTGATTAATAGGTATCCTGATTTCATCGCTTCTATTGAAACTTGTTACGTAAGGCTTGTAAGAGTGAAATTCAATTCCTTCCACAGAGTTGTTGTATGCAGGAGCGGATAAAACATCTAGTATATTCATTTTAACAAACCAATCGCTTTAAGAAAAGCTTTATTATTGTTGTTCAATTTTATGACCTTTTTGGATCGAGCTCTTATTGGTTTGATAGTTTGAGTAGGACTGTTATGTTTAGTTGAATGAACCACATATTTATTATAATCTATCATGTTTTCTTCTGATATGTAGATACAACTGCACTTCTTCACCTCGCAAATTTATTAAGTTATTATTTATATCTAACAGCCTTATCTGTATGCAGCTTATATTGGTTTGGTTTATTGGAAAGTAGATTGCGTTTTTTGGAATTTCTATAATCCTGTATCCAGGTGGAACATTAAGTGCAAATTCGTGTAAGATGTTTTTTTTTTTTTTTTTTTTTTTTTTATTCATTGACCAAAACATTATAATAATACAGTCTGCATGCATAATATCCACTCGCTTAAACCTCGAAGGTTTTTGTGCGAGTGGGAGTTCCGAATTTTAACAATACTTTATAGTCACTAGTTATAACAATAACAAAAACAATTTACATGAATATTGAAGGTAAATGGATACACTAATAATACAGTGATTAGTTTATAGGTAATTTAGGTCTATATTTTCCAGTAGGTATTTGTGCAAGGATTTTAAGTATGGCTGTTCGGTAACGTATTTATTTATGATACTTTCAGGTAGGTTATTCAAAATACTAGGCAGTATGTAACGACATATTCTGGTTCCATATAAATTATTGGAACTTGGAATACAGTATTTTTTTAGGTGTGGCAGATGTCTCAAGTTACTGTTACGTGTTCGCTCACACAGTTGGTTAATGTTAGCAATCTCTTCTTTCATAACGGCCATTTTAATTTTGGCTTGTATCGGTAATACTTCACAGTATCTGAAGATTTCACTGTAGTTATCGCCATGTTCAGTTTTTACGTTAAGCGGTACAATCTTTTTCAACAATCTCACTTGCATCTTAAATATTTTTTCCACATAAGTCTTGTAAGTCCTACCATAACTACTTAAGGCATAGCTAATTACGGAATCAGCCAATGCAAGATACAATAGACGTAATGTTTTAAATGGCATTTTATACTTAAGTACATATATCTTACTTAGCAGTGCTGTTAACTTTTTACAAACATATTCTATATGTGCCCCCCAGTTAAATCGGTTATCTATCACTAGGCCCAAGTACATATGTTCATTTACTTGATCTAGCTTGGTACATGTACTGTTGGGTTTACATAAAAAGTTGTTATGTAGACATTCATGATCGTGAGCCACTATACTTGGAGTATAACTGCTCGTGTTGTGAGACGATTCTATACACATTAATTTGGTTTTTTGGGCGTTAATCACCAATCCAACGTCGTGCGCCCATTGACACATCCTATTAAAATTTTCCTGTAATTGAAGCTCAGCAGTTTCTACATTTCTGTCAGCTACGACTAGACAAGTGTCATCAGCAAACTGGTACACGGAGCCGTGTGCAAACAGGTTACACATTTCATTAACATATACAATATATTCATTTGGACCTAATATTGAACCCTGGGCCGTGCCTTTATTAGTATTTATATTATTACTGTATGTATTTCCTACTTTAACTTTCGTGTACCTATTGAGATGGTAACTTTGGAAAAGTCGTAACAATGGGCCCCGTATGCCAGATCGCTCCAACCCTTCATACAGCACATTATATTGGAGCATATCAAAAGCCCTGCTGAAATCAATGAAAATAACGAGCACGTGACGTTTTTCATTCAAGTGCTCGTTGATCTCATTGGTAAATTGACAAAGCAATTGAGATGTACTTCGGCCCTTTTGAAAACCAAATTGTTTGCCATGAATTATGTTGTGTGATTGCAAGAACTGACTGAGCTTATCTCCCAAGTACCTCTCAATTACCTTGTCGACACAAGACAGTATGGTTATAGGACGGTAGTTATTGCAGTCATCGTGCCTACCTTTTTTATATATAGGGCGCACTACGCCCGCCTTTAGGTTGTCTGGGTAAGTGGATGTGGCAATGCAACTATTTATCAAGTTAGTAATTACGGGTGTTATTTCTTTTTTTATATTTTTAATATCAACTGCTCGGATTCCATCTAGTCCTGGGCTTTTATTAATGTTTAATCTGTTTAATATTTTACATGTCTCCTCGTCAGTTATTTTTGGTAATCTCATCGACACATCCACCCCTATCCCAGCAGTGCCTGTTGACCCGGTCAATACTTTTTTATCACACGAATGTACATCTAGGATATCTATATTCTTTTTAAATTCGTTCGCGAACATATTTGCAGCGTCCCTATCAGATAGCGAGAAGTACTTCTGAATCGTCTCATCAACCGAGTGAACAACCCTGCCACACAACACATTTATAAATTGCCACAGTTTTTTTGAGTTATGAAAGTTTTTTGTGATTTCTCTATTATAAAATTTGTTTTTTGTATAATTAATATATTTATTCGTTTTATTTCTATATTTATTATAGATTATCTTATTTTCTATTGTCGGTACCTTTTTGTATAGTTTGAACAACTCGTTACGTTTTTCACACATAGATAACACTCTTTTATTCACCCAGTTACAGGCGTCTGATTTGTATTTATTTAACCTAACTTTGCGCTGTTTACATAGCTCATACGTATCTGAAAAAACACTACACATTTTGCCATAAATATCGCCAGCGGAATCACAAGAAAGGCACGCACTCCAGTCCGCCCGGCGCAGCTCAGTCAGCACTCGTTCACTGTCGTAGGTATATACAACGCGCTCGCTTGCATCGTACCTACGCTGCCGCTCGACAGGTAGTGTACATGCAGTTATGTAATGATCAGCTGGTGACTCATTTACTACGGCGGAATAGATTGTAGTCGCTGTCGCTGAGCTGCTCCGCACGAACATATGGTCTATACATGACTTGGTGACTCGGTTACCCTTCTTTTCAACCCTCGTATATTGATTAATACAACTCGTTAACCCTAACCCACACAATGTGTTCATGTAATCAGATGTCATATTACAAGATTTCAATATATCGATATTCATATCACCGACAATCAGCAAGTTACATTTTTCAGCCCTATTTTGAATTAAATTACTAATTTCCCTTACGAATGTGGTGATTGATAGATTTGGTGGCCTATATAGACTAATTATGGTTATTTGTTGATTGTTTAATTCGATTCGACCCATAACAATTTCACTAAAATACGAACAAGTTGATGACCTTGTGAATTTAATTTTTTTATGAATATAGACCACCACACCCCCGCCTCTTCTATTTGTTCTTAGATTAGTGTACATATTATAATTAGATAATTCAAACAATGGCGAGCAGGTTTCCCTAATGTTGACCTCTGTCAATACCACAATATCAACCAACCGCGGGCTTGAAGCAACAATACTTTCAATCTGAGCGAAGTTCAATATAATAGACCTTATATTCACATGTAAAGTTGTTATCATGTGGTTATTTTTTGGTAATGACGTCATATAATCGTTCCAGGTGACAAAATTATCTTCGAACAAATTATTAGTTGTACTAGCCATAGGACGTTATACATAGGTAGGTAGGTGTTGCATACGTTATTGTGCGAAATAATAAAAAGAAAAATAATTAAAAAACAAAACAGGGCAATGACTCACGCTTTGTCGTTACTTATCTGTTGCACCCATTTCCTAATGTCCTCTTCTGAGCGGATTATGTATGTTTTATCCTGATCACTCTTCCGTATAAGAACATTCCCGCGCTTGCACCAGACAAATTTTACCAGATTTGTAAGCTTCAGGTCGGACTTGGCACGCCATAGGAGGTGGGCAGTAGTCGGTGTAAGTGCTTCCCTTAGAAATACTTTCGAATTACCCTCTATGCCTATATCTCGTTCTGTGATGATCCGTGTTTTCGCAGCTTCCAACCAAGTATCCCGTTGTTCTTCTTTCAGGGTAACAACAATTGTGCCCGCATTCCTCTTTTGTCCGTCGGTTGATTTATTTTGTTTCCTATATACTTTTGTGACATTTTCCGCTTCCAATTCCAGTTTTTTACAAATATTTTGTGTTATTTCCATCAGATTTTCGTTGTCTTGCTTACTAATCCCGCATATTTCCAGTTGGTTATAAATATTTTTTTGTTCTAGGGTATTTATTTTCTGTTCAAGCAATTCGTGACTGGATTGACCGTTTATATAGGAACCGCTAACTATGTCACGTTCAATCCTTATGACAGTCGTAGGCAAAATGTTAACTGGAAACTCTGATACATGATATTTATTTGCTTCTAAGATCTGTTTTTTAAATCCCAATAAACTTCCAAATGTACCTTCTTTAGTAAAATCTATAGTTGATGTACAAAATAACATAGTTTTTAAGGTGTTGTTATTACAATTGAGTTTTATGGATGCATCTTTTATCTCAGTTTTTAAATAGTCGCTAATATCTTGTAATTCATAAGTTCCTTCAGGTATCTCGATACCATTTTTAGAACCATAATATAATTTATTATTTGTATTATCAAAATTTGGAATAGAATTATATGTAGAGAAATGTAATAATGCACATTCATACTCCCCAACTAATGGCAGCGTGCTTGGATAATAGGTAGATAATACCGATGAGTTTCCAGTTATCGATAAGGTGAGTGACATCTTGCAAATGATGGAAATGAAAGAGTGATATAAAATTTATAGTATTTATTCCAAAAACATTGCAAATATCTTAAACACAAATGTCCACAAATTATTGTGTTAAATTGTTGATATCTACTAAAGTTATAATAAACATCACAGTTCTTAAAATATAGGATTAATTCTCTTGGCGGTTTTAAATCGCCAAAGCTATCAAAATATTCACAATAATTATTTATTTTAACATAAGCTACCCAATGCGTTCCATCATTTTTTGAATTATCTAGGTTAACTATACCACATTCAATTCGTTTAGGTGTTTTTGGTAACTGATCCTTCATGTAAACTCCCCGAAAGTAAGGAATACAATAGGCATACTTCTGAATATCGATATTAGTTAAAGCGCGATTAGGTAGCTGATCAATTAGTTTTTTGATGGATTTATAAACAATCCCTGACCTTGCTTATGTGGTTTAATGTATAAACCTTTACCTATTGCTATAGCCTCCATAGTTTTATTATGACGTTCAGTTTCTTGTAATTTTTTCTGACCGTCTTTATAATCATTCACTGTTTTAGCAATACCAGCTGCACCACCAGCTAATGCTCCTAAAGCAGACAAACCAGCAAAAATTGGGATTAAAGGTAGAATGCCTCCAGTTTTTGGTATAGGTATCATTCGAGGTACGCGAACTTTTGGAATGCATGGAACTAATTTTCTAGCAACCATATAAGCTATATTTATTAGTGACTTATTATCTTTAGGCGAGAGTTTTTTGATTTTTCTTTTTATTTTCCTAACAAAGTTATTAAAGGTCTTAACACCAGCACCAGACTTCAATTTAGCTTTCATAATTTTGTTTACTATCCACGAACTAATCTTTTCCCCTGTTCGAGCATCTTTTGCTTTAAGTCTTTGCTTAGTCATATCTATAAGACGTAAGTCGGCTTTTTGACGGTTAGGCAAGTCTATGTAGTTTGCGTATGCGATATCGTGATGCATACAAGCTTCGTCTAACTTGTTTACACCTTTATCACCACGTAGTAATCGTTTTGAAAGCTTTGTTCCTGGTCCACAATAGTTATAACCGGGTATGTGAAGTTCGAATGGTAAATGATTAATGATACTGTTTATTAGTCCACCACCTTGCATCGTCTAAAGAATAATGAATAAACTTTAAAATTATATATCACTTATATAATTAACTTATTCCACTATTGCAGTCTTATCAATCCAACTGTTCTCTTTGTTAAATAACAAAGAGAACAGTTGGATTTAAATAAACCCAACCATTTTACAAACAGTTTGTTTCCTTTCTTTTTTAATACCTTTTCTATCAAATAGACACCAGGGCAGGACGACTTTTGAAGCTCTTGTTCGTAAAAAGTTCCTAATATGACTTGTTTTTGATTATCTTCGATGCGATATGTTATTGGTACAGTGTTATTTATCTTTTTTATAGTAAATAATTCTGTTGACCAGTTAGGAGTGTATCCTTTCTCAAATATATGTTTGTACTTACTAATTCGAACTTTGTCACCAATTATAAACTTTGGACGACATTTTTGGGTTACCTTTATCATGGAATTTGTAATATTATTTTTAATGTCCGTTTCATTAAACTTATTGACATTAACAGGTGCAAATTTAATAGTACGATGTTTTGTGTTGTTATATGTCTTCATAACACCGTTCAAGCCACCATCTATCCACTTATAGTGTCCGTTCAAGCTAAAGTATTTGTACAATTTATTTTTAAGCGTTTTAATAACTCGTTCAACAATTGAAGCCTTTTTGGTTGAAAATGTTGAGTAGTGATTAATATTATAGTTCTGTAAAAGCTTTTGAAATGTAGAATTATAGAACTCAGTACCCCTATCAGTTTGCAGATGAGTTGGTATCCTATGATTAGTAGAAAGTAATTTTTCAAATGCATGAGAGACATCATGTTTGGATTTAGTTTTTAGTGGTTCCACCCAAACGTACTTTGAGAAGCAGTCAATAACTATTAAAATATAGTTATATACTTTATTAAAGGTTTTTAGGTTTTGCATATCAACTAAATCTGCTTGCCACAAATCATCAATACCTTTTAAAATTACAGATCGTCGAGGAAAATTTTTTCGTGCTGCTTTATGTATTTCATTGACGATTTGTTGTTTCACCATTTTGATAAACTTTAAGGTCTATGTTTTTCGATCTTTTAATATAGATTGAATTGCGTCTTGAATTAGTCTATCAACTGCGTTTCTTGTGTAAAATTTGTTTTCCAAATGAGTCACTATCTCAGACATTATTGTTTTTAAAGCTTTCTCTATGTGGTTTTGAACACTATTTGGAATAGAACTTTGCAATTTTTGTAAGTCATTCATTAGTACACCTTTCAATTCATCTACATATGCTTTATTCACTGCATCATCTGCGCCTTGAGGAGGTTTGACACCTTTTAACCTCGATGTCTTCAAGTCATAATCTCCACGATCAGATTTTATTAATGCGTTATCATTAAAATCCAGTATTTCCGATATACGCATTCGCTTATGAATATAATGACCAAATTTGTCTACATTCATATTAAAGGTGTATTATGTTGAACGGTATATAGTAAAATGATACACATATAATATTAGTAGGTTTATTTATTTGATGATTTTGCTTTCACGTAGTTCTTCAATGATAGATATTATTTCATTGTCTATTCCTGTGTTACCAGCATCTCGAGAAGCAATTAATAATTTTAATCTATCAACCAATTCATTGGGATCATCCCAATATACAAAATCTGTATTTTTTTCCACATTTTTGTTAAAGGTAATCCTTTTCCTACTTTCTGTCTACAACTTGGACTTTTGCTTTCTTGTTCGAAAAGTGGTTTAATAACTTGCAAATATTTTTGTCCTTTATTACTTTTAATTGTTTTTTTTGAATCGAAATCACGACGATGTGCATTCGTTACAAGTAACATTGCCTTATAATTTTGCTTGTCATAGTCATTAACCAAGCTCAGATCAATGTCTCTTTGTAACAGTAACTCTCGCAACCCAGGTGTACTTTCGTACTTGTGTCCGGCTACAGTAATAACTTGATCTCCAATCGTTATGCCAGAGGAACCTAACATTAACTGTCCACTGTTATTTCTTATACCAAATGGTACATCCGATAGTACTTGTGAAGATAATGACCAAGATGATACATCTGGATTAGTATCGACTAATGACTGAAATGAAGAGTCCGATGAGGGTTCCGATTCGTTACTATCATTACTGCTTTCATCTGTTTCTTTCATATCTTGGTCTTGTGGTTCTTGGGGTTCTCCTTTTTCCACCTTTTTTGTTAGAGCTAAGTGGTTATTAGTGTTGGCTATTAAATTGAGAGATTCTGTAACAGGCTTAAAAACTGTATCAAGAGCATGTCTATTATTATCTTCTAAATCCTTCATTTTACGTATTTTCTGTGTCGTATCGCATCAACAATTTGTTTTTTCAATGATTTATCCATTATGTAAAATAGGTGGTAATCGGATAAGAACCAATTAAAGAATAACAATAACGTCACTGCAGTCTACTTAAATATTCAAATTTCATCTAATAATACAAAAGTGTCAAACGTTTTTCTATAGCAACCGTTGTTTTTCGAACAATCTTTATTAATTACCACATAATCAAAAGGCTCTTTCCATATTAGGGAACACATTTCTCGAAATTTCAACCATGTCATATCGGTGTTAACATGTTCTTAGTAAACATGTTTCAAGTTAACTTCATCTTGCTTAAAAACCACAATTAAGTTAGCATTATCTCTTACAAGTTGTTTAGGTATTTTGGTATAAGTTTGATTTAAATAAAAACTGTCAAATAATTTATGTCTTCCCATTGCAAAATAATCACGCATATTACTTTGATTTTCACATGCTACATCGTCAAAAATAATCACAGAATTAGGTTTCGCATCTGTAACCTTCAAAACGTCATCATTTGCTTGGTATTTCTGGAGAGTGATACCTGGTACTCGTTGTAAAACTTTTTCTAAAAAGATGTACTTTGGTTGATGGAGAGTTTTAGAATATACATAAACATTCTGAAATGTCAATCCATTTTCATGCAATAGAAGACCAATTAATAAGTTAGTTTTTCCACAATTTGATGGTCCGCAAATGATGCAACGTACTGTATTCGGTAATAATTCTCCATGGCGTAACTTGTTTTTTGTCAAATCGTCACAGATTGTATTGACCTGTAACGATTGTGTTTGTTTAACGAATTTCATGTTTGCTATGTAATACTGATGGACTCGTAATGAAAAGATGAATTTATAACATAAATATTTATAACTACAAGTAGTAGTAAGGAGCTTCAGCGAACGTACGAACAGTGGGACAGCGTGCTCAAATGATATTAATGTGGAATATTCGTTTAGTTATGTTATTTCCCAATCCAAAGTGATATTGGGCATTCTGTCCCACCTTTATCTATTTTAAAAATGTGATCTTAACGTGTTCATGTTAACAAACATGCATCGGGTTAGTTTGCTGTACGAAAGCAATCATCTAGCAAGTGAAATTGGTTAACCATTGACGGAACGGTAGTGTATTGAACGGCATTAAAATGTGGAACGTTGGCTTAGGTAAATGATTTTACAAAGAGTTATTGGGCATTCTACCCCACAGAGTTATTGGACATTCTACCCCACCGTGACTGAGGTTATCGAAGATAACCGATGGAACTAAGGTGGGGTAGAATGCCCAATAACTCACTACTGGTGGCCTATATGTTACTCAGTGATAATGTAGCTTTTCAAAAGATATCAGTTAATAACTTTTCAAAATCGGATCAGTAATTACAGAGGCTAATCGCTTCAAACAAACAATCAAATCTTTCCTATTTATAATTATTAATATAGATAGGCTCATAGACCAGCTGACGCCGCCGGCTCCGCCTGCTTGGAATTGTTGCTACGTTCCCAATTCTCCTAGGCCACTAATAGCCATTTCTACAACATTTAATCTAAATGCTCTTATAAATGCTGTTTCCACGTGATTTCGTATAAACAAAGAAGCAAACATAAGAGAGAGTTCCCCGTAAGTAAGTAAGTAAGTAAGTAAGTAAGTAAGTAAGTAAGTAAGTAAGTAAGTAAGTAAGTAAGTAAGTAAGTAAGTAAGTAAGTAAGTAACTAAGTAAGTAAGTAAGTAAGTAACTAAGTAAGTAAGTAAGTAAGTAAGTAAGTAAGTAAGTACTGGTATCACTACATTATTATAAAACAAAGTCCTCCGCCGCGTCTCTTCTTCGTTCGCGATAAAATCTAAAACTACTGCACCGATTTTCATGCTAAGTAAGATGTTCAAACTTTTCAAAATAATTGCATCATTCTCGCAAAAATATAAGACATCAAAACGTCGACAAAATAATGTTTCACCTCTAAACGAGGCATTCTCAAGACTGTCTCAGCCAGTCAGTTATTTTGAAAAGTTTTAACATCTTACTTACCATTACTTTGTCATGGATTTTCGCCAGGTAACGCCTGATTCTATCCAATATATCATTTTCATGCTGTTTTCGTCAATGGATGTAGTTGTTCTCGAGGAAGGTTTTAGGTTATAATACTCGCGGGCGAACTCTGAACGGCTCTGATATGTTTGTTTGTTTGAAGGTGCTAAAGATGTTAATTTTATTCGATAGTAGTATTTTTCTGTTTTGAATAAATATAAGAATACTGTTGGACATTCTCACACAACGTCATCTAGCCCAAACTAAGCTATAAGCTTGTGCTATGGGATCTAGACGACTGATAAACATACTTATATATTTCTAAATACATACATAATATACATAGAAAACACCCAAACCGAAATAAACATTTGTGGATCACACAAATATTTGATTCGACCCGGCAATCGAACCCGAGACTCCGGAGTCGAAAGCCGATGCACTACCGACCACGTCACCGAAGCATAGTTCAGAATAGTTAATTTATCGACAGCATTATGTATATTCTTACACAGGCATCTTAAATGTACCGACAAATTGTATTACATTTTAATATGTTGTGATATTATATGGAGATTGTATGCACATGTTAGTGTGTAGTGTTTAGCGTGAGAAGTGTGAGGAGGTTAGGGGAGAGTGGGGAGGGGGGCTACACATCATGACCACTAATGAGAGGGTACAGTTACATAGTGCAGTAACAGTTCGACTCTCTAATTATATATTTGCAACAAACGCAATTATAGTTTACATGCGAATAGTAACATCTAACAAGTGTATACTGAAGCGTCGATTTACTCAAAAAGTTGGAAGACTATTGAAGACATTTTTAAAAACTAACTATAATGTTCGCAATAAGTACTGAGTTGAATCCAGTCAACCCATGACCACGACTCTTGCAACAGGGTCGAAACGTCGGGGAATAAAAAGGTATTTATACCTCATCTTAATCGCGTTAAATACCCAGTTTTAGTTTATAACTTACAGTAACTTTAAATTTACACTACTATTTAAATTTTGAAGAGTTTATTAACTTGGTTGAACGCTCAATATCTTTAAAAAATATTTTTGTGTTAAATAGAATATTAATCAAGGGAGGAACGGAAAAATATGTCATGCAGGCTGGGCCGCAGGGATCAGCTAGTAATGTATACAGAAACTATAGTACGATATACGAATACCTATATTAGATATACGTATTTAGAAAATAAATTGTTATTGACGGAAGATAAATTCTATTTGAATAGATATTTTAGGAGACATAGCATCTTCGCTATCATATTTTATTAGTTATTCAGCCAAAAACTTGGCTAAACAATCTGCTTTTATTGAGCAGAAAAGTGACAATGTTTGTCTTGTGACCTTGGAATCTGTTCCAAAAAAGGGTGACAATAATTTAAACTTAGTTGTAGGACAATAGAGGAAATCCCTAGCAAATTAAATTTAAGGACAAAGGAAAAGTCTATGTTCATGAATATTATTCATCAAAATATTGAAGGCTTTTCTGGCAAAGAGTTAGAACTAGAATTATTTTTAAATGAAAAACGTATAAAAAAACATGAACTCTTAGTTAATATTGATAATTATAAAATCATTAGTGCGTTTACTAGAGATTCCGCTATAAGAGGTGGGTCTCTCATTTTAATTAATGACAAATTAAAATCAAAAGACCGAAAAGACGTAGTAGCACTCACAAGTGAGCGAAATATTGAACTATCATGTGCAGAGCTAGAACAATATATTATTATTAGCGTCTATAGACCTCCTTCTGGAGATTACTACCTGTTTGAGTCCATTATCGAGGAAGCCTTAAAAAAGGTATGTAAATGTAAGAAGACTATAGTTGTATGTGGCGATTTTAATATTAATATTTTAGAAAACTCTCAGAGCGCGCTAAGGTTCCTCAACCTTTTTAAATCTTTTAACTTACAAAATCTTTATTGTGAACCAACTCGCACCACAGCCACATCAGCTACCTGCTTAGATAATATTTTTTCTAACAGCGATGTAGATAAGAAATCTATAATACATTTTATAAATTCAGATCATGCAGGTCAGTTAGCTAGATTTAAGTACCAACATGTTCCATTATCAAAAAATATTGTTTGTAGACCAATCACAACTTATAGATTAGAAAAATTCAAAGAAAAGATTATGAATAAAGTACCTCTTTTGGAGTTGAATAATGATAAAAACCCGAATGATCATTACAGAGATTTGTTCGGAGTAATCAAATACGAATGTGATAACATTTTCACTAAAAAAACAATAAATGTAAATCAATTCAAAATTAAATTTTGTGATTGGGCTACGCCTGGAATCTATAGAAGTAGAAGGAAATTATATGAATTAAACGAGACAAAGGCATCTACTAATGAGCCACAAGTAATTGAACAGATTAAAAAGTACTCCAAACTATTCAAAAAAGTATGTTCAACAGCTAAATCTAATTATATACGGGCTAAAATTTAAAAATCTGATAATAAAACGAAGGCGATATGGAATGTTATTAACAAAGAAACTTGTAAAGCAAAGTCACGTGATCGATCCTTCGAGTTAAAAATAGATGATAAACATATTAAAACTGATTCTGAAGTGGCCAATGCATTTGAATCTTTTTTCACAAATTTTCCAATCACCACTACAAATAAGTTAAATTCGTCAAAAAACGTAGCCAATTCTCTTCTTAAATCTAGTGTTGATCAATGTAGAATTAACTTTGATTTTCAGTATATTGACTCTGTCACTATACTTAAAACTTTTAAACAACTAAATATAAAAAATACCGAGGATCTTTGGGGCATTTCAACTAATATAATAAAATCAATAGTTCCCGCTATAGCGCCTCACCTTGCATTCATATTTAATAAATGTATAGATGAAAATCAGTTTCCTAATCTTATGAAGTACAGTAAAATCATTCCTTTATTTAAAGCAGGAGACAAAAGTGATCCTTCAAATTTTCGACCTATTTCCATAACACTCAGTAAAATTTTTGAAAAAATAATATTTAATCAATTGCTTTCACATTTTACAGACAATAAGTTACTTCATAACAAACAGTTTGGTTTCACTAAAGGCAGGAACACAACGGATGCAGGAGTTGCACTTGTGAAACATATATTTGATGCTTGGGAGGAAAAGCAGGATGCCATTGGTATATTTTGTGATCTATCAAAAGCTTTTGATTGTGTTGATCATGAGACTTTGCTACTAAAATTAGGTTATTATGGTGTTTCGAACAGCTCACTTAGCTTACTCGAGTCTTACCTCACTGGTAGAGTACAAAAAGTAAACATTAATGGCATCGACTCGTCTGGCGCCTCATTAGTCATGGGAGTACCCCAGGGCTCGATATTAGGACCCCTTTTATTCTTAATATACGTAAACGATCTTCCTTATTTCACTAAAAATCTTTGTGAGGTAGTATTATTTGCTGATGACACATCATTAATTTTTAAAAGTGATAGACAATAAGTAGCAATTGACGATGTAAATAATACCCTTTCGGAAATATTGCATTGGTTCACAAGTAACAACTTGCTGCTCAATGCGAAGAAAACAAAATGTGTAAAATTTACTATGCCCAATGTTAGACAGGTGGATACTACATATTACTATGAATAATGAATTAGTTCAAATAGTCAATACCACAGTTTTTCTTGGGATAACTCTAGATAGTAAACTACAATGGGGTCCTCATATCACAGCCTTGGCAGGAAGACTTAGCTCAGCTGCCTATGCGGTTAGAAAGATAAGGTCTCTGACTGACGAAAAAACGGCACGATTAGTTTATTTTAGCTACTTTCATAGCGTTATGTCATATGGTCTGCTGCTGTGGGGCTCAGCTGCCGATATTGAGACAATATTCATATTACAGAAACGAGCTATACGAGCAATCTATAGACTCGGACCCCGTGACTCGCTGAAAGAATTATTTAAAGAAATTAATATTTTAACAGTTGCTTCTCAATGTGTTTACAACAACATCTTATATGTACGGAAGAACATAGATCTCTTCAAAAAAAATTCCGATAACCATAATTTTAATACAAGAAATAAAAATAAACTGGCAATGACAAAAATTAGACTTCATAAAGTTGGTAATTCGTTTGTTGGCAAATGTATAAAAAAATATAATAAAATTCCTCAGGATTTGGTTGACATGCCTCTTAATAATTTTAAAATAGTAGTTAAAAATGTTTGATGATGAAACGCTACTACAATGTAGACGAATATTTAATGATAAAAATGCATGGTCACCCTAATCTTCTGTTGTTGGCCACTCGTAAAATACAATATAAACTAATTGTAACAGTGTAAACAAAACAATATTAAAAAAGAAAATGGATAATCTACCTGAGTTTCTTGCTGGTCTCTTCTCAGGAGAACCAACTTACCGAACCAGTGAAAGAATCATTTTCTAATGGTTATTTATGTACTTACTTAATTTAGTATTTTTATAATATTACTTGACAAAATTGTAAAATTTTGACATTCATATGTGCTCTTTATGTGCCTAAACTGAATAAATGAAATTGATTCTTGATTGATTCTTGAGCGATAAGACTGCTTTATGTATTTCTAAGTCTCTTGTTTCTATGTTTCCACATTGTGTAGGTACAATAAGACAATTGTTTATATTAAGTATTATAATTGTTTGATAATAAGATTATTGTTTGATTGTTTAAAATGATTCGATAGAAATATAAGTTAAAATAAACATTTCTGGAGCTGACTCGTTGGTCGCCTGTTGCTGTACTATCTATCCTTCTAACAATTCTTAAACTAACACTCCTTCAAGCTGAGTTTAGCGGCAAGTAGTCGTGATCGGTGAAGTTGTAACGAGCGCGTGTTAGCGGTGCACTTGTCGAGTTGAGGTGACGCGACGCTCGGTGCATACTAACTGTAAGAGAGGCTGCGGCTGGAGGTTATACTGCCTACCAGATAACTACACGACACCAAGTTGTGCTTGTTATAAACTGTGAGTGACTCAGCGACTGGGACTCAGGCAGTAATGATACGAGCTTTTGAGGATTGATGGCTCTCCCTGCGACCACGAACAATGTAAAAGTCTCCCTGCGACCACGAACCGTGTAAAAGTCTCCCTGCGACCACGAACCATGTAAAAGTCTCCCTGCGACCACGAACCATGTAAAAGCCTCCCTGCGACCACGAACCATGTAAAAGTCTCCCTGCGACCACGAACCATGTAAAAGTCTCCCTGCGACCACGAACCGTGTAAAAGTCTCCCTGCGACCACGAACCATGTAAAAGTCTCCCTGCGACCACGAACCATGTAAAAGTCTCCCTGCGACCACGAACCATGTAAAAGTCTCGCTGCGACCACGAACCATGTAAAAGTCTCCCTGCGACCACGAACCGTGTAAAAGTCTCCCTGCGACCACGAACCATGTAAAAGTCTCCCTGCGACCACGAACCATGTAAAAGTCTCCCTGCGACCACGAACCATGTAAAAGTCTCCCTGCGACCACGAACCGTGTAAAAGTCTCCCTGCGACCACGAACCATGTAAAAGTCTCCCTGCGACCACGAACCATGTAAAAGTCTCCCTGCGACCACGAACCATGTAAAAGAAGTTCAAACGGCAGGTTTATTTATGCAAAAATAAATTGACGTTCGTTTATCTCGCTAAACTCGAGAACGCCTGGACCGATTTGGCTCATTTTTGTCTTGACCGTTTAGGGAAGGTTTAAAAGTTGTGAAATTGGGGTACTATGGAGTTCGCCGGGACAGTTAGTAAACAATAAAAAAATGCGATTCATTCCGTTAAAAATCTACACTACTACGTAGGTCACACTATAAGTTTTGCGTAACTTAAAAAAACCTGTCGAAATCAAAATATTATGTTTATTGCTTTTCAAAATACTCTCCTTAACATTTTAAACATTTTTTTCATGCGATCGAATCCTTTTTTAAAACAGGAGGACCACAGATCTGAAGGCATGTTTTCTACGTGCTGATTGAACGCTATCACTGCCTCTTCGGAGTTGGTAAAAGTGAAACCTCTCATCAAATCTTTGATTTTGGGGAAAATACAGAAATCACAGGGTGCTAGGTCGGGGCTATGCGCAGGATGGGTGACGAGTTGTACTTTTTCGGAAGCTAAAAATGACTTTGTTTTGTTGGCCGTGTGTGAAGAAGCGTTGTCATGATGTAGGAGAACGCGGCTTTTGGGTCATCTTTCGCGAACTTTTTCTAACACCCTGGGTAAACAAATGGTAGAATACCACTCGGCATTAACACTGTTTTGATCTTCAAGTGGAATTGTACAGATGGGACTGTAGCTGAGAAAAAAAACATACCTACGTAGAACTTTGATGAAAAAAACAATGGACAAATGATTTTCCGCCAATTTTTTTTTATTACTAAGAAGGTTGCAACGTTTAAAAAAAATATAACATTCGAAATTCAAATAGTTCCGATTAGCTAGAAGTGCAAAACTTTTAGTGTGCCCCATGTATTATAAAGAGGAAAGGTTTGTATTTTTTTGTGTATGTTTGTAATGAATAAACTCAAAAACTACTGTGCCGATTTCAAAAATTCTTTCACCATTGGAAAGCTACATTCACCCTGAGTAACATAGACTACTTTTTATCCTGGTAATGTGTTCCCACGGGGACGAGTACAGGGAACCGGAACCGGGAACGAGTAAACTAAATCACGCGGGCGGAGTTGCGGCGATCAGCTAGTGTAAAATAAAGGCAATATTGTCTTGAGGATGAGATGACGTGAACATTGACGTTGGCATCAAACAGTCACCCTCACCCACTGTATGCTAAGTGCGATGATAAGTAAGCCAAGTGCTAAGGGACCACACCAAAAGCTCTGAAGCTTATTCATGTTACTTACCTCCGCTTGGTGCACTTACTGAATTAAGTTCAATAGACTCGCCCATCGGAGTTTGGAACCAATAAAATGTGAAATGTGATCGGATTTCACAGTTTTGATATGTCATACGTAGATACGAGGGGGTATGACTAACCGTCACACCATTTTGTCACACCGTGTGGAACAGAAGAAATTTTTTCTTCACCGTCACACTATCTAGTGTGACTGGCGAGAAATAAGTGGATCCTTGGACGGGGTATGAAGCAACTTATGGTCAGTCTCTCTAATCTTGAAGGCTCTTATGTTGTTACGAGTATGTATTCCTGGTACATTTGAGGTTTGTGTCTTTTATAATGGACAATCATTTTCATCTGTACTCGGTGCACCTGTTGACATATTTCTTTATTTTTCATTGGGACAAAAAAAAAATATGCGCTTAGTAGGGCAGTATGGATATATCTTACCAGAGCCGCTTGGGTCCCTTAGCTCTCTATTATAAGATACACAAACAACAAAAGTACTAGGAGTACAGAACTACAAAAGTGCACTCGCCAACTCTTATCTCGCTTAGTTTAGTTTATTCAAAATGTGTTCGAAGAAGTTTTGATCAGAAACCGTTCCGCTTATTTACCACCGTTCACCTGCTGAGACCACCTGTGTGGACCGTGGAAAGTTTTTTTTACAGCGTGCCACCTGTGACCACCTGGGTGTTACGTGGTAATATAAAATTTCCACCGTCCACCTCAAATGTACTAGGAATTCTTTTCACCTTTGATGGTGCTTAAAAATGTCATATAGATTCTTCTGTTTTATGCTTTGATAAGGTAGACAGAGCTGTTTATTGTACCCATATTTCTTTAGTCACATTGATGGTGAGGCCATCTTTTATTATAAATGATACAAACCTCGAATAAAATACTAGGACTACAGAATTACATAAGCACTCTCGAAATCTCATTCGAATCTCGATCCGTTTAGTTTATTTAAATGTGTCAACAGGTGTACCGAGTACAGATGAAAATGATTGTCCATTATAAAAGACACAAACCTCAAATGTACCAGGAATACATAACAACATAAGAGCCTTCAAGATTTTAAATTCTTTTAAATTCAGTGAAAACCGATTGAAAGTATGAACTTATTATTCTGAAAAAGTACCAGGCGATCATAACAGAACCTCCTATTCTGGTTGTATATAAGTAGGCGCATATAAATGCAAATCCTTAATGTAAAGATTGTAGTATGACTGTGAAGAATAAAAATCTCGAGTGTCACACTAGTGTGACGGTGAAGAAAAAAATTCTTCTGTTCCACACTGGTGTGACAAAATGGTGTGACGGTTAGTCATACCCCGATACGAGTATGTTACTCGAGCTTGATATTTGTAAGACGCGCTATGAATCGCAGTGAATACGTGCGGTCCCGTGTTGGAATGTAACTAGGTCCATAGTTATTGTCCACATACACACAGACATACACGCATCCCTCGCCACTAGTTCTTCAAACAAGGGTCGCGAGGTCTCCACCGGCACGCAGCCAGGAGCCTCGCGTGCGCATATTTAGACACGACACGGTATTTAAGTACGCAATAGTCTATTCTAATATTATACAGAGGAAATATTTGATTGTTTGTTTGTATGCATTGAACAGGCTCCATGTATAGGGAACGAGAAAACCAACATTACGCGAGCGGAGCTGCGGGTATCAACTTAGTACTTACTTAAATAATAAATAAGCCTTTTTATCCTAAAGCCTTTTAACAGCGATAAAAATGTGGCCAGTAGCCCGGAACACACATACAGACAGACAGATAGACCGACTGACGAAAGCAAAATTGTCCAATCTCGAAACATAGACGCTTCAGTCGTTTCGTTAGTTCGGTCAATTAAAGCATAATAATTTTATGAATATCACTTCATACGGTTGATGCTATGTGTTGTGTCTGTTGCAACAGTGGAGACGTGCACAGAACGTTTACGCTCGGTGGGCTGTTTTAACGACTTTACCGCGCGAGCCTTTTGCCTGCAGCAGAGACCACTCCTTCGACACTAAGTACAAGTTTCATTAAGAAACATTCTATAATTGCTGAACTCCCCGCGCCGCCTGCCACCCGCCGCCAACTCATTAAATCTAAAAGATTTGGGTACAGTCAAAACCGATCACAAACATAGTAAGTTCTATGCAAGCTACAACGCGGGGTTCTCACATTTAGCAATTCAATCAGAACGAAAACCAAATCCTTGTGTATTTAAACTATCATGGTCATTAACATTACGATTAGAATGTTCGGGATATTTACCATGTAACATAAACGAAATATTCTTACAACGTTTGATCTTGTGGACGTTAAAAAAGGTTAGATAAGAAGAAGGAAGAATGAAGAACCAACATGAAACCTTTTTGTCATCTGACATAAACTTAAGGAGAAATAAAGATTAATGTCATTTCTCAGACTAAAAGAATAACAATAATATAATAATATAATAAAAGAATAGAATAAAAAGTTATTCTTTTAGTCTGAGTGTCATTAATTTATTTCAGAATATTTACAAGAACTATATACTATATAACTTAAATATATACAAGGAACAGGAAAATTAAATTAAAAAAAAAACCTAAACAAACTACAAACTATACTATCTAAAACTAAAACACTAAAATAAATAAGTAATGCAGGGAGACTTAGGCAGAGTGCCCATAACACAGGCAGCATTCCCACGCTGAATTGACAATGAGAGTCTTTGCGCGAGAAAGCTGCCTGCGCGGAGATCCCCAGTCTCTTCCCTCAGACGCTTGCTGAGTTCCGTGAAAAGCTGATGCGCACCGTGGCCCCTTGGGCCTAGTGTCTCGACACCAAATGCGACGAACTCATATTGAGTGCCGAGACTACTATATTTGCTTGCCTTTATTTGTTCCCGCTTATCGGCCGCCGCGCCGGCTCGTTTACTTGTAGCCCGGAGGTAGGACGCCGCTAGAGTATCGGCACAGGTGGCGTCCCATACAAGAGCGCGCCCCATCCAGGGTACAAGAGACATCCCGTCGGGCCGCTTGCCATCGTCGCGCATTATCTGGGGCTCCAGGATTGCAGGAACGCAGGCGGTGGCAAGAGCCCGTCGCAGGATGTCATTGAGCGCAGCGTGGCGGGAAAGACGACCGGCACTGTAAAGGCAAACAAGTCCATGGTGACCATAACGATTCACAACAGCTCCACACGAACCACAATTGTGCTCCACACACACCTGGGCGCCTAACCGGAGACCGACAGCTATGCGAAGAGTAGAAGGGTCAATGAAGGTGCCAGTGTTTGGAGAAGAATATGCATGCAGCCAGTGTCCGGACTCTGGTCTGGCTACCGCTAGAAGTTTGGCTCGGTCTATATCAGATGTATTTTCTAAGAGTGTATTATAAGATAATAATGAAACTATATAGTCCCAAGCCCTCTGTTTGTTGAGTGTGGAAGGTAAATTTCGACGCGGATCGGCCATCCAAGCATTTAGGGCTTCATCCAGACCCGATATCTCACAGTTTAAATCTGCAGGAGTTTTTAAAACTTTACCTGAGAGATTACGGGTGCTGTGTATAGAAGCCAGAAATGCTGGCAAAGCTACACTCGAAATTTTGCGCGTTCCTAAACCACCAAACCTTACCGGTAGGGTAGCTTGAGCCCAAGCCTGGTCCTCAAGCCGAATATTCACGATGGATTCAATTTGTGATTTTAAAATGTTTTCAATTGGTAAAATCAAATTTGTAAATTTCCAAATGGGGCAACAACGGAGTAGGTAGGTAAATTTAGGTACAAATAAGCAGTACTACTAATTTTAGAAAGGCGATCCGAATGGTTGTAAAATGTTGAAAATGAATCACTTAAGAGGGAAGGAATGGCATCATCAAAAATCGGTGACCCGAGGAGATACAGACTGTTTTTAGACAATATTTTTATATTAGGAGCGACCAAGTTAAAATTTTGATGAATTTCAGAAGCCAAAGTGTCATCAACTTTTTCAGAAATGTATAATTCGCATTTTTTAGATTTTAGTGAATGCATTTTAACGTCTAATTTTAAAAGCACTTCGCATTCATTCGTTTGTACGAATGTCCTAACTGAATGGACTGCAGTCTCACAACCCCCGTGGGTGCCAAAGCCCAATTGAATGGTTTCAAAAAGGGGTTTCAATTTAGAACGGCACAACCGAATACAAACTTTGGCCGCCAAACGTCGAAAAGTAGATCCCACGGCTATAGAGCGTACTCCACCGTCTTTCTTTGCAAGTGCTATCAGATTAGCACCATATATGAGAGGTATAATGTCTTGGCAGACATCTCCCAAGAGCATAAGATTCACCAGTTTTGTCAATGCTGAGGTAAGACGCTCACCAGCAACCCCAGTACCATAACAGGTGAGATCTAAAAGGTGCTGTGGGGAGATGCCGTCGAGGCCGGAGGCGGAGCCTTTAGGGAACGATGCCATAGCTGACAGCACATCTTTTTCTGTTGCTCTAACGCAGATGGTGGGATCAGACGGTGGGTCAACAAAACAGGGATTAGAAGGACCTGGGGGGTGTTTGGATAGAAGCGCTGCCATTGGACTCCGCTACTGAATGTCTCTGCAGTGTCAGGCGCCAAGGTGTCGTCGGAAAAAAGGAGCCGGGCGGCACCTTTAAGGTTTTTTTTTGTGTATTTTTTCTCGACTTTTTTGTAGAGGTTAAAAATATGAGTACGCGGCTTGGATGGTGAACTGGAATGTGGTAGTAATTGATGGTTCAGATTGTTTTTGATTTTTTGTGTTAATGATATGGTTTTAGTTTTATTGTCTAAAACGTGTAGAGTGGAGTAAGAAAATGTAAGGAGGTTGTGCCAGGAAGGTATATCATTGTTAAGTAGACAACATGAGATGATGCTTGTTAAAGCGTCAGCCACAGAGCATCTAGCGCCGCGTGGAATTCTTTTTAACAATGGTGTGGTTTGTTTATACTGACTAAGGATAGTATGAAACGGAACATCATGAGATGAAGGAATGGGTTGAGATGTAGAGCTGAGGTTTGAATTACTTGAGATGGGCACAGAATCAAAAATGCGTACCTGATGAATCCGTGATTGGTGTATATGCAAGCCTCTGAGGGAAGAAAAGCCCTTCTTACATACTATACATATACTGGGTACGTGCGTACCAGGAGATATCATAACAATATAAATATTTATAAAAAATCACTGATAAATAGAAATTGTTTATAATGTTGACACTGAATGATGACATTTAGGTGCAGCTGCGCAGTTGCCTTGGACACAACGTACTCGGGCGTAGGGCGTCGCATGGCATCGTCGCGCTACTTATTGATATACGTGTAGTCGATGGCAGTGGCGGCGTCGGCATTGTAATCGGTGTCGCCATTTAGATGGCCCCAGTGCCGTATTCTGTTTAACGTGTCATAGCCATCCAATATTATTTTCAATTTTCCTCAATGGAAAAACAAAAATGACGAAAAACGAATTTTGTATTATTTACTTTTGTTTAATTTATTTTGAATTAGCCGGGAATTTGAAAAATATATTTTACTTGAGATTTTATAATATTTCAAGCTATTTTATTTTTATTATAGAATTTACTCTTCTTCTTCTTCTTCTTTTAAAAACGTGGCTCCATCAATAATGATCGATGATTCGCCAATGTCAAGGTAATGCTTGATTAGTTGATAGTCCCGCACAGAAGAACTAGTTATTCCTAACTAGCTCCAGGTGCAGGACAAGAAACGTTGTTCGGTATATATGTGAGTATCTGGGAGCACGATTTTTGCGGAGCGCCAGAGGTAACCTAAAAAGCCACCAGCCATGCGCTCAGCAAAAATCGATCTCCTAGAATTTACTCAATTCCAGTTGACATGTTGACATCTTTTTAATGTCATTCTGTTTATCTCACTTGAACAAATAAATTAATAGGCAATTGAATTTATTTTACATTGAGCGAAACAAGTGATACCGATGTTAAATTTATATCACGAAAAGGAGGTAAATTGTTACTTTGTAACGGTTATCAATATTATAAACTAAAAGAATATAAAAGCGGGAGCGTCATATGGAGATGCTCTCTTTATATTTCAAGAAATTAAAATGTAACATTATTTTATCGAGTCTCCGATATTTAGACGCTGTTGCAAGCGCCATGATCGCGGAAGAAATATCGGAGACTCGATAAAATAATGTTACATGGTAAATAACCCGAACATTCTAATCGTAAAATCCTTGTGGTCTAAACAGAACTTCGATATCATCCTGGGTTGTGGATGTCAGATAACAGTCGGTTTACGGAAAATATCCAAGTTCAGTCGAATCGCAGTTAGACGGAAATAAAATGAAATAATGTTTTATTGCGTATAGGTCATTAAATGACGCTTACGAACGTCAGTAAGTACTAAAACATATTATTGCTTCTATATTTACATTTACTGCCACATTCGCAAAGCAAAAGGTAGAACAGTGAGAAAGAACCGGGCAATAAATCTCACGGCTACTCTTTTTCTATAGCTGCTAGACTGCTAGATTACAATTTTTAAGGTTAAATAAGTGAGGTGAACGCTGAACGCTGACACCAACTGGGTTGGGAAAAAGGCAAAATCTACGTGTCCGATATAATCATAGGAATATTGAAGTTCGACACAATAATATTACGGGTAGTAAGGGGGTGTTGTGCAGTGCTAGGGTCGGTATTGCGATTGCTGAATAATGACATTTTAATGGCGACCGTTACATGTGTATTTACATAGGTACCTAAAGTGTACAACCGACCATGGTCCATGATAAAGAAGGAAAGCGATGCTGTGAGTCTCATGCTTTTTAAATAAAGGTCACAGCGATGACTACTCCCGTTAATTCTGTCAAACTAAGCTAAGATTACTCTGAAGTAGCATCACCTAAGTACTTAGCTAGGGTATTGAAACCAGGCTCAAGTCTAGACATCGGTCACAGTTTCAGTCCCTGGACAGAATATCCCCTTGGGTGGGAATGACACCGAAAAAACTCGGGTCGAGTTTAAGTATAAGACTACTTTAAGTATAAGACTAGTAACTGTAGTTCACTGTCGTTTAGTATTCAAGTTTAGCTACTGTCGTGTCCACACTAACCCGTATAATAATATGTGTTATCGGTATTCACTATAATTTATACCCTTGCTACACTACCTATACTAGCTACACTACACAGGACCAGGTGTTGTCGCTACGAGCGCTCGAAACCAATTGTCGGCCGACACCTCGTTCAGCGCGCTCTCAGGCTCTCACCTAGCCACCCCCACTATAGGTACGGATAACTTCGTTGGCTATACACAACTGTTACATTTCACCCAAATAGCACTATTATAATATGCGACTCCATATTTTGTACCTTGTGACACACACACATAACATATTTATTATAAATTCTTAGAACAATATTGCAAAGTTACAATGACTAGTTTTTCCACCGACCGAGCGTCGAACGTCTGTCACGATTAGACACGAATCATGAATAGCCGAGAGGTTCTATAACATCCTCGTATTTACACATGCCTAAACCAGGGGCTCGTAGCTAAGTGGTAACCGGGGAGGTTAACACATTGCAAAGATTAAGCAAACACTGTCCAGGTTGGTCTTAGGATGGTGACCATTTCTTAACACACTTGGAAAACACTTTCGTCGGTCTCAGTTGCCATACGAACATCCACAACGATACGGATAGTTGGAGCCCTAAAAATCCGATTGATCTACTATTTCAAGGTTTACAACAATACAGCTGTATAAAGAACGCCATATGTCGAACACTAGACTTGGCCTTTTGTAACCTCCCTCTCAACGTGCTTAAATGCAATAATATACTCTTAAAGGAAGATAACCACCATCCTTCCTTCACAATGGAAATAACAGACTTATATATTACATCATTTACTGAACAAATTAATAGACGACACAATTTCTACCGTTGCGATTACAATGCGCTAAATAATCATTTGAGCCAAAAAGATTGGTCTGAGATTAAGTTTGAAACTACGGTGGATGATGCTGTGGCCAGGTTCTATGAAATACTAAACGATAGTATCAAAATGTTTGTTCCCTTAGTTAAAAATTCCAAAAATTATCATTATCCTACATGGTTTAGCCCTTCCTTAATAAAGATAATTAAAGAGAAAAATAAATTACACAAGAGATGGAAGAAATTCGGAAATCCCCGTGACTATTTAGAATTCGCTATTCTCCGTGACAGACATCATCGGGAACAGAAAAAATGTTTTCATAATTTTATATCTGTAACTGAATCTAATATAAACCGCAATTCAAAAGCGTTTTGGACCTACGTCAATTCAAAACGAGGCGGCAGCCAATACCCTAACCAGTTTACATCAGATGGTGTCACGTTCACGGAAGGACCGGATGTATGCTCAGCTTTCAACAGTTTCTTCCATAGTGTGTTTATAGATGTACCTACTAATAATGGTTCTGAGACCATAACTAGTGCAGACTGTGACACTCATCCTAATAGTATGTCAAATATAGCAATCACAGAAGATATGGTTCTCAATTCGTTAAAGACACTTGACAAGACAAAAGGCCCGGGCTATGATGGGATACCTGCTATATTTTTGTCAAAGTGTGCTAACAATCTAGCTTATCCTATTTATCTGATATTCCAGAAGTCACTACGACTGTGCATATTTCTGTGACTGTGACTGTGAAAAAAGCGCATGTAGTCCCTATCCATAAAAAAGGATCAAAGTCAGTAGTTCAAAATTACCGTCCGATATCAATTCTTGTTATAATAAGTAAGATATTCGAAAAAATTATATACAACATCATTTACCCAGTTATTTCACGGGGCATTCCGGATACTCAGCACGGTTTTATGAAGGGCCGCTCTACTAACTCTAATCTTGCTCTATTTTGTAATGATGTATTATGTGGGATGGAGTCCGATGGGCAGGTGGACGCGATTTATACGGATTTTGAAAAGGCGTTTGATCGTGTCCACCATGACATACTACTCGCAAAATTATATAAATTGGGAATTCATGGCGATTTATTGCGCTGGATACGATCTTACCTAACAAACCGCTCACAAGCTGTAACTGTTGGGGGATTCAAATCTAACTTCATCGATATACCCTCCGGAGTGCCGCAGGGATCTCACCTCGGACCTCTTTTCTATTGTGCCTATTTGTTTGACATAGACAAATGTTTTAGTAACTCAAAACATTTGATGTATGCCGATGATAAAAAGATTTATATGAAAGTTAAGTCTAGACATGACTGTGAGCTGATACAACGGGATCTTGACGCACTATTCTCATATTATAGTCGTAATAATATTACCGTTAACATTGACAAATGTCAATGCATAAGTTTTAGTCGGCGTAGAAATCCTATCGAGTACACTTACAGGTTCGGTAATGATGTTATTGCAAGGGTAGATCACGTTAGAGACTTGGGGGTTGTATTGGATTCCAAAATGCTTTTATCCCGCCATATTGACACCGTTACGAGTAAGGCATTCAGAAGTCTTGGTTTCGTTATGCGCACGTGCTCTCAATTTAAAAATATCACCTGCCTCAAAACTATTTACTGCGCATACGTACAAAGTGTGCTGGATTATGGTAGTTCTATCTGGTCGCCCCAATATTCTAAGTATACAGATAAAATAGAAAGAATTCAAAAGCGATTCTTAAGACATCTTAACTTCAAAACAAGAAGACGACATATATCTTACTTTGATGACTGTAAGCGGTAAAATCTTTTGCCTTTGTCTAATAGGCGCGTGTTGCTTGATGTGAGCTTTCTGTTTTCTATTATAAGAGGGGAAATTAATAGCATCGATCTACTTTCCCAAATTAAGTGCGCCCAAAACTCGTACCAGACACACCCGCCTGTTTAGTGTTCCTCTGCATCGCACCAATTACGGTAAAAATGCTGTCCTCACTCGTTTGCCTAGCTGCTATAACGAACACTTTGCCGACATTGACATATTCGACCTTTCGAAAAGCGTTTTTAGAAATAAAATAGCAAATAAGTTACGATCATACCTGTAATTTTTTTTTTTTTTTCTTCAAATCATACTTGTAAAATTCTAACGAGGATTTTATATTAGTTGCTCATATTTTTATTTAAATAATTTTATTACTTTACATCTTTACTTATTATTATATTATTATTATTATTTATTATATATATTATATATAGTTAGATAGATATTTATATTTCCATGGTATAATATTATATTATATATTAAGTAAGTGGTGAACGTTATACTACTACAATTATACTTGTCGGGAAACTTTGTAATTGGCTAAGTGTCCAAAGTATCTTTCTTGAACTTATATCATGTGTCATGTGTTTAAATAGCTGTTAAGTTTTCTAATAAATAAATAAATAAATCAACTAGAGAAGTTCGATATCGCCAATGGGTTGTGGAGCTCAGGTCAGGCTGCAGACCCACCAACGGATATTAGAAGGGCTACCACTTCGCTATTAGACTGAAAAGTCGATCCCAACTGGATTGGGAATAGACTCAGTGGATGATGATCTACGCATAACTCAGCAAATGACAACAAAGTCCAATGACTCATGTTTAATAAATAATTTTTGTATTTCAAAGCAATGAGTTTGCTTAAACTATTATTATTAATAATAAATAATTGTCAAATTAAATGCCGTAAACTTGATATTTTAAATGTTTCATCATTATTTCGTGCGCTTGTTGTGTTCGTTGCTCCAATTACCGTTTTATTTGTCCAACGTTGGACCAATTTAAACTAAAAACGTAAATACGAGCGAGTGGCGGCATTTTCCTTGTTCCGTCACGTGATGCCGGCGAGTACGATATTTTAATTACATTAGGAATAATAGATAGCCAATTTGAGAAGTGCCCTTGTTGACAAAATGGATGGTGTTTTTTTTTTTCTTTTTTTTTTATTCCGCGAGAGCGCGGCCCCTCCCATGTCCATTGCTGCGGGGTCTCTGGTGACACCCGAAGGTAAAGTATTCCAGTGGACGCCCGGCGGACTTTGGCCACCTGCGTGGCCTTTTCGAGGGTTTGGTCGGAATGAAAATCCCGCGTCGTTGGGGTTGGGTTTTATCCCGCGTCGGTGAGTGACACGGCTGCGTTCCACCTACTCGCGCTGGAGACCATGGCTTGGCCCATGGTTTCCAGCGAGAGGATATTCACGCCCAGACCCACTTCGAGGTCCCGGCGCTGACTCGCCCACGCTGAGCACTCCACCAACGTGTGGAGTGCGGTTTCGTCGTCGGAAACCTCGCAGTGTTGACACAGGGGTGTGACCTCACGATGGATGCGAAACAGATAGCTACCGAAGAATCCATGCCCGGTAACGATCTGCGTCGCACGATACGTGAGGTCACCATGCCGCCTCTGCAGCCACTCGTCCATGATCGGTCTCACCGCCGCGATGACGGTGGTTCCCCACTTTGGTTGCTCAAGTCGCACCCTCCAAGTCTCCATGAGATCCTGGCGGAGTTGGGACCGCTGTTCCTCGATTTCTCGAGTCACAGGCCTGTGGTCCCTCTCCAGCGCCTCCTTGTGCCATTGAAACAATGACGCAAGGGCTCTCGCTTCCAGGTCCCATGGAGGGGTCCCGGCTAGGAGACATGCAGCCTCTCCAGAGATCGTGCGGTACCCCCGTATGGTTTTGACAGCCAAGGTTCGCTGTGGTCTGTTTAACAGAGTCGCGTTCACCCTGACCGCCAATCTATCCGCCCATACGGGAGCCCCGTATAAGACCATACTCCGCACGATCCCTAGGTACAGTCTCCTGCAGGAGGCGTTGGGTCCCTTTAGGTATGTATGGAGTGTGGAGTAAAGTATGTATACCCACTATGAGAAAATATTGACTTTATTATAATTAACAGAATAAATTGGCAATAAAGCGGTTCGTCGACATAGTAACATCAAGTTATCTAATCTAACTTGACTTGATGTCATTAGGAAGGTAACGCCTTATGATTCTTACGAGCATCTTACTTTTAGAACTTACCTTCATGATACAGGCTGTACCTACCTACATGTTAACCCTTGCTTGCAAACCCATATACTTTTAAAATCAGTACCTTAAATGTGTTCAATTCAAAAATAGGCGCGCTGTGTTGTCTCAAATGGAATTGTCAACTAGCGTTCGACGTCGACGTCGCGACGTTCGCGTCGATGTCGCTACATGAAAAGTGTTTTAGCGAGTGTTGGTGTCGACTCGTGACGTTGACGAGTGACGCGGGAGGGAACGAGTGACACGAGGCTGAGGGGACCCGCCGCAACCAGACTGCATTAACATGGTAGGTACGTGGGTACAGTCTGAGCCCGCCACTGCCGCATGCCGCGGTGTCTGAGATGGATCGACTATCGACCTAGACTACATAGATTGATATACATAAGTATTTTAACGTGTAAGTATATTCTACTAATATGTATTAGGTTAAGTATTAGGTACCTACTTTATACTTATCTATTTAATGCATTGAGTTATTATAAAGATGCGTGTACTTGCCTTGTTATTCGCACTGACGTCAACAGCAGCAGTCTATAGGCACAAATGAGGAAAAGTAGGAAGAAATAGCTCCCAAACAACAAACAAAAAAATTGCAAAATTAATACCTATTCTAATAGGGGTGTCACAAATTCTTTAACGTACATAACATAAGTATTTTATTTTATTTATTTATTACACATAGGTACAGGTCGCGAGGCGTAAGCGGAGCGGAGCATTTGTGTGAGTGACCACTGGTGACCACGAAAAGTAGACTAAAAACTCTTTTTGTAGCTGTGTGTACAACACATGTGTGTATAAAAGAGGTCAAATATACGTTCACGTACACTGCACTCACACAAATGCAAAGCTCCGCTCTCGAGCTGGAGTCTGTACTGGGTATGTCGTAGGTACATTTATGCTTTAATTAGAAGTGGACAAACAATAGTTTTGTAACTAGTTGTAATTATCGTTTTGGCCTGAAGCCGTATTGCCGATCATTTATTAGCGAGTGATCTTCGAGGTATCGCATGAGCTGTTTGTTGATGATCAGCTCAAACACCTTGCAGATGACTGAGGTGACAGCTATGGGTCGATAGTTGCCTGGATCAGACCGATCCCCTTTCTTGGGGATCGGTTGTATGTACATTCGCCTCCTTCCCGACCTCCGGCACGATTCCTGTGGAGTAAGACAGGCGGTACAGACGAGTTAGTACAGGAGACAACTCAGCTGCTCATTTCCGTAGTACCACCGCCGGAATGCCGTCAGGGCCATTGGCTTTCCGCGTGTCGAGTGATCGCAGGACTGCCCGTACATCGCATTGCCTGATTACAATGTCAGGCATAGCGTGGACACAGTGGCCCGGTTGTATGCTGCTTTGAGGTGGCCCACGTTTAGGTCGTTGTATTTTGTGATGGAGTCGATCGGGAATTAGCTACTTGCTACCGGTTAGCACTTTTTTTTTTTTATTTATCATTATGGGTTCGTCAAATTGACGCCGCCCGCCTGGTGGTAAGTCGTGACGACGTCTAGCGATTGTGGGCCACTCTCACAGCGCACAATACTATAGAGAGTGGCCCTCAACTTGACGACCAATAGCTACGACGAGCAAAAGCACTTCCAGTCGAGCTCGCTCCTCAACCTCACTGTCTGTGCAGTCTCAATGTGCAGAATGAAGTAGAGAGGTATAGGTACTAACACGTGTACTTATATTTGCATATATAATCTTTATTCTGTTTAGAGTCGGCACTTATACCTCCTCTATCTACCCAACGACAGCGACAGCCCGTCGCCACAGACTTACACGACGCGAGTCACTTCTTGCTCCTCTATCTACCCAACGACAGCGACAGCCCGTCGCCACAGACTTACACGACGCGAGTCACTTCTTGCTCCTCTATCTACCCAACGACAGCGACAGCCCGTCGCCACAGACTTACACGACGCGAGTTACTTCTTGCTCCTCTATCTACCCAACGACAGCGACAGCCCGTCGCCACAGACTTACACGACGCGAGTCACTTCTTGCTCCTCTATCTACCCAACGACAGCGACAGCCCGTCGCCACAGACTTACACGACGCGAGTCACTTCTTGCTCCTCTATCTACCCAACGACAGCGACAGCCCGTCGCCACAGACTTACACGACGCGAGTCACTTCTTGCTCCTCTATCTACCCAACGACAGCGACAGCCCGTCGCCACAGACTTACACGACGCGAGTCACTTCTTGCTCCTCTATCTACCCAACGACAGCGACAGGCCGTCGCCACAGACTTACACGACGCGAGTCACTTCTTGCTCCTCTATCTAACCAACGACAGCGACAGCCCGTCGCCACAGACTTACACGACGCGAGTCACTTCTTGCTCCTCTATCTACCCAACGACAGCGACAGCCCGTCGCCACAGACTTACACGACGCGAGTTACTTCTTTCTCCTCTATCTACCCAACGACAGCGACAGCCCGTCGCCACAGACTTACACGACGCGAGTCACTTCTTGCTCCTCTATCTACCCAACGACAGCGACAGCCCGTCGCCACAGACTTACACGACGCGAGTCACTTCTTGCTCCTCTATCTACCCAACGACAGCGACAGCCCGTCGCCACAGACTTACACGACGCGAGTCACTTCTTGCTCCTCTATCTACCCAACGACAGCGACAGCCCGTCGCCACAGACTTACACGACGCGAGTCACTTCTTGCTCCTCTATCTACCCAACGACAGCGACAGCCCGTCGCCACAGACTTACACGACGCGAGTCACTTCTTGCTCCTCTATGTACCCAACGACAGCGACAGCCCGTCGCCACAGACTTACACGACGCGAGTCACTTCTTGCTCCTCTATGTACCCAACGACAGCGACAGCCCGTCGCCACAGACTTACACGACGCGAGTCACTTCTTGCTCCTCTATCTACCCAACGACAGCGACAGCCCGTCGCCACAGACTTACACGATGCGAGTCACTTCTTGCTCCTCTATCTACCCAACGACAGCGACAGCCCGTCGCCACAGACTTACACGACGCGAGTCACTTCTTGCTCCTCTATCTACCCAACGACAGCGACAGCCCGTCGCCACAGACTTACACGACGCGAGTCACTTCTTGATCCTCTATCTACCCAACGACAGCGACAGCCCGTCGCCACAGACTTACACGACGCGAGTCACTTCTTGCTCCTCTATCTACCCAACGACAGCGACAGCCCGTCGCCACAGACTTACACGACGCGAGTCACTTCTTGCTCCTCTATGTACCCAACGACAGCGACAGCCCGTCGCCACAGACTTACACGACGCGAGTCACTTTTTGCTCCTCTATCTACCCAACGACAGCGACAGCCCGTCGCCACAGACTTACACGACGCGAGTCACTTCTTGCTCCTCTATCTATCCAACGTCAGCGACAGCGCGTCGCCACAGACTTACACGACGCGAGTCACTTCTTGCTCCTCTATCTACCCAACGACAGCGACAGCCCGTCGCCACAGACTTACACGACGCGAGTCACTTCTTGCTCCTCTATCTACCCAACGACAGCGACAGCCCGTCGCCACAGACTTACACGACGCGAGTCACTTCTTGCTCCTCTATCTACCCAACGACAGCGACAGCCCGTCGCCACAGACTTACACGACGCGAGTCACTTCTTGCTCCTCTATCTACCCAACGACAGCGACAGCCCGTCGCCACAGACTTACACGACGCGAGTCACTTCTTGCTCCTCTATCTACCCAACGACAGCGACAGCCCGTCGCCACAGACTTACACGACGCGAGTCACTTCTTGCTCCTCTATCTACCCAACGACAGCGACAGCCCGTCGCCACAGACTTACACGACGCGAGTCACTTCTTGCTCCTCTATCTACCCAACGACAGCGACAGCCCGTCGCCACAGACTTACACGACGCGAGTCACTTCTTGCTCCTCTATCTACCCAACGACAGCGACAGCCCGTCGCCACAGACTTACACGACGCGAGTCACTTCTTGCTCCTCTATCTACCCAACGACAGCGACAGCCCGTCGCCACAGACTTACACGACGCGAGTCACTTCTTGCTCCTCTATCTACCCAACGACAGCGACAGCCCGTCGCCACAGACTTACACGACGCGAGTCACTTCTTGCTCCTCTATCTACCCAACGACAGCGACAGCCCGTCGCCACAGACTTACACGACGCGAGTCACTTCTTGCTCCTCTATCTACCCAACGACAGCGACAGCCCGTCGCCACAGACTTACACGACGCGAGTCACTTCTTGCTCCTCTATCTACCCAACGACAGCGACAGCCCGTCGCCACAGACTTACACGACGCGAGTCACTTCTTGCTCCTCTATCTACCCAACGACAGCGACAGCCCGTCGCCACAGACTTACACGACGCGAGTCACTTCTTGCTCCTCTATCTACCCAACGACAGCGACAGCCCGTCGCCACAGACTTACACGACGCGAGTCACTTCTTGCTCCTCTATCTATCCAACGACAGCGACAGCGCGTCGCCACAGACTTACACGACGCGAGTCACTTCTTGCTCCTCTATCTACCCAACGACAGCGACAGCCCGTCGCCACAGACTTACACGACGCGAGTCACTTCTTGCTCCTCTATCTACCCAACGACAGCGACAGCCCGTCGCCACAGACTTACACGACGCGAGTCACTTCTTGCTCCTCTATCTACCCAACGACAGCGACAGCCCGTCGCCACAGACTTACACGACGCGAGTCACTTCTTGCTCCTCTATCTACCCAACGACAGCGACAGCCCGTCGCCACAGACTTACACGACGCGAGTCACTTCTTGCTCCTCTATCTACCCAACGACAGCGACAGCCCGTCGCCACAGACTTACACGACGCGAGTCACTTCTTGCTCCTCTATCTACCCAACGACAGCGACAGCCCGTCGCCACAGACTTACACGACGCGAGTCACTTCTTGCTCCTCTATCTACCCAACGACAGCGACAGCCCGTCGCCACAGACTTACACGACGCGAGTCACTTCTTGCTCCTCTATCTACCCAACGACAGCGACAGCCCGTCGCCACAGACTTACACGACGCGAGTCACTTCTTGCTCCTCTATCTACCCAACGACAGCGACAGCCCGTCGCCACAGACTTACACGACGCGAGTCACTTCTTGCTCCTCTATCTACCCAACGACAGCGACAGCCCGTCGCCACAGACTTACACGACGCGAGTCACTTCTTGCTCCTCTATCTACCCAACGACAGCGACAGCCCGTCGCCACAGACTTACACGACGCGAGTCACTTCTTGCTCCTCTATCTACCCAACGACAGCGACAGCCCGTCGCCACAGACTTACACGACGCGAGTCACTTCTTGCTCCTCTATCTACCCAACGACAGCGACAGCCCGTCGCCACAGACTTACACGACGCGAGTCACTTCTTGCTCCTCTATCTACCCAACGACAGCGACAGCCCGTCGCCACAGACTTACACGACGCGAGTCACTTCTTGCTACTTGGTATTTGCCAATACTTATTGTGATATGTGCACCTACTATCGAATAGAGTCACACCTGTTACCCCTAGGGGGTAGGCAGAGACATATTATAAGTTCACGCTACGTCATTTGGTTCCTCCACATAGGTAATAGAGAATTCTTTCAGATTTAACGAAGTGGTCGGTCGTGAAGTCAGACCTAAAACCTCACCTATTCTGTATCACTGCCTTGCTAGATGCTAGAGTGCTTACTGAGGGCGCTATTCCATTACGCAAATATAACGTCAAATGTGCAACTTGCATACATTTGCAACTTGTGACGTCAAACTTGCATACGCGACATGCATAATGGAGTTGCGCCCTAATTCAAATGAACGTAGGTTCTGATATTTGTACTCATTATAGTATCTGTCTGTCTTAAACCCTGTATACATATAGGTACAGTCAGCTTCAGAGAAAAGGAACCCCCCTTGATAATGACATGAAAGCATTAAAGTTTTTGGAATCATTGTGTATATGGCATGTTGGTCTAGTGGTTATGACCGCTGCTTTGTGAACACGGCAATCGAGGTTCAAATCCTCGGACACAAGTTCTTTTTTTATTCATATAATTATTTTTTTATTTTCTTAAGCACTTTTTGTTAATTAATATTTAAGGAATCAAATTTTATAGTAGGTATGAGGTTTGTAAGAAAAGATAGGCTTATTGCATAAACAATATTAATTTATTTCTCGAATTACATTTCTAGGTTTTTTTCTTTCCTCTTTCCATTCCTGGTTGAGTATACAGTTTTTCTATCTGAGTTAAATTGGGGTTACTTATTTTGAAATTTTACCTGAACTAAATTTATTGACAAAATACTATACCCTAAGTGAAGTATAAAATGTTTACTTAATATACTGAATATCGCCGCGTCACATGACTCACGAATGACGTCACGTGATGCGATCGTTCGCTGAGCTGCGAACGAGCGAGCAGCTTCAGCTGCCTTTTTTTTGCATGTTCATATTAATTTGTAATTTTCTGATATTTTTCGTATTTCGGCTCAATTGTATACCAAGATACCATTTACTCACAAAAAAATACCACATTAATTTATGTGCTGTTTGAGGATACGAACTCGCATCTCCAGCGCCAGCCGATCACCTAGGCCGTGCCTTATGTGGTATAGGCTCTCGGTTCACTTGATAATAATGGCGAAAATATGAATAGCATTACTCCTTTTATCGAACAAAGTTGATTACGGTGTAGTTTTCTAGACCTTAAGGTTTAAATTTCAACTTCCACCATATGTGATAATAATAACTGCTCAATAGACTAAAAGATAAGGTTGAAATTAGTATAGATTTCTCGTTTAGTTCAATAGATTACGCTTGATACAGCTTGTTGCACTACCGGCTACCGTCATGTTTTACTTCAAAAACTTATCTGCTGTATGAGCTGCGGCTATAGTATTATAATCTCTGTGACAGCGCGCTAAGGTTGCAATTAGAATACTTCTTTGCCTTATTTACTAAACTGTGATTGAAGGTAACTTTATAATTCGTGGTAATTTGCATTGGTGTTAATCCTCCTCGTAATATTATTCAATTTATTAAGTTTTTGATCACTTTTTTGAGTAAATTGAAAGTATGGTTCGATTAACAACATTTTTGAAAGCTAAAATTATTGTTCTCTGGGAGCAAGAACAAAGCATAAAGAAAATAGCACGAGATATGAGCATAACGGTAAGAGTTACGATAAAAATATATTGTATACCTATTTATTGCTTAATCATGTTACATTTTCATTTACAAGTTAGTTTTTTGGAATTTCTTTTATTTATTATCATTTTCATTACAGAGAAATACAGTGCGTAGATGGATTCGAAGGTATCAAGCGACGGGTGATAGAAAATAGGAACGCCAGCCAGAAAGATTCAACTTACTGACGATCATCGCACCAACAGAGTAAATTTTGCTACTCGTTATTTAAATTTCGACTGGGAAAACGAAATTGTTATATTTACCGACGAAAAATGCTTCAAATCAGATAGGGATGGCCGAAAAATTTTATGGAGAAGAAGTGGCCAACGGTTCAACCCTAAAAACGTATTAGACTTGAGAACAAGCGGGCGGTTAACATTAGGTAAGTAAATGATTATATTCTTTAACATAAAATAAATTAATAATAACATAAAACTAATACATACATATATCAATATATATATATATATATTATATATTTCTAATTATTATTGCTGCTAGTGGAAATGCAGGCAAGCTAGTGGAAATAGGTGGCCGCATGAACAGTGAGCGATACCTTGAAGTGTTGAATGACGTAATGCTGCCTTCAGTGCGGGTCGCATATCCAGAAGGACAAATTTACCTGGTTCAGGATAACTCTTCAGTGCATCGGTCCCGAATTGTGCAAGACTGGCTAAATGCACAAGAAGATATAACGGTGTTTGAGTGGCCGGCTAAAAGCCCGGATCTTAACCCTATAGAAAACTTATGGGGTCAGATGGTTTTAAACTGGGACTCAAGTGAAATAAAGTAAAAAAAAAATTGGATGAAGAGGTAAACAGAACTTGGGAACTAATGCGAAATAGTGCCGCATGTTTTAATATGGTGTCGGGGATGAAAAGTCGTCTTCAAGAAGTGATAGACAGTGAGGGCCATCCTCTCCGTTATTAATGCAGTTTATCGATTCTTACCCAGGACAAATCTTTGTGTGCTGAACACGATTATTTGTTGTCTGGGTGTAATTAATCTAAAAAAAATATTTAAAATAAGTATTATATCCGTTGTCTAGTATCTATATCACATTAAGGTGCTTATTTTAGGCTAGATGACGCTGTGTATAAAGTGTCCTAACATTCATAATAATAATACTATATTATTATTATTTTATTATTTATTATATATTCAGTCTTGTTTGGGCCGTGTTTTGATGCGGACGCGTGTGCTGACTAATACCTACTCGTAATAGTGTAGTGCGGCGTCAGCCGTTGCACGTATCGCGATGAGTTCGCAACTCGTCCCAAATGAGTTACTGGCGTTCCTGCAACAGAAGCTGGATGTGATGGACGAGCTGTCGGCTATCCAGATCTGTTCGTCGAGTTTCAGCCAGGAAGAGATAGCTGCCTCTAAGCGGCTACTGTACAGCGTGCTCAATAAGAGCGACCAGATGGTGTCCCGCAGGCGTGACGGGACAACGAAAAGCATACAAGACATCATCACGCTGCTTAAGGCAACCGATCCCGACGACGTGCCTACGTTTGTGGCCCAGGACTTATCGAAGCTTCCTCCGGTCACATTCGACCACGTCGACGTTACCTGCCTTTTAAAGGACATAGTGTCCTTAAAGACGAGCTTGGCGGACGTCCAGACGAGGTTGGCAACGACCGAGGATATCGTTGTGAGTTTGCGTAAAGAACTTATTACTTTGCGCGAGTCTACAGCGGTATCTAGGTCACCACCTAACGCCAACATAAACATGCGTCGTGAAGCTGACCTCAATGCGAGTTTCGCGTCAGCAGTTTTGTCGCCGTCATCGAGTGCTGAGCGCGCAATGCCCCGCACTGCACCCGCCCCCGCGGCCCCTACCTGTAAGGCCGCGCGAACCCCGCGCCCCGCTCCGCTGCCCGTACCTACAGCCCCCATGAAACGACAAAGTTTCGTCACCATCAGCGCAACGACCGCTCCACCGAAGCCACTACCACAGAAGGTACCGGATGTGGCTACTGATGGTTTCGTGACAGTGCAAAGGAAGCGCCGATCACGAACCAAAATGAACCGTTGCGGCACCGATGCAGCGCAGTCCAGCCCAGCGCTGCAGGCCGCAATACCGAGTACACCCGTGTGTCTCCCGCCTACACTACGCCACTAAGGCGGATGACATCGGACAGTACGTGCGCAAGAAGGCCAACTTCACGCCGAGAGTGCAGCTGTTGGAGGCGAGCCGTAACGTCAGTTTCCTGTCGTTCGTGGTGCGAGTGCCCAACACTAGACTGAGCCTCGTCATAGAGGAAACCTTCTTGCCACAGGGCGTGGTGTTCCGTCGCTTCCGCGGATCGCTACCACTGGTACGCAAAAAGACCGAAGTGCGATAGTGAAGTGTGTACTAACAATAGTCTTAAGATTCTATTACTAATATATATTTTGTAATATCTATATGTATTCTTAGTTTTAAGGTATTTATCTATGGGCCGTAGAATAAGTTTCAACTGTAACTTTTCTATTTGTTGCCTGAAATAAATAAATAAAAATAAAATTAATACCTAATCCCATTACAAGTTTTTGTTTACAGGTTTAGTAATCTTCTAATGTGTTAACGATGCACCATCTGACCTCACATATTTTTCTAATGTTGTGTTAAAAGGGTTACCTACTTATCAGAAAATGTGATCAAAGAGGAAGATGTATATTGCTATACTGTTATAGTTTAGCATGTTGGTTCTCTCTTTGTGATTCACAGGAACAAATAACATTTCATTTTTCAACCATTTTTTTATATTCAAAGATTATAGAGTGTAAAAAAATTTATTTTTGCAACTTTAAATAAATAAGTAAATAAATATTGTAGTTATGTTTCTAGAATTATCTAATATTAAGTAAACATTTTATACTTCATTTAGGGTATTGTATTTTGTCAATAAATTTAGGTCAGGTAAAATTTATAAATAAGTAACCCCAATTTAACTCAGATAGAAAAACTGTATACTCAACCAGGAATGGAAAGAGGAAAGAAAAAAACCTAGAAATGTAATTCGAGAAATAAATTAATATTGTTTATGCAATAAGCCTATCTTTTCTTACAAACCTCATACCTACTATAAAATTTGATTCCTTAAATATTAATTAACAAAAAGTGCTTAAGAAAATAAAAAAATAATTATATGAATAAAAAAGGAACTTGTGTCCGAGGATTTGAACCTCGGTTGCCGTGTTCACAAAGCAGCGGTCATAACCACTAGACCAACATGCCATATACACAAAGATTCAAAAAACTTTAATGCTTTCATGTCATTATCAAGGGGGTTCCTTTTCTCTGAAGCTGACTGTACCTATAAAAAAAGTGTTTTTCCCACCCCCACTCTTGACCTCAGTGGGGATCGTTTCATGGGGTCCCTTGGGAATACATCTCCCGAGCTGTACTGCCTCTACACCGCAGTCACAAGTGCCGTGAACGGTCAGTTGTAACTAACTGTAGAGACACATTGAAGTACCAGCGAATGTACTTCAAGAAAAGTACACTTGGAACAATGTCTACCGTGTGTCAGTTGCAAATAAAACAAGTTCGATTGTACAGCAGGCAGTTTATTGAGAGGATAATATTGTTACAAGTTGGACCGCTACCGATCCGAGAGACCCAGAGGGTCCTGTAGACCCGACGGGTCCGGTAGACCCGACGGGTCCGGTAGACCCGACGGGTCCGGTAGACCCGACGGGTCCGGTAGACCCGACGGGTCCGGTAGATCAGGCGGGTGAGTAGGTATCTACTTGTGCAGGCCGGCCCGCTTGGCCTCCAGCTCGTATATCAGCAGACGCCACATCTTCACGACGAACACTTCGGCCTCCTCGTCCAGCACCTGCACACACACACTACAGCTAGCACCACACATACACACGCCAGGTGCTTACACAGTAAAAAATGGAAGGAGTCGTCATATTAGGCGTAACCTTTTTTTTTTCTTTTCTTTCAATTCCGCGGCCCCAGGTCGCGGCCGCTCTTAGGCGTTGCCCTGTACCAAAGAATATGATCAACTAACTGATCCAAAGCTATAATAAGACAAGTACAGAATATCATGTGTAACTTTAGTGGCACCCGATTGGATCTAGGCGGCTGAGAACGTGCGTGTTATGTTTGTTCGACACATATAGCCCGTGTAGCCCCACAGACACTCACCATCTGCACGCCGTCCAGTATCCCCTGAGGCGCGGACCCACAGACACCCGTGTAGCCCCACAGACACTCACCATCTGCACGCCGTCCAGTATCCCCTGAGGCGCGGACCCACAGACACCCGTGTAGCCCCACAGACACTCACCATCTGCACGCCGTCCAGTATCCCCTGAGGCGCGGACCCACAGACACCCGTGTAGCCCCACAGACACTCACCATCTGCACGCCGTCCAGTATCCCCTGAGGCGCGGACCCACAGACACCCGTGTAGCCCCACAGACACTCACCATCTGCACGCCGTCCAGTATCCCCTGAGGCGCGGACCCACAGACACCCGTGTAGCCCCACAGACACTCACCATCTGCACGCCGTCCAGTATCCCCTGAGGCGCGGACCCACAGACACCCGTGTAGCCCCACAGACACTCACCATCTGCACGCCGTCCAGTATCCCCTGAGGCGCGGACCCACAGACACCCGTGTAGCCCCACAGACACTCACCATCTGCACGCCGTCCAGTATCCCCTGAGGCGCGGACCCACAGACACCCGTGTAGCCCCACAGACACTCACCATCTGCACGCCGTCCAGTATCCCCTGAGGCGCGGACCCACAGACACCCGTGTAGCCCCACAGACACTCACCATCTGCACGCCGTCCAGTATCCCCTGAGGCGCGGACCCACAGACACCCGTGTAGCCCCACAGACACTCACCATCTGCACGCCGTCCAGTATCCCCTGAGGCGCGGACCCACAGACACCCGTGTAGCCCCACAGACACTCACCATCTGCACGCCGTCCAGTATCCCCTGAGGCGCGGACCCACAGACACCCGTGTAGCCCCACAGACACTCACCATCTGCACGCCGTCCAGTATCCCCTGAGGCGCGGACCCACAGACACCCGTGTAGCCCCACAGACACTCACCATCTGCACGCCGTCCAGTATCCCCTGAGGCGCGGACCCACAGACACCCGTGTAGCCCCACAGACACTCACCATCTGCACGCCGTCCAGTATCCCCTGAGGCGCGGACCCACAGACACCCGTGTAGCCCCACAGACACTCACCATCTGCACGCCGTCCAGTATCCCCTGAGGCGCGGACCCACAGACACCCGTGTAGCCCCACAGACACTCACCATCTGCACGCCGTCCAGTATCCCCTGAGGCGCGGACCCACAGACACCCGTGTAGCCCCACAGACACTCACCATCTGCACGCCGTCCAGTATCCCCTGAGGCGCGGACCCACAGACACCCGTGTAGCCCCACAGACACTCACCATCTGCACGCCGTCCAGTATCCCCTGAGGCGCGGACCCACAGACACCCGTGTAGCCCCACAGACACTCACCATCTGCACGCCGTCCAGTATCCCCTGAGGCGCGGACCCACAGACACCCGTGTAGCCCCACAGACACTCACCATCTGCACGCCGTCCAGTATCCCCTGAGGCGCGGACCCACAGACACCCGTGTAGCCCCACAGACACTCACCATCTGCACGCCGTCCAGTATCCCCTGAGGCGCGGACCCACAGACACCCGTGTAGCCCCACAGACACTCACCATCTGCACGCCGTCCAGTATCCCCTGAGGCGCGGACCCACAGACACCCGTGTAGCCCCACAGACACTCACCATCTGCACGCCGTCCAGTATCCCCTGAGGCGCGGACCCACAGACACCCGTGTAGCCCCACAGACACTCACCATCTGCACGCCGTCCAGTATCCCCTGAGGCGCGGACCCACAGACACCCGTGTAGCCCCACAGACACTCACCATCTGCACGCCGTCCAGTATCCCCTGAGGCGCGGACCCACAGACACCCGTGTAGCCCCACAGACACTCACCATCTGCACGCCGTCCAGTATCCCCTGAGGCGCGGACCCACAGACACCCGTGTAGCCCCACAGACACTCACCATCTGCACGCCGTCCAGTATCCCCTGAGGCGCGGACCCACAGACACCCGTGTAGCCCCACAGACACTCACCATCTGCACGCCGTCCAGTATCCCCTGAGGCGCGGACCCACAGACACCCGTGTAGCCCCACAGACACTCACCATCTGCACGCCGTCCAGTATCCCCTGAGGCGCGGACCCACAGACACCCGTGTAGCCCCACAGACACTCACCATCTGCACGCCGTCCAGTATCCCCTGAGGCGCGGACCCACAGACACCCGTGTAGCCCCACAGACACTCACCATCTGCACGCCGTCCAGTATCCCCTGAGGCGCGGACCCACAGACACCCGTGTAGCCCCACAGACACTCACCATCTGCACGCCGTCCAGTATCCCCTGAGGCGCGGACCCACAGACACCCGTGTAGCCCCACAGACACTCACCATCTGCACGCCGTCCAGTATCCCCTGAGGCGCGGACCCACAGACACCCGTGTAGCCCCACAGACACTCACCATCTGCACGCCGTCCAGTATCCCTGAGGCGCGGACCCACAGACACCCGTGTAGCCCCACAGACACTCACCATCTGCACGCCGTCCAGTATCCCCTGAGGCGCGGACCCACAGACACCCGTGTAGCCCCACAGACACTCACCATCTGCACGCCGTCCAGTATCCCCTGAGGCGCGGACCCACAGACACCCGTGTAGCCCCACAGACACTCACCATCTGCACGCCGTCCAGTATCCCCTGAGGCGCGGACCCACAGACACCCGTGTAGCCCCACAGACACTCACCATCTGCACGCCGTCCAGTATCCCCTGAGGCGCGGACCCACAGACACCCGTGTAGCCCCACAGACACTCACCATCTGCACGCCGTCCAGTATCCCCTGAGGCGCGGACCCACAGACACCCGTGTAGCCCCACAGACACTCACCATCTGCACGCCGTCCAGTATCCCCTGAGGCGCGGACCCACAGACACCCGTGTAGTCCCACAGACACTCACCATCTGCACGCCGTCCAGTATCCCCTGAGGCGCGGACCCACAGACACCCGTGTAGCCCCACAGACACTCACCATCTGCACGCCGTCCAGTATCCCCTGAGGCGCGGACCCACAGACACCCGTGTAGCCCCACAGACACTCACCATCTGCACGCCGTCCAATATCCCCTGAGGCGCGGACCCACAGACACCCGTGTAGCCCCACAGACACTCACCATCTGCACGCCGTCCAGTATCCCCTGAGGCGCGGACCCACAGACACCTATGCCCCACAGACACTCACCATCTGCACGCCGTCCAGTATCCCCTGAGGCGCGGACCCACAGACACCCGTGTAGCCCCACAGACACTCACCATCTGCACGCCGTCCAGTATCCCCTGAGGCGCGGACCCACAGACACCCGTGTAGCCCCACAGACACTCACCATCTGCACGCCGTCCAGTATCCCCTGAGGCGCGGACCCACAGACACCCGTGTAGCCCCACAGACACTCACCATCTGCACGCCGTCCAGTATCCCCTGAGGCGCGGACCCACAGACACCCGTGTAGCCCCACAGACACTCACCATCTGCACGCCGTCCAGGATCCCCTGAGGCGCGGACCCACAGACACTCACCATCTGCACGCCGTCCAGTATCCCCTGAGGCGCGGACCCACAGACACCCGTGTAGCCTCACAGACACTCACCATCTGCACGCCGTCCAGTATCCCCTGAGGCGCGGACCCACAGACACCCGTGTAGCCCCACAGTCACCCGTGTAGCCCCACAGACACCCGTGTAGCCCCACAGACACCCGTGTAGCCCCACAGACACCCGTGTAGCCCCACAGACACTCACCATCTGGACGTCGTCCAGGATCCTCTGAGGCGCGGACCCACAGACACCCGTGTAGCCCCACAGATACTCACCATCTGCACGCCGTCCAGGATCCCCTGAGGCGCGGACCCACATAGACCCGTGTAGCCCCACAGATACTCACCATCTGCACGCCGTCCAGGATCCCCTGAGGCGCGGACCCACAGACACCCGTGTAGCCCCACAGACACCCGTGTAGCCCCACAGACACCCGTGTAGCCCCAGACACCCGTGTAGCCCCACAGACACTCACCATCTGGACGTCGTCCAGGATGCCCTGAGGCGCGGAGCCGCACACCACCTTGCTGCAGATGAAGTCCACGAGCGTGGGCTCGGGCTCGCCGATGTACTCGACGATCTTCTTGTTGATCCAGGGCCGGATCTTCTTGTCCATGAGCGCGGAGTCGATCTGCGCCGTGTCCAGCTTGTACTGGAACAGCTGCTCCTTCTGCGTCGGGATCTTGTCGATGAGACTCTTGATGTGCTTGCGCTTCTCCTCGGCGCTGCGAGAGTCCCGCTCCATCCCGCTCGCAGCTCCCGCGCCGCCTCCTCCCCCTCCCCCCGTGGGAGTGGTCGCGGGACCGGAAGTCGAAGAACTCTTTTTACTTTTATCTTTCTTCTCTTTACCTGAAATTAGTTTGATCGGTCACACACAAAATCAGAACACGACTCGAGTGTGGGACATTAATAGAAATATCTATTCATCATCTAAATAATTTGGTGACCGAGTCACGTGCCACAAGATAAACAAGAATGAACCCTGAAATTTAGTGCATCGGGCTAAAAAAAACATTCCGGCCGTCCTCGCAACACGATGAGTTTCGTTTTGGGTGCAAAAGGGCTCTACCAACATCTTTAGGGCCCCAGCGACCTCACCTGCTAGTGGCGCACCTGCTGATCAACGGACGAGGCTCGTTAATTTACGGTACCTATGGAGTGGCTTTGGCCCCAGGTGGTACAACAGTGTTGGTCCGGGGGGGTACCACCGTGCAGCTGTGCTAAAGCCCCCCAAGTAACCCAGCCCAATCTGGGTTGCGTTAGGGGTTCAGCAGCTGCACCGCCGGGCCCGGGGCGATGTATGGTACAGCAGGCATGGGACAAGTGGGGGCGAAGCGGAGTTAAGTGTGGGTGGTGTGGGTCGATTCGCCGGCCAGGGAGACCCTTAGCAACGGCGTTGCCGCGGCCGCCCGCAACACAGTCATGGGGCCCGCCTGGGACCAACCACCCCAGGAGACTTCCCCACATGTTGCGCATAATCCTGATGTGGGATCGCCGGTAACCGGTGTGGGGTAGCGGCGGCCTTGCATCAGGGGGGTTTGGGAGCCCTTCCGTCCGGCGAGTCGGCTCTGACCTAACCACACGGTTCTAGACAAAGCTAGCCCCTGCGCTTTGTCACTTACTGCTGCACCAAATGTCGCCCTGTCTTCACGCTTCTTCTTCAAACCTATAATGGCAGTGCAACATAAAAAAAGTAAACGTTCCACAGCGGTCCCAGGAAACCCCACAACTTCGCTTTTCGAGGTGGAGTTCACCAACATCGGTGGACTCCATGCGAACCTCGATGCCGTCCACCATCACCTAGAGACGGCACGGCCCGCTGTGATGTTCCTCACGGAGATACAAATACGCCGCCCTGACGACACTTCTTACCTGTGCTACCCCGGTTATGTAATCGAGGAACAATTTCGAGATAAAGCCGGGATGTGCGTGTTCGTTAGGGCGGATATATTTGATGCCTAGAGAACCCCTCAAACTCCGTGCTTTGGCTGCACGTAGACCATGGCTCTGTGAGCCAGATCTACGTTTGCGTCTACCGTTCCCACACAGGGGATTCTGAGACAACAAAGCTCTTCCAGTACCTCAGCGAGACGGCTGACGATGCGCAGGTGCGGTTCCCGAACGCTGACCTAGTGTTTCTAGGGGACTTCAATGACCATCACATTGAATGGCTGGGGTCCCTCAGGACTGATCGTGCGGGTAGGGCCGCCCACGCGTTCGCTCTCTCCCACGGTCTGACCCAGATGGTATGCGGGATCACCCGGATACCAGACAGGTCAGATCACGCGCCCGCTCTGCTGGATCTACTGCTGACGAGTCGCCCAGCCCAGTACAGTTTTTCGGTAGGAGCCCCATTGGATAGTTCCGACCACTGTGTGGTTCACGCTGGCATGAAGGTGTCACATCCTGCACGTGCTGTACAAATGGCACTACGTCTATGGCACTACTCGTCAGCGAATTGGGACGGTCTACGCAATTATTATGCGTCCGTCCCCTGGAGCCAGCGCTGCTTTGTAGGAAAGGCTCCTTCGGATAGCGCCTCTGCAATTGCTGGCGAGATCAGTTTAGGGATGGAATATTACATCCCGTTCACTGATATCGCCAGTATCCGCAGTGCCCGTCCCTGATTCGGGCCAGATTGTGCCAAAGCTGTTCGACAAAAACAGTCGGCATATCGCGCCTGGATCAAGGTCCGGGCTGTGCGCGACCCAAACGTGGGCCACCTCAAAGCAGTGTACAACCGGGCCACAAAATCCAGCAAGAGGGCCTTTAAGAGAGCGGATGCCCAATGCATCGCGCGGCTTGGTCAGGAGCTAACTTCCCATCCCACGGGCAGCCGTGGATACTGGCAACTGGCCACAGCCGTGCAATCACACATTAGTCAGCCCTCGCTGCCGCCGCTGCGTTACCCAGATGGAACACTGGCTCACAAAGCCCAA